>JAMWET010003942.1:77500-83572 GCA_024036415.1 Prochilodus magdalenae | reverse complement strand
AGATCGCTTTTAGCTATTATCACTCCTGGCGGTCAAGCCAGCTGTAAACCGGTCGAGCCGCATGATTTCACACTGTAACACTTGCACATCACAGCCAGAAATTTACTATGGACACTCAGCAGAGAGGATCTGTGAATCATTTTTAAATTCACTCTATTATATGTATTTTATATAATAGTGGTTATTATCTGGTTTATTAGTTAGATAATAATAAATCAGATAATAACAATATTATATAAATAATATAATATAATTAAAAATGATCAGATCCTCTCTGCTGAGGGTGTTAATTCTGCTGGCTGTAACGTGGAGTGTTTCGGTGTGAATCGTGCTGCTCCCAGTTTATAAGCTGGTGACCAGCCAGAGGATAATGCTAAAAGCTTCTCAGGACAAAAAACACACTCGCCTCTTTTCTTCTTTCAGCTTCTTGAAGTCCTCAGGAGGTAGAGAGAAAGAAAGAGGGAGAGAGAGTGAGAGTGAAAGACAGTGAGAGAGAGAGAGAGAGAGAAGAGAGAGAGAGAGATAGATACGAAGATAGAGAGAGATCGCTATATAGTGTACAAGAGCGTTGAGAGAATATGATAGAGAGAGAGAGTGAGAGAGAGAGATCGACGGCTCTCTCTACAGTCCTCTCTCACTCTATACTCTCTATCTCTATCTCATACTCCCTACTCTCGACGACGACTCTCTCTATACTCTCTCTCTCTACCCATCGAGACGCTACGAGTAGCGAGCATCTTTCTCTCTCTGCGGTCTTTCTCTCTCTTCTCTCTCTCTCTCGCGCGTACTCTCTGTCGTCTAGCATAGAGAGAGAGCTACGAGAGTCATCTCTCTATAGCGATACATATCATCTTTATCTCTTCCCCTCTCTCTCTCTCTTCTCCTCTCTACTCTCTACTCTCCCTCTCTATCTCTCTCTCTCTATCCCCCATCTATCTCTATCTATCTCTCTATCTCTCTATGATGATTAGATCTCTCACTATTATAGATGTATATTCCCTCGCATCATCTATATATATATATTATATATATCTCACTGAGAGAGAGAGAGTAAGCGAGAGAGAGAGAGAGAGAGGGAGAGAGAGTATTCTGAAGAGCTTCATCTGACCAAGGACTGTGGCACTCCAGCCATTCAGGGAGACTTCTCCCAAACACAAAGCCTGCCATTATATTCCAAACTGGGGCGTGATTAAAGGAAAACCATGTTGCCATGGCGAGGAGATGCGAGGCGCATGTTGGGATGATGAGGAGACATTCTTCTTAGTCACATGTGATGAACCAGACTTAGGTCACGTCCTCATGGTGACCCGATACATGCCTGTTTAGCTCTGCAGCAAATACCTCACAGTGCGATCTTCCTCAGAGCTGCAGCGTGTAGGAGAAGGAAGATAAAGGTCACCAGGAACAATAAATGATGATACATGTAGACTGATATTTATTGAGCTACATATATAGAAATAGCGTCTCTCACGTTATGCTGCGTCTTCATCGAAGCCAGCCATCTTTGCTAACGCATGCATAGATCCAGAGACGGTCATACGTGCATGAGGAGGTGTAGGAGGTTCCTAATGGTGTCGCTGGGTGATGAATGCCAGGACCCTATTGTAGCGTTGAATATACCTCGGATAACAGCTCACAGTCCTGCAGATGGTGGTGCGAGATAGGGATGGAGGGGTTGGAGTGTCATCCATGCCTTCCGTCTAGCATGTGTACATGTGTGGGCAACAAACCGACATCATGGTGCCGAGAGGCTACCACGAACACACAAGTCAGCTGCTTGTTAGAAAATCTCATGCCTACAAGCTCACCACAGTAGGGGAATTGGGGGGGGTGAGCATTTATGCCTCAAACCGATAGGCAGAGATAGACTTGCCATAGGCCATGTGGTTTTCTAACACACTGTACTGGCTTGTAGGTGGTATCAGTATTGCCCAGGTCGTTGCTAGGTAGGGGAATGAAGGGGTCGTTGGACAGTCATTGCATAGCTAAAGCTGGTAGTTATTGTGGCTGCCCCAGACAAAGACCAAAGGAGAAAGTCTCTCCATAACCTGTTCCAGTTTCTTGGTGTCTCCTTGCTGTTTTACGTGATCTGATGTGGGACACAGGGGTCTTGTCGGGGACCATACTTGGTCTCCCACAGGTGGTTGTGTAAGGAAGACTCCAGTGCTCTCCCCGTTGAACATCTCTTATATTTAGTGTGTATGTTATCATTTTTCATTTTTTCATGGAAAAGCTTACTGTGAAGAGTGTTCTCGCCGCTTAGCCGCTGGAAGAAATGCTTAGGCTATCTTGTTTCACATATGGAGGCAGGCGATGATGATCACTCTAATTATGAATTGCGGCACGTTTCCAGCTAATACAGTAGTACCCACCTTCGGATTTCATGTAAAGGCAGCGCCGTATTACTGGATGATGTAACATTATCTGAAAGTAGAGGGATTATGTAGCCGACATCACTCGGGATCCATCGACACGTTTGTCAACTCTAGGCTGCTTACTAGCAGTGCGCTAAATAGGTTATGATACATAAGTTGCTAAACTGGTGAATACGTATTGTGTGGTGGGTTGACAGTGTCTTCGCTCCCAGATTTGTCTTATCGGAGAGACTCCAGGTCTCTGGGTTCTTCTGGTTGAGTGGAGCGGTTGAGTGAAGCGATGAAGGCCTGGAACAGGTCCAGAGAGAGAGAGAGAGAGAGAGAGAGAGAGAGGAAAGGGGCGAGTTAATTGTTGCAATACTCGGTGCAAGTATTTCCTACACGTATAAAGTTTCAGACAGGCAGCCTCCGCAGCTTCAAACAAGAGAGTTTGCCAGGAAACACAAAATAATTTAAAACAGGTCCAGACGCGTCTACGGGCCGCCTATAGCAGACATGCATTCAGGCTGGATGCTACAGGGCCGTATGACTTCACTAGCTAACTCATGCAGAGTCTTAGCTCCTCCACATTTGCCAAATGACCCCCATCCCTCTACATCTATACCAGTCCTGCCCTCTCTGATGCCTCTCCTTTGAGTCTGTGGTGGGACCACTTGTCTCCAGCTCACTAGGGCACGTTATCCCACTTCTGACACCACTGTGGCGTCAGTGTAGAAGAAGATGCATGATGCTCATTTATTAAACACAGCATCAGGGGAGACCCTCCACTCAGCGCTACTGATACGGTCAGCAAGCAGGGAGGTCAGTGTTAACCATGTACTGTCCTATCACTGGTAGACACACAGGTCCGCTCAGTAGGCGGGTACAGTGTAATAATAATAATAATAATAATAATAATAATAATAATAATAATTATTATTATTATTATTATTATTATTATTATTATTATTATTATTATTATAATTATTATATAATAATTCAGAATAATAAGTAATTTAACATAATATAAATATAATTTTATTAATATTAACATTAGTATAAATATTATAATTGCTGCTGTTGTTGTTTTTGTTATTATTATTATTAATAGTAATCATAATAATAATAATAATAATAATAATAACATTAGTACTAATAATATGACTACTACTACCATTATAATTATTATTTATGTTATTATTATTAATGACAAAAACAACAACAACAATCATATTATTAATATATATTTTTTAAATTATTATTTTCATTAGTATTTATTTATTATTATTTTTATTATTATTATTATTATTATTATTATTAATTTTATTATTATTATTATTGTTATTATTAATTTTATTATTATTAATCATAAATAAATATTATTTTATTAATATTAACATTAATATAAATATTATAATTGCTGCTGTTGTTGTTTTTGTTATTATTATTATTAACAGTAATCATAATAATAATAATAACATTAGTATATAAATGACTACTATTATATTATTGCTGCTTGTTGTTGTTTTGACAAAAACAACAACAATCATATTAGTATATTATTTTAAATGGATTATTTTTCATTAGTAATCATAATTAATAATTAATAATAATAATAATATTACATTAGTACTTTAACATAATAAATAAAGTTTTTAATTTAACATAATGTACTAATTGCTGCTGTATTATTATTATTATTGATGTTATTATTATTAATGACAACAACAACAACAATCATATTATTAATATAGTTTTTTAAATTATTATTTTCATTATTATTATTAGTAGTAGTAGTAGTAGTAGTAGTAGTAGTGGGGTTGTGTTTGAGGAGCGGGATCTTTTTCTTTAACCTGCATGTTTGAAGCTGCATGGTGAACGAAGCGTGGTGGTGGTGGTGGTGGTGGTGTTCTCCATATGGGGTCATTTACTATATGGTGTGACAGTAGGACAACATTAGAATGCTTTGATGTGACAGGATGGTTTCTCCTAGCCGCTCCGCTTTGTTATTCTACGGTATCTGAACGAATGAGCTCAGTGTTTAATAAGTATCACATGTCCTACAGCAAAGCATGACCCCACCTTACAGATCCTCAGACACTGTCAGGTACCCGCACTAGTCAACATCTTGTTTATGGCACAATGCCATGGAGGCCTACTGATCTCACGCTGCAGTTCACTACAGCGCACATGAGTACACACAGCTCACCGTAGGGCCATTTCCTGTCAGGCAGCCATGCTGGATATCATATTCAGGAGAACATAGTTTCACATATTCAGCGTTTACATCATGCTCAGGCACACACTGAGGCACAGGCTTGTTTATACAGTGTCATGAGAGAACGCGATACATATATGTGAGATGCTATATATAAGCATAATGTCCCATGTGGATCAGACACGTGTAAGTGCATCTGTAGATAGTAGACAGCCTCATCAAAGGAATAGCTGCACCCAGACGGGAACCAGCCCCCAGGAATGAAACTTGGTATGTAGGTTTGACCTCATAAGACATTTACATGATTCAGGTTTCTTCCTCAGCTACACATGTGACGTAGGTAAGGATGGGTCTTATCGCTGTACCCGACCGACCCAACAGCCGCGACTACAGACATCCAATGAGCAGTGATGTCCTCCATGAGTCCTCCAGTTGGTGCCAGCACCACTGGCAGATGGACTACGTGAATGCAGACTGTTACAACGACTGTCCTCAACACCACATCAGCGTCACCAAAGACTGCAGTGGTGTCGTGCTCAGAATGGCCATCTTCAGTGACAAGTCCCACTTTAGTGTTGGTGGAGACGACCAAAGAATCCATGTGGAGGCACCGTGGTCAGCACCGAGATAGACGGTTTGTTGCCTCATGTCACATGTCCAGAAGGCCTGGTGTCACTCCATCTCCATCCCTACCACACCATCTGCAGGAACTGTGTGAGGATATTCAAGCTGCATGGGATGGATTATCACAGGACACCATTAGGAACCTCTACAGCTCCATACCGAGACGTCTGGCGTGTTGGGTTAGCGAACACGGTGGCCCAACGCCATACTGAGAGACAGACTTCTGTATGTGTAGCTCAATAAATATTGATCATATCAGTCTAAATGTATCATCAGTTATTGATCCTGGTCAACTTTAACCTCCTTCCCAACAGCACCGCACTCCCACACCTCCTTCTGGGTGCAGCTGTTCCTTTGATGAAGAGTGTATATAGTCTGTTATGTGTTAACAGAACTGCACCTATTAGGATTTGGGTGGGCCCTGTATTCCATTTTCTGTGATGTATCAGTCAGCACTCTTAAAGGAGAGTCCTGGATGTTGTGTGTAAAGGTGGCTGTGTGGATGAGAGATGAGAGAGTCTCCTGTTTGGAAGGTGTAGTGTTTGTCGGGAACGTCTGCTGTCGTGCTGCGTCCTGGGCGGTTTGTAGAGGTCTGACCGTTCTTGGCCAGCAGGCCTGTTTTAGCAGTAGGCGAAGATGCAGAAAGTGAATCGTAGAGCTTTTACTAAAAGAGCAGGTTCAGCTGATCAGACCTGTCTCTGACCTTGTCTCTGGTCTCCATATGCAGCCTGAACACACACACGGACATCCCGAGCTTCAGTGTGAGTGCGGAAGCAGGCGGATCTGAGTCAGTGAACACTCAGGAAAGCGTAATGGAGCTGTTGCTGTGTGGGACGGAAACGTTCAGCAACAGTCTGTCGGAGCATACCGCTCTGT
>JAMWET010003942.1:55000-72500 GCA_024036415.1 Prochilodus magdalenae | reverse complement strand
TATACTATATACACTCTACACAGTATACACCATATACACACCGACTCCACATATACACTATACATACACACACTGTACACTATACACTCTACACAGTATACACTATATACACATCCACTCTACATATACACAATACATACACACACTGTACAATATACACTCTACACAGTATACACCATATACACATCCACTCCACATATACACAATACATACACACACTGTACAATATACACTCTACACAGTATACACCATATACACAACCACTCCACATATACACAATACATACACACACTGTACACTATACACTCTACACAGTATACACCATATACACAACCACTCCACATATACACAATACATACACACACTGTACACTATACACTCTACACAGTATACACCATATACACAACCACTCCACATATACACAATACATACACACACTGTACAATATACACTCTACACAGTATACACCATATACACAACCACTCCACATATACACAATACATACACACACCGTACAATATACACTCTACACAGTATACACCATATACACAACCACTCCACATATACACAGTACATACACACACTGTACAATATACACTCTACACAGTATACACCATATACACATCCACTCCACATATACACAATACATACACACACTGTACAATATACACTCTACACAGTATACACCATATACACACCGACTCCACATATACACAATACATACACACACTGTACACTATACACTCTACACAGTATACACCATATACACAACCACTCCACATATACACAATACATACACACACTGTACACTATGCACTCTACACTATATACACGACTCCACATATACACAATACATACACACACTGTACACTATACACAGTATACACCATATACACAACCACTCCACATATACACAATACATACACACACTGTACACTATACACTCTACACAGTATACACCATATACACACCGACTCCACATATACACAATACATACACACACTGTACAATATACACTCTACACAGTATACACCATATACACATCCACTCCACATATACACAATACATACACACACTGTACACTATACACTCTACAAAGTATACACTATATACACAACCACTCCACATATACACAATACATACACACACTGTACAATATACACTCTACACAGTATACACCATATACACAACCACTCCACATATACACAATACATACAAATACTGTACAATATACACTCTACACAGTATACACCATATACACAACCACTCCACATATACACAATACATACAGACACTGTACAATATACACTCTACACTGTATACACCATATACACAACCACTCCACATATACACGATACATACACACACTGTACAATATACACTCTACACAGTATACACCATATACACACCGACTCCACATATACACAATACATACACACACTGTACAATATACACTCTACACAGTATACACCATATACACACCCACTCCACATATACACAATACATACACACACTGTACAATATACACTCTACACAGTATACACCATATACACAACCACTCCACATATACACAATACATACAGACACTGTACAATATACACTCTACACAGTATACACCATATACACAACCACTCCACATATACACAGTACATACACACACTGTACAATATACACTCTACAAAGTATACACCATATACACACCCACTCCACATATACACAATACATACACACACTGTACAATATACACTCTACACAGTATACACCATATACACAACCACTACACATATACACAATACATACACACACTGTACAATATACACTCTACACAGTATACACCATATACACAACCACTCCACATATACACAATAAATACACACACTGTACAATATACGCTCTACACAGTATACACCATATACACAACCACTTCACATATACACAATACATACAGACACCGTACAATATACGCTCTAAACAGTATACACCATATACACAACCACTTCACATATACACAATACATACAGACACCGTACAATATACACTCTACACAGTATACGCTATATACACAACCACTTCACATATACACAATACATACAGACACCGTACAATATACGCTCTACACAGTATACACCATATACACAACCACTTCACATATACACAATACATACAGACACCGTACAATATACGCTCTAAACAGTATACACCATATACACAACCACTTCACATATACACAATACATACAGACACCGTACAATATACACTCTACACAGTATACACCATATACACAACCACTTCACATATACACAATACATACAGACACCGTACAATATACGCTCTAAACAGTATACACCATATACACACCGACCCCATATATACACAATACATACAGACACCGTACAATATACACTCTACACAGTATACACCATATACACCACCACTCCACATATACACAATACATACACACACTGTACACTATACAGTGTACACTATATACACACCGACTCCACATATACACAATACATACAGACACTGTACACTATACACTCTACACAGTATACACCATATACACACCCACTCCACATATACACAATACATACACACACTGTACACTATACACTATACACTCTACACAGTGTACACCATATACACACCGACCCCATATATACACAATACATACAAACACCGTACACTATACACTCTACACAGTATACACCATATACACAACCACTCCACATATACACAATACATACACACACTGTACACTATACAGTATACACCATATACACACCGACTCCACATATACACAATACATACACACACCGTACAATATACACTCTACACAGTATACACCATATGCACACCGACTCCACATATACACAATACATACACACACTGTACAATATACACTCTACACAGTGTACACCATATACACAACCATTCCACATATACACAGTACATACAGACACTGTACAATATACACTCTACACAGTATACACCATATACACACCCACTCCACATATACACAATACATACACACACTGTACACTATACACTCTACACAGTATACACCATATACTCAACCACTCCACATATACACAATACATACACACACTGTACAATATACACTCTACACAGTATACACCATATACATAACCACTCCACATATACACTGTACAATATACGCTCTACACAGTATACACCATATACACAACCACTCCACATATACACAATACATACAGACACTGTACAATATACACTCTACACAGTGTACACCATATACACAACCACTCCACATATACACAATACATACACACACTGTACACTATACACTCTACACAGTATACACCATATACACACCACTCCACATATACACGATACATACAGACACTGTACAATATACACTCTACACAGTATACACCATATACACAACCACTCCACATATTTACAATACATACAGACACTGTACAATATACACTCTACACAGTGTACACCATATACACAACCACTCCACATATACACAATACATACAGACACTGTACAATATACACTCTACACAGTATACACCATATACACAACCACTCCACATATACACAATACATACAGACACTGTACAATATACGCTCTACACAGTATACACCATATAGACACCCACTCCACATATACACGATACATACACACACTGTACAATATACACTCTACACAGTTTACACCATATACACAACCACTCCACATATACACCGTACATACACACACTGTACAATATACACTCTACACAGTGTACACCATATACACACCCACTCCACATATACACAATACATACACACACTGTACAATATACACTCTACACAGTATACACCATATACACACCGACTCCACATATACACAATACATACACACACTGTACAATATACACTCTATACAGTATACACCATATACCCGACTCCACATATACACAATACATACACACACTGTACAATATACACTCTACACAGTATACACCATATACACACCCACTCCATACATACACAATACATACACACACACTGTACAATATACACTCTACACAGTATACACTATATACACAACCACTCCACATATACACGATACATACAGACACCATACAATATGCACTCTACAATTTATATGGTTTATCTATAGTGACTACATTGTGTTTCAGCTACTGTACACACTTCACACTTTTGATTTTACTGAAGAATTCTGTTTAGTGGTTCAATATCTGTGCTCTGTATATTAAATTCAGTTTTAGCCAATTTTTTAACGTTTAACTTCTAATTATTCATTCTGAATTTTCAGAATTTTAAAGCTTGATTCAGGGAACTTAATCAGGTTAGCTAGATTTTAGCATAAACTGGCTAGTTTTGGCCAGATGAGCTAGCTAGTTTCGAGTTGGTGCTAGCTGCTCTGGCTAAAGGTTGACTAGCTGTATGTTTTAGCCACTAACTGACTTGTTAATGGCTTGCTAGGTGTCATTGGGTGCTAGTGAACTGTTTTATAGGCATCTGGCTAAGCTGAACCTTATAGGCCGAGAGCAAATTGGCCATTGCTCATGTTCGTATAGCAGGTGAATAGAAACTGCACATTATTACTAACACCAAGTTAGTAGCAGCTGCCAGTTTAACTTAGCCTGTCTGTTAGAGTCTGCTTCTGTACTACAAAGCGTACCAATGCAGATCTATATGAAGCTGAGGTCCTGTCTTAAAGCCCTGATTAAGCACTGTGCCTCTGAACAAGACTCTGAGGAAGGTGGATGAAACACCACTTCCAGCTTTCACCACTAGAGGGAGGTATTTCCTATAGAATAGCAACTTAAAGCCCTATGGGAAAGTGTTGAGAGGGTGTGTGTGTGTGTGTGTGTGTGTGTGTGTGTGTGTGTGTGTGAGAGAGAGAGAGAGAGAGAGAGAGAGAGAGAGAGAGAGAGAGATTCCCCCAACTGGGTCTCTTGTCCTCATACTGCACTTCAGAAAGACGGATTACAGGCAGGATGGCTCTAACAGTGAGTAGCAGTCTCCGATGTGAGAAAGGCTGACCTGAACCTACAGCAGGGTTCGTCACTAACCCCTCTACCTGCACCCTCAGACTGAGGCCGAGACAGCAACCCATAAATCACTGAGCTGCTCTGAGGGACGCTGGATGCAGGTGGGACTGGAGGGGGTGTGACGGGATGAAGATGGTGTGCATTTTGCCGGGAGAGATAGTGCTGATCTAGATCATTAGGGTGGAAGATCAGGAACCGTAAGAAGTTCCTACACTGATAAGTAGGGCTCCTGAGTTGGCCCACACAGTGACAGTCAGGTTTGCCCACAGGCCCACAGACAACCAGTTAATGAGCACAACCCAGTGCTGGATTAGCTGGTCATCTTAGGTGCTTTATGGTTTTAGGCCACATTAATGCTCAGCCACTCTTGCATCCAAGAATTGGGCGGGTGGGCCAGAATTCATGAATTGCCCACCCCTCCCGCACACACCAGAAATTGGATTGGTGTCCAAAGGTCACAGTGTCCTATAAGGTCATGTGAATGTCAAGGCTTTGTGGTACATGACATGTAGTGGCACTGGGAGAAAAGTATTCCTTCATTCATTCATCGTCTAAGCTGCTACCTAATGCGGAACGTAGTATCTTCAAAAGGCCTGACTGCATGTCTTTGGACTGTGGCAGTACAACCATGCCGACATGGGGAGAACAAACAGACTTCACACTAAAAGGAACCCAGATGCCCTGACCGGAAATTAATCCCAGGCCCTTCTGGCTTGAGGTGCTAATACTACCAATTTTGGCACTGTTCTATGTATTTATTAATTAATTATTAATTATGTATATATTTTATTATTGCATTAATATTTTTATTATTATTGATTTATTTGTATTATATATCCTTATTTATTTATTTAACTTAATTTAATGTAATTTTTATTTTTGCTTAGTTTTTTTTTTTTTCAGTTTAATTTTATTTTTGCTCGTGTAGCGAATCTGCGGAACTGAAACATACGGACACATGCGGGGTCACGTGACTCCGCGAAGCCGCCTCCAACATGGCTGCGCCCTTCATGAGCGTGTTTATGCCGCTGTAGAGAGACAAACATGAGCGTCTGCGGGTTTCGGTGAAGACTGAGAGTAAACTACAGCTCTGAGAAACATGGAGAGGAGAAAGTTTATGGCGTCGCTTGTGGTAAAAAGCCTCTGTTTAACTTTTAAGGCCGTGCTGTTGTCAGAGTCAGAGTTAGCTTAGCTGCAGCTACACAGCTAACCTTCCAGAAAGCTCATTACTAGTGCTAATGGAGCAAGTGTGGAGTTATGTTGCTGTTGTTCAGTGCTGTCTAACAACCTGCAAAGAAACAATATAATAATAATAATAATTTTAATATAGCTTCTTAATTTAAATCCCATGCATACATAGAACTCTATATTTAGCTATGCACTACCACATATTCACTTACAGATGTCAGATTTCATTAAAGGGGAAATCCACTGATGTTTCAGATTGTCTGTCTGCATTATGCAGTGGTTAAGATGTAATGCCATCAGTGTGAGAGTGGTTTTGGTGTGAAATGATTCATTGTAGAAATTAGAAATGTCCTGGCTCAGTTACCGACTCAGTTATCGGTTTCATTACAGTGGTGGTGATGGGAACCAAGCATCACAAAATATCTCAAATATTTAAATATCTAGTATTACATGGAAATGACAGAGCGTGGTCAGCAGGTCCTGAGGCGCCTAGTACACAGAGGTCGCCAACTTTCTGCAGAGTCAATCACTACAGACCTCCAAACTTCATGTGGCCTTCAGATCAGCTCAGGAACAGTGTGTAAAGAGCTTAATGGAATGGGCTTCTATGGCTGAGTAGCTACATTCAAGCCTTACATCACCAAGCGCAATGCAGAGCATCAGGGGAAACCCTTAGCCTGCATAACCGGGCATAGTTAAACTTTTTGGCCTCATGTGTTTGTGTCTGGGTTTAGCACCTGTGCATGCTCTAGCTTCCCAATAAACCATGTAATGAAAG
The DNA here is from genome assembly GCA_024036415.1 of Prochilodus magdalenae. NCBI lineage: Eukaryota > Metazoa > Chordata > Actinopteri > Characiformes > Prochilodontidae > Prochilodus > Prochilodus magdalenae. The sequence goes on along the minus strand of JAMWET010003942.1, from coordinate 65,481 downwards.
ACTTTCTCTGCTCCCCAGGCTGGAGGGTTTGCAGGCATGTGTGTGGACCTCACCCTCTTCCCTCTGGACACCATTAAAACCCGCCTACAGAGCCAGCAGGGCTTCTACAGGGCTGGAGGCTTCAGGGGAATCTACGCTGGAGTTCCCTCTGCTGCTGTCGGATCCTTTCCGAATGGTGTGTCTTATGTATACGTCTTCATTCAAAGCCCCACCACAGAGCCATACTGTGGAGAAAGCTCCACGTCGCCAGGGTCATCTTAAAGGAAGCTGGTTCCAGTATAGCAGACATTTCCAGTTGGGCTTGAAGCAACGCTGGGTGTGAAATCTTTCCACTAACTTAGAACATAGCCAACATAAGGCTGGGTGGGGCTCGTCATGGGCTGAGCGGGCAGTTGTGGGTTGGGCAGGGCCGTCGTGGGCTGGACATGGCAGTCGAGGGCTGGGCAGGGCATTCGTGGGCTTGCCAGGGCAGGGCATTCGTGGGCTTGCCAGGGCAGGGCATTCGTGGGCTTGCCAGGGCAGGGCATTCGTGGGCTGGCCAGGGCAGGGCATTCGTGGGCTGGCCAGGGCAGGGCAGGGTATAGGGCATTCGTGGCTGGCCAGGGGCAGGGGCCATTCTTGGCTGTGGCCAGGGCAGGGCAGTCGTGGGCTGGCCAGGGCAGGGCATTCGTGGGCTGGCCAGGGCAGGGCATTCGTGGGCTGGCCAGGGCAGGGCATTCGTGGGCTGGCCAGGGCAGGGCATTCGTGGGCTGGCCAGGGCAGGGCAGTCGTGGGCTGGCCAGGGCAGGGCAGTCGTGGGCTGGGCAGGGCAGGGCAGTCGTGGGCTGGGCTGGGCAGGGCAGTCGTGGGCTGGGCTGGGCAGGGCAGTCGTGGGCTGGGCTGGGCTGGGCAGTCGTGGGCTGGGCAGGGCAGTCGTGGGCTGGGCTAGGTAGGGCTGCCGTGTCCTGGGCGGTTGTGGACTGAATGGTCGTGGGCTGTGCAGGGCAGTCGTGTGCTGGGCAGGGCCGTGTGGGCTGGGTGGGGTGGTCGTGGGCTCTGCAGGGCAGTCGTGAGGTTAGGGATACAGCCTTGTGCCTGGAAGGTCACCCGTTTGATTTCCTATACTGAAAGGACACGACTGCTGTGCCCTTAACCAAGGCACCTAACCCCTACCAGCTCCCCAGGAGCCGTGAATAGGGCTACCCACCGCCCTGGGTGCGTGTGCTCAGTTCCCCCCTAGCGTGTGTGTTCGACTGGGGTGTTCTGTGCATAAGCACAATTGTCAAGAAATGGTTCTAAACTAGCAGCGTTGTACACACATCATATAAAATCACTGTATTTTTAATCAGCCACAAAAAGTTACTTAACTGCAGGAAATGTTCCGGGAGGGACGGTTTCTGATGTTCTAAACTGATTTTCAGACTTTATGAGATCTAGTTGCTCACTTTGTGGCCATGCGTGTCTCACTCTCGGGTCTAAAATACAGAGGCGTGGCTAAACTAAGGCTCCGCCCATGGACTAAAACTGCAGTTCTGGTGGTGACATGAAAACATGGGACAGTGTTTTGTGAATAAAGTTATTTAATGTTAAAAAAATCATAAAAAGTCATAAAAAACGTAAAGATTTGAACATATTAATCTTTTAGCAATTTAAAATATCATTAAAAATATAAGGATTATTTTCCCAGATTGTAGTTTATATATTGAATGCAGATTTTGTATGTATTCAGTCTAATACTTTATATTTATATATTTAGCTTAATATCTAGGGTTTTAGAGATTATTTATTTATGTATTTATTTATTTATTTATTTATGTATTTATTTATTTATTTATTTTGGGCAGACCTCACTAATTCGCTATGATAGTTTAGTATTTCTAGTGTCAGCCCTACTGAACTCAACACCGTGTTTCACTGAAGTCCTGCAGGTTGACCGATTGACCCTAATCTTCCTGTCTCTGTTTGCTTCTAGCTGCGGCATTCTTCGTCACTTATGAAGGCATCAAGTCTCTCCTGGCTGGAGCCGTCCCAGCACACATGGCTCCCGTCACACACATGGTCGCTGCCTCGCTGGGAGAAACCGTACGTTCCCCCTTCTCTTCTCTTTCCTGTCTGTCACTGATTCCATATCATATTGCCCAGGCGAGGGGTTCGCTGATTGGCATAATGCAGAAAGTTCATGGTGAAGGGGTGAAATTAGATTTTGGCCTGGGCAGTCCAGCCCACCTGGCATTCAGCTGCGCCAGGACTATGGGCTGGTCTTTAGTGTCTCTCTGTCTACAGGAGGGTGTTGGTTAGTGGACACCATTGCTGCTTTTCCAGACTTTACTTATCATGGAGGTTCTTTGTGCTCTCACGTCTCATTTACAGAGATGATTCCCTAAAGTCGCACCAGTGTTATAGGTCTTCAGGGAAACGAAAGTAGCTCTTCTGTTGTAGGGATTCTTAACCTGGGAACCCCCAAGGTGGTCCTTACATGGTCAAAGGGGGGTCCCATATGTAGTGCTGTCAAGACATTTACCTAAAAATTCATGAGTGCAGCCTCTGCTGACTGACTCCAGAGCAGTCTAGCTTACTAGCTAACGCTAACCATTTGGGTGAACTGGAATTCCCTGTAGAGCAACTGCACAACCTATTGAAGGGCTTTGGGAACGTTTGGTGAAACTATGGGTTTGGGAAACTATGGACTATGTAAGTTACTCACATAGTTACCTTGATGGTTCCAACTTTGGTTTTGGGAAACGCCTGTGTAGCTTAACGCTGGTTCGGACTATGTAAGTTACCCCCATAGTTACATTGGTAGTTCCAACTTTGGTTTTGGGAAACGCCTGTGTAGCTTAACACTGGTTCGGACTATGTAAGTTACCAACATAGTTACCTTGATGGTTCCCTCTATGGTTTCGGGAAACGCCTGTGTAGCTTAACGCTGGTTCGGACTACATAAGTTACCCACATAGTTACACTGATAGTCCCAACTTTGGTTTTGGGTAACACCTGTGTAGCTTAACGCTGGTTCGGACTATGTAAGTTACCCACATAGTTACGTTGATGGTTCCAACTATGCTTTTGGGAAACGCCTGTGTAGCTTAACGCTGGTTCGGACTATGTAAGTTACCCACATAGTTACGTTCATAGTTCCAGCTATGGTTTTGGGAAACACCTGTGTAGCTTAACGCTGGTTCGGACTATGTAAGTTACCAACATAGTTACGTTCATAGTTCCATCTATGGTTTTGGGAAACGCCTGTGTAGCTTAACGCTGGTTCAGGCTATGTAAGTTACCCTCATAGTTACGTTGATGGTTCCCTCTATGGTTTTGGGAAACACCTGTGTAGCTTAACGCTGGTTCGGACTATGTAAGTTACCAACATAGTTACCTTGATGGGTTCAGCTATGGTTTTGGGAAACGCCTGTGTAGCTTAACGCTGGTTCGGACTATGTAAGTTACCCACATAGATACCTTGAGGGTTCCAACTATGGTTTTGCAAAATGCCTGTGTAGCTTAACGCTGGTTCAGACCATGTAAGTTACCCACATAGTTACCTTGAGGGTTCCAACTATGGTTTTGGGAAACACCTGTTTAGCTTAACGCTGGTTCGGACTATGCCGTTCCCCCTACTGTTACATTGATGGTTCTCTCTATGGTTTTGGGAAATGCTTGCATCCCAGCTGTATCTATGCAAGTTGCTAACACAAGTAGCAGCTACAGTTTTGGGAAATGCACCCCTTTACGTTCCATCCCAAATCTTCCCATTTCAGGGCTGCACAGGCTCCACTGTTGTTTGCTCCAGTGCTGTGTGCCTCAGCCATGGAGAAATCAGTGATGCCTAAAAGTGGCTATACTGAGGTTTGACCCCACGCTCAGGGTATCCGGGGTCCCTGTGGAGATCCCCCTGTGGGTTTTCTTTAGGTGCTCTGATTTCCAGTCCAGAGACATGCAGTCAGGTGAACAGGAGATGCTGAATTGCCCCTCTAGGCGTGAGCGAATGTGAATGCCTATGTTTCTGCCCTGTAATGGACTGGCGGCCTATCCAGGGTGTTTCCTGCACCCCGCCGTGACCCAGAAGGGTAAGTGATGTAGATTGTGAGTGGGTGAGTGAGTTCAGTTGAGAGAGTGTAGACAGGGCATCAAAAATGCGAACATGGCCTGGAATGAGTGAATGGAAGCTGGCAGGCATGAAAGGCAGCTGTTTTAATTGGAGGTGAGGAGGAGGTCAGCCCCGCGTTTAACCCTTCGCCAGCTGCTGGGGGATTTGTGCACTTCAAAGCAGGGATTTGGAGCTGCAAGGCTGAGGCTGTAGCCCTGCGTGCTGGGGGAATGTGTTGGCAGCTCAAAGGCCTGTAATCCGAGGGTTTAGCCATGAAAACCCCTCCGCTCGGGTCATCCAGAGAGGAAGACGCACACGTCCCCAGCACTGACCGAGTTTACCGCCGTCGTGTGAGTCACTGTATATACAGCCTAGTTCACTAGAAACCTTCAGGAAGTGAACCTTCTCATACTTGTAGTCATGTAGATGAGACTTTATGTCTCACACTGATTTGGATGACCCGTTGTATGGTCAGCACTACATAATCCGGTGCTATGAGGTGAACAGTTCAGCCTGAACACCTTTAAAATCCCTTCATCGCTTCCAGCATCCCCACACAGACATGATCACCATACAAATCTGTCTGTCTGTCTGTCTGTCTGTCTATCTATCTATCTATCTATCTATCTATCTATCTATCTATCTATCTATCTATCTATCTATCTATCTATCTATCTATCTCTCTATCTCCTGTTTTTTATCACTATTAAACGTGTAACTGGAGTTTTCAGATTATTCCAATCAGTAAACTAAGACAGAACTCTCCTCTACTGATCAGATATCCCCTCTCATAACCAAAACACATGTGATGAGGGCAGAAGGTTGTGTGTCTGTGTGTGTGTGTGTGGGATGTTTATGGAATGTGTACGTATGTGTGTGTGCCCGCCCATGTGTGTGTGTAGGTAGTGTATGTGTGTGTCTGTGTGTGTGTGTATGTGTGTGTGTTTGTGTGTTTATGGTGTGTGTGTGTTTATGGTGGGTATGTGCGTGTGTGTTTATGGTGGGTTTGATGTGTGTTTATGTTGTGTGTGTGTTTGGTGTGTGCGTGTGTCTGTGTGTTTATGGTGTGTGTGTGTGTGTGTGTTTATGGTGTCTGTGTGGTGTGTGTGTTTATGGTGTCTGTGTGTGTGTGTGTGTGTTTATGGTGTGTGTGTGTGTGTGTGTGTTTATGGTGTGTGTGTGTGTGTGTGTTTATGGTGTGTGTGTGTGTGTGTTTATGGTGTGTGTGTGTGTGTTTATGGTGTGTGTGTATATGTGTGTTTATGGTGTGTGTGTGTGTGTGTGTGTTTATGGTGTGTGTGTGTTTATGGTGTGTGTATTGTGTGTGTGTGTGTGTTTTTGGTGTGTGTGTGTGTGTGTTTATAGTGTCTGTGTGTTTATGGTGTGTGTGTTTATGGTGTGTGTGTGTTTATAGTGTCTGTGTGTGTGTGTGTGTGTTTATGGTGTGTGTGTTTTGTGTGTGTGTGTGTGTGTGTGTGTGTGTGTCTGTGTATGTATGTGTGTGTGTGTGTGTGTGTGTGTGTGTGTTTATTGTGTGTGTGTGTGTTTATGGTGTGTGTGTGTGTGTGTGTGTGTGTGTGTGTGTGTTTATGGTGTGTGTGTGTGTGTGTGTGTGTGTGTGTGTGTGTGTGTGTGTGTTTATGGTGTGTGTGTGTTTATGGTGTGTGTGTGTGTGTGTGTGTGTGTGTGTTTATGGTGTGTGTATTGTGTGTGTTTATGGTGTGTGTGTTTATGGTGTGTGTGTGTGTGTGTGTGTGTGTGTTTATGGTGTGTGTGTATGTGTGTTTATGGTGTGTGTGTGTGTGGGTGTGTGTGTGTGTGTTTATGGTGTGTGTGTGTGTGTGTGTGTGTGTGTGTGTGTGTTTATGGTGTGTGTGTGTGTGTGTGTGTGTGTGTTTATGGTGTGTTTATGGTGCGTGTGTGTGTTTATGGTGTGCGTGTGTGTGTATTGTGTGTGTGTTGTGTGTGTGTGTGTGTGTGTGTGGGTGTGTGTGTGTGTGTTTATGGTGCGTGTGTGTGTTTATGGTGTGCATGTCTGTGTGTGTGTGTGTGTGTGTGTGTATGGTGTGAGTGTGTGTGTGTGTGTGTGTGTGTGTGTGTGTGTTTATGGTGTGTGTGTGTTTAAGGTGTGTGTGTATCTGCGTGTGCGTGTTCACTCTGTGTCCTGTAAAGAATGCTCTGGGTGATGGTGTCTGTCAGGGCCGGAGCAGGCTGTTATCTGGCCATTATACAGGATTTATCTTCATTCGCGTTGGCCTGACGTTTTCTCCGAGACCTCATTCATCAAGCTGAATGAGTAGCGGCCTTTTCCTGTATAGCTGAGCCTACAGTCCCCACTGAACCTCCAGGTTTGGTCAAATAATAACAGTAACAATAATAATAATAAAAATGACAACAACAATAAATAATTAATAATAATTAATAATGAATAATGATTATTCAAGTAAATTTATAATATAACAAACTCTTTGATATTTAATATTTATATTCTGCTTTCTACACGTCAGAATAACAGTGTGGAGATTTGTTTACTTCTGGGTTTTTGCGTAAGAGACAAAAGAATTGAAACTGTCATTCTTGTCATATATATATATATATATATATATATATAGATATATATATATATATATATATATATATATATATATATATATATATATGACATCACCCGGCATGTTAGGTTCAGTTATCTTCATGTCTGAGAATATACCCTCTACCCTGCGATGATTTACATGCAAACAAAAGAAAAATAAATAAATAAATGAAGTTTTTTATTATTAACTTGCTGTAAATGAGTTTTTACTTAAAGCGGTTGCCATGGTAGCACAATGAATTCACATGGCACAGGTGATCAGCTTGGAAGATCACGTTTCACACATGTGATATTCTTTCAGGCATTAAATAGTGAAAATAAATAAAGGGATAAACCATGTGCCCACCTCACCATTGGAGGGCACGCTGGCACACAGCCAGTGTGGCATAGCAAGTCATACCTGCTTCGCCCTGGAGCAAGAGGCTCTATGATTTATGGCTCTGGTACTACATAAGCTCTTAACTGTGCCCCATTTTCAACCCAGCCACCCACCCTTCTGCCATTAAGACCACCGGGGTCAAACTGCAGGCGGATGATGGTAATTTGGACAGGCAGATTGAAAACGTTATGTCTCTGCATAAGTAATGGTGTTATTACTGCGCTGGCGGAGGCCGCCTCGGCCAGATAGTGCTCGGTTCTTTCTGGCAGATGGATTTGTGGAGGCCGGTGCTGCATGGCGCCCCCTTGGGGGAGCTGCAGGTGGGGCAGAATTGATGTTTTAGGCAGCTACAGAATGAGATGTGAGAGGTTCCAGGTGTCTGACGGAATTCAGGACGGGGGAAAGCAAAATGGCATTTTCCAGGGGAGGGAATGATGCGTCCGTGTCTGTTTAAGGCCGGAATAGGATCCGGGAAATGTGGACCTGAGCTTGTGGAATAAGGAGGCTTGTTATCGCCAAGCCTCGAAGATGATGTGTCGGTTGTTGATGGTTTTTAAAGGTCACATTTGATTGGCGGATTGAAGTAGATACAACATCTGTAATACACTCTGCATTAAAGGAATAGCTGTCGGACCACCATGTTTGCTAACCCAACGTGCTAGATGTCTCTGCATGGAGTTGTAGAGGTTCCTAATGGTGTCCTATTCCATCCCATGCAGCTTGAGTATCCTCACACAGCTCCATCAAACGTGTTTAGGAATACAAGTCATCCATTCAGTAATTGCTATCCAGCCAACAGCGTCCTGTGGGCAGCGTCCTGTGGGCAGCGTCCTGTGGGCAGCGTCCTGTGGGCCAGCGTCCTGTGGGCACCGTCCTGTGACCACTGATGAAGGACTAGAGGATGACCAACACTGCACTGTGCAGCAGCAGATGAGCTATCGTCTCTAACTGTCCATCTACAAGGTGGACCAGCAAGGTAGGAGTGTCTAATAGAGTGGACAGTGAGTGGACACAGTGTCTAAACACTCCAGCAGCACTGCTCTGTCTGATCCACTCGCACCAGCACCACCCACACTATTACACCACTACAGTGGTGAGAATGATCCACCACCCACATCATACCTGCTCTGTGGTGGTCCTGTGGGGGTCCTGCCCATTGAAGAACAGGGTAATACAGTATACAGAGAAACAGATGGACTATAGTCTGTAACTGTAGAACTACAGAGTGTCCTATATGGTCAGTGGAGCTGATGGAGTGTAGATACAAGGAGGTGTGCCTAATGAGGTGCTCAGTGAGTGCATGTACCTTTCGTTAGTGGGCGTGTCTAATTTTGATGCTCAGTTGTGCGTTAGGTCTCAGGTCTGCACCTCCCGGCTGGAGCTCACTGCAGGCCCTGCTCAAGCCTTCTAATTTGACGTGTCTCACCACCCACTCTCTACCCCGCCCCACCCGCCCTGCTGCTCCGTTTAAATTACCCAGAAATCAACAATGTCCCTAATTTATCTGATACAGCCTAATATCTCTCCGGTTTCCTCCCCGCTCCCCTGCGAGCTGCTACGAAATTGCCTCTCTTCGCACTGCGATTCAATTAAAGCGGGAATTACTTGTCATATCCACTTTCCTCTCTGGTTAGCGGCGTTAATTTTGATCCTTTGGAGGACTGAAACGAGGAGACGTGGTCTGCGCTGTCTCATAAACGATAACGCAGCCAAAGAAGGGGGATGTAATGAGCTCAGGAAAATGTCTCCTGTCGGCTGGCTGATGAGCGTGTAGTGCAGTAGCTCTTCCTGGCCACCAGGGGGCACTCTTGCTACGCGGATGAAGGAAGGGCGTCTATACCACAGGCTCTGTTGATGCTATTTCCTTTGTTTCACCCTTTGAAGACCACATTCCCCTCATTGTCTCTCAGCCTTTAATCCAGTCACAACCTATAGCTTTCGAGCATAGACTTGACTACAGCCTCCTGTATCCTTGACCTTAGTTTTGAAAGGCCATGTGGGCTATATGTTTGGATTGGTGTCCAGACTTGACCAAAATCAGTTTAGCTGGTGCTTATTTTGTTTCACTATTGAATTCCTAAAGGTCTTTATCCATCAAGTCGGATTCTGTTGGAAAAGCTACGTGCTAGGACTTATGAGAACCCTGCACTTTTGCTCTGTATAGGGCAGTAGATGGTCATTCACCATTTGTTCAACATCTGGTCTGGCCACAGTTGGGTTTTTTTTCCGGGGGGTCCCTGTTAATGATGAAAAATTGTTTAATTGTTAGGTACACTGTAATAATACATTCATAATAACGTTATAGCAGTTAATAGCATGCTAATAACATGCTAACATGCTTATAACATGGTAATAACATGGTAATAACATGGTAATAACATGGTAATAACATGGTAATAACAGGGTAATAACAGGGCAATAACATGGTAATAACAGGGTAATAACATGTTACTATGGTTAAATTATTACTACTACTATTATTACTACTATGCTAATTATTGCTACTATACTAATTATTGCTACTATGCTAATTATTGCTACTATGCTAATTATTGCTAATTATTGCTACTATGCATTCTACTATCCAGCCTTTGGTAGCAGTGGAGACTGAAGTCCAGCTGCAGGGCACTGTAGCTTCCAATGCTGGGCTGGGGAACTGCTTTTTAGCTTGGCCTGTTTAAGGTGGTAGCTACTCCAGGCTCCTGCAGATGGCGCTGCATGAGGATGATGAGGCTGTAAACACCTGCGGGGTGTGAGCGACGGGATCCATAGATTGAGAAGAGGTGCTGGGAATGTCTCGTGTATAGAAAAAGGCTCCAGAGCAGATGTTAATGATTGGCTGAAAGGAGTGACTGAGCATGTGGGCGTGGCCAAAGACCATAGTGTGGAGGAAGTAGCTGAATCTGCAGGTGTATGGGAGTGTATGATCAAAAGGGTCTACCAGAAGTGTGCCAGGGAAGGCATCCACCAAATCTGGCCCAACTGCACAATGTGTCTGAACATTGATGTGGCCTACATCCTGAACCTTGTCCAGTCCAGTCCGTAATGCGAGACAGGGGGTCTGTGTATCAGTGTGATTTTGCCACGCCAAATTTTAGGTGATACAAAATTAATATCAAATATTTATACTAAAGATGATAGTGATTTTTTTCCCCCATGCATAGTTAAATAGGCTCAGGTAGAGGGGAACTTGGTTTTCCTTTAGCGATTACCAGCATTACCGGGACGGCTTCGACAGCAGTGTGAGGCTGAGCTCCGACCGTGGAGCCCGCTGTCCTTCCTGTGGTTGGACAGATTGCTTTCTGTTTGAGATCCTTTCTGGTGTTTCTGCCCCAGCATGAATCGTAACGGGGAGAGAGAGAGAGAGAGAGAGAGAGAGAGAGGTGGGGGGCTGTGTGCTGTAGAGTGGTATAGAAACCTCCATCCATATTAATACTGTACTA
>JAMWET010003942.1:47500-50000 GCA_024036415.1 Prochilodus magdalenae | reverse complement strand
TAACTGTTAAAGTAAGCACAGATTCTATCAGTGGTGCTTTGAAAGCAGCTGCCACTCTCTAAATTAAATTTTTATTAATTAAATTTTTATTAATTGCCGTTTACCATTTATAAACCACTCAGGTCGAGTTTTGCATCTCTTGGTATTGATCTCCTCCCTCATTTCCCAAAGTGCAACTCTCTTATCCTGGCCTTATCTCTTCCCCTAGCCCCCCCACCACTCCCACCCCCCCTCCTTTATTTGAAATGCATGTAATTAATTAAGCTAATTAGCGCCGGGACAAGCGAAAGACAAAGACGAGCGGAGAGGTGAAATTAAGCTAACGGTGAGCGTCGCTCAGACGCAGACCTCTTTCCCCCCTCCCTGTCTTTGTCTTTGATGAATCATGGCGCTCTCCTCCAGCACCTGCATGAGAAAGCCTTAATGAAGGAGCTGTCGGAGCCGAAGCCTTTCATTTATTTGCCGGGGAGAAAAAAGACGGAGCGAGAGAAAGCCAGGGAGCGGGAGAGGCTCGGCGACATGTCAGAGGGTTCCGCAGAAAAGGAGGCGAACCAGAAAGCGAGCGAGCGAGAAATGGAAAAGTGAGGAGGGCCGGTGGTCTCCATGAAGGTGACACTTGTGAGTGTTTCCGAGATGTATTCCCACACCGCTGGGCCATCCTGTACTTATTTTCCGCCTCACTCAACACACAATATTCCTCGCAAATTCCGTCTGGACGCACTCCTGGTGGGGGGGCGCGTTATTTCTCCAGAGCTGCTTTTTTTTTTTCTCGGAATAAATGAATACAAATTTCGGAATTCAGGATGGCCCTGCCGTGGAGAAGCCCGTGGGATCTGTCTCGGGATTGGCCGGGACGTGTGTCACAGAGCGAATTCATTCCCTCGGATGCCGTTATCTGTGGTCGCGCCGCGGCCCTGTCAGGATAAGTTTGTTCAGGGGGAGAACAAGGCCCCCCCCACACCCCCACCTGGACCCTTCTCAGAGGGGCTTTGATTAAACTGGTCTTCATTCACTTGGTGAGTGAGTGTCTTGGGCCTGTATTGAGGAAGCAGTGCGGATCTTTGAGGAGATTGATTGTGCACATGCAGAAATGGTTCTGTCCTGTCGTGGACGTTTAGCAGCATCTTCAGCTGAAGGTTCGGTAATTGAGTGATGGGGCGAGGCGTGTTTGGTGACTGAAGTTTACTTCCCTAGTGTGGTACTGTAGCTAACTGGTAATGGAAGTCTATTGTTAGAGGGAATTCTGGACTACAGGATTCCATCATTCCATAAACACTCATTAACCACACTGCATTATTGTAATAATTAACCCCCTGAAATCCCACCCTTACTACCCACCAAGGCTACCTCCCTGGACAAGAAACAAGCCCCCTCTATGATGTGTTTTGAATGGGCTCTATGGTTGAGGAACACAGCATCCCTGTATCCCAGGATGACCGTTCTCACATTCCCATGGCTGTGAATGTGACTGATTGGCAGGATGAACGTTCAGGAGCCTTCCCACATATTCACGACATGTACCTGCTCTCTGCACAATGATGAAGTTGAATCTAATCTAATCTGGACTAACCAGATTTGAATCCTCCTGGATATCTGTGGATTATCAACTAGTGCAATTCTATGAGTGTCTGAACACTGATGTGGCCTACATCTAGAGACCTGTCCAGTCCGTCCCCAATTCAATCACAGCTGTTATTCTTGCATGTGGAGGTTTGACATGCTATTAGGTACATCATATCAGGATTTTTATTTTTTATTTTTTTGGGCTGTTGTGTTTACTATAAAAGCTGGCTGGCTAAGTGGACTCTGGAATGTCCTGACCTTTCAAGGGGCTAATTGAGATCTAGCATTTCGTTGCCATATGCCTTTTAAGTCTGTTAGATGACACAACGTATGCGTGGAGTCTTTCTGAAGGTAACCTAACGTCAGTAAACACTGAACCAACAGAGCTATATATTCTATGTGAACTATAACATGAAGTTCAGTTCCATATAGTGGCACTAGATGGCGCACCAACATCAACCTTTAGAGGAAGATCATGTTTCGGCTTGAGTTGATGGTGGGCTAATCAGGTCTAGGGCTACGCAGTAACGGCTTGAGGGATACAGGGGTGCTTATCTGCAACCCTAGCAGTCTATCTCTGTTTGGCGAGACGGTTTACTGGTGCACTCTGATAGAGTCAGGTACAATATGGGCCTACATGTTTTTAGAAAATAGTAATGGTGGAAAATAGTGCATGCAGGGCATTGAAAGTCAAACTAGATCCTAATAGAAATCATCAGTTACCAATATTTTACTATAATCAATATTACATATCGTCGTTGTTCATAGAAACACATTTATTCACTTTATTTTTGGCAATTTTTTTTTATTTGAGCACGGCAGCTGTTGTTTACACTGTGTGGAATGATGAATGGACCAACAGAAATGGCATATATAACAGATTTTCATATATATATGTATGTATATATGTATGTATATATATGTATATGTATGTATG
>JAMWET010003942.1:32500-40000 GCA_024036415.1 Prochilodus magdalenae | reverse complement strand
GGAGACGCCCAACGAATCCGTGTGTGGAGGCACCGTGGTCAGCACCGACATGAACGATTTGTAGTCACACGTCCAGAAGGCCTGGCGTCCCTCCACCTCCACCCCTACCGCACCATCTGCAGGAACTGTGTGGATATTCAAACTGATGGGATTTATCAGCTCTACAGCCATACCGAGACGTCTGGCATGTTGGGTTAGCGAACACAGGGCGGCCCGACCATTAGAGAACCTCAATACATCGACCTATCAGTGAACAGTAAGTACAGTTGGTGTATCAAAATAACACCCTTCCAGGCATGATCATGTTGTTGATGGCCCCCAAGGGTCCATTTGCAGTAAGGCACACACATGCACAACTTCTGCAGGTAGTTTGATCTTACTGTTGCTTCCAAAGGGCCGCAAAGTTTGTCCAAACGTTTGATGACCCGCGCACAAGAAAGGTCTCGGACCTAGCCTCGGAACAGGCGGAGGATTAGCCGTATCTGATTAACGTTGTCTGGGTCATGAGGACACGGCTGTAAGTCATTCTCAGGCTCTGGAGATGTTCCGCTGTAATGATGATGCCTTCCTAAATCAGCGGCCGTTCGGCGAGCCTGTTGATTGTTATTTTGTTTTGAGGGTTTTTGGGTCTGCTTGTCTTGGCCCAGAGCCGGAGCACTTGGCGCGACCCTAATTTAGCGTCCGCATGTGCGCATTATGTCATGAGCTACGTCCCGCGGTGAAGGAGCGCATGAAAACAAGAGCTTATCGCTGACCTGCATTTTTCACATGCATCCATCTACACGGCTGGAAAACAAGCAGCCGTTCTACATCTGTGGTTTCAGGAGATTTGACCTGTGGTCGGTAATGTCTTTGTGTTAGCATTGCTAGCATTGTTAGCATTCCTCTAGTCTGAGGTACTGGATCTACTATAGTAGAAAAAGAACTGTGGCTAGCTTTCTGTTAGTGGTCTAGTTGAATTAGCTGTTGGTAGCTAACATGAACATCACTGTCCTTGGGTCAAAAGTTCACAGATGTTAAGTCGTTTACGTTCTAGGGGGTTGAAGGGCGGTCGACGTAGACTCACCACTGATGTCATGAGTAAGGGACTGCTTTGCAACAACCTTCAGAATCAAGGATGAAGCCAAACTCCACAAGTCCACTGCCCTGGGAAAACCTTCCCAACAAGGATCGCAGTGCTAGGCTTCAGGGAACCGCAAATAAGGACCCTGGAATCTCGCAAATGTGTGGCCCCGCCCCTGGGGGACGTCCAGAGAGCCCAAGTCATGTACAGCGCTGTAACTGGGTAAAAGTAAGACCTACCATCTTCAGATGTAACAGGATCATAGGGTTGGAAGCGTGAAATCTACGTACGATCTTTTAGTCCGAGTTCTGGTTTTATCAAAGTAACTTTTTATCATTTGTGGGATATCATTTTTTTCGGTCTCAGAGGGACGAAGAGGGACCTGTCCATGGGTGGGTTACAAGCAAAGTTGATAACTGTAATGTCCTCCTGCTGGGCTTCCAAGAAAGACAACCCACAACCCCAGTTCAGCTACTAGTCTATGGAGTTCCAAACCCCCGTCTAGAACCTGCTCACATCACAGAATGTCTTTCCGGTTATGTTCCAGCTCGTGGTATTAGATCTGCAGGTGCAGGCGTACTGTGAACACCTTCTGAGCAGCCAATGATATGAGTAGGCCCCTATGAATCACGATTATTTGTATTATGAATAATAAATGTAGTTGCCAATGGGAAACCCATGTAATTGTAACACAAACCACTAGGGGGTGCTAACGTAACCCTCCGGAATGCCCTCAAACAAGTCTGGAACTGTTGCCGAGGCTAAACATCCCTGCTGGAAGAATCATGGCGTAGATATAACGCACCAACCGAGGCCAGGACGTTTCATTTTTGATTTGATCTGGTTTTAAATTTTAGTAAGTTACTGCGTATGAAATGTTTATATTGACTGTGTCTCCAAATCCAATTTCGAGTGTTTGAACACGGACCTTTAAATAAAAACGTCTTGTTATGAAAGGAGTCCAAACTTTTGACTGGTAACGTATGTTCAGGAGACGAGGCGCCGCCGCTAATCAGCATCGCTCGCGAGCTCTCGGCTCCGTGTTTGCTTCCCACCATTTTCTGAGTGTTTGCCGCAATCCAAGCAGAAAAGCAGCGCGGTACAGCCTCCCCCCCAAAACACCCCCCCAACATGTGTTTCTAATAAGAGCTGTCAGCCCGGAGGAGGACCTACATAGAGAATCTATAGAGAGAGTGAAAGAGAGAGAGGGAATGAGAAACAGAATGAGAGAAAGAAAATTAGAAGGACTGAAAAGAAGAGGATGAAAACGGAGCACAGAGGAGAGAGAATGGGAACTAATGAGAGAATGAAAAAGAGAAGGGATTGAGAGAATGCAGAGCAGGCGAGTGAAAGAAAGAGAGAAGGCTAGGGAGGGTGGGAGGAACAGAGGGGGGAGGATATTAATACGTTGTAAATGACAGGAAAGCCATTGCTGTAGTATGCCAGATGGTTGCTAAGGTTTTGCATGGCCATTTCTATGGTGTACCAAGTGATGGCCTATTCTTTGGTGAAGTGAAGTGCCTGCATGGGGGTATGGTGAAGTGCTTGTATGGTGGTATGGTGAAGTGCTTGTATGGTAGTACAGTGAAGTGAAGTGCTTGTATGGTGAAGTGAAGTGCTTGTATGGTGAAGTGAAGTGCTTGTATGGTGGTATGGTGAAGTGAGGTGCTTGTATGGTGGTATGGTGCAGTGCTTGTATGGTGAAGTGAAGTGCTTGTATAGTGGTACAGTAAAGTGAAGTGCTTGTATGGTGGAATGGTGAAGTGCTTGTATGGTGGTATGGTGAAGTGAGGTGCTTGTATGGTGGTATGGTGAAGTGAGGTGCTTGTATGGTGGTATGGTGAAGTGAGGTGCTTGTATGGTGGTATGGTGAAGTGAAGTGCTTGTATGGTGGTATGGTGAAGTGCTTGTATGGTGGTATGGTGAAGTGAAGTGCTTGTATGGTGGTATGGTGAAGTGAAGTGCTTGTATGGTGGTATGGTGAAGTGAAGTGCTGGTATGGTGGTATGGTGAAGTTCTGGTATGCTAGAATGGAGAGGTATTGGTATGGTAAAGTGCTGGTAAGGTGTTACGGTAAAGTATGTGTATGGGGTATGGTAAGAGTCGCATCAACAACAGATATGAACCATGCGGATCCTTTTTTCCACAGCGCTAGTGAGTGGAACATTTGAATAAATATTTTTTAATATCACCATTTTGCAGGAGACACCATCTTCACAACCTAACAGGCAAAACGACGGTGTACATGCAGCAGTCTTAAGTTGTTGGATGCAGGTTACAGGTGTGTGCGGTGGAGGAGTGGGTGAAGCCAGGTTGGAGCAGTAAAAGATAAACAAAGGCACATGGCTTAGCCACATACTCCGCCATGCAGGGCCAGGACGGGGTGATTTGAACTGGAGAGGAAGTGATGACTGTAGGAGACGATGCTCTGAGAGCTTTAGAGAGGGGAGTGTGGTTTAGAGTGTGGCGGCTGCTGAGGAGGTCAGTTTTGAATGAGGGGATAGTGTGTGTATCAGAGAGAGAGAGAGAGAGAGAGAGAGAGAGAGAGAGGGATTGCTTGTCTCATAAAAGAGCAGCGGCCTTGTAAAAGGAGTGTGAGGTTAACCTCTAATTACAGGGTAAACCTCCCCTCCTTACGCCTCTACTGTGATTTATTCTCTCTCTCCCTGCAATCTCTCTCGCTCGCTCTCTCACGCTGTCTCTTTCTCTCGCGCTCTCTCTCTGGTGAATAGTATTCCCTCTGTAGCTCTTGCGGCTGTGTGCTTAGCCCCGCTGGCCCTTGTAAAAGGCGCAGGCCGAGAATTGAATCCCGTTATAATGCAGTCGAGGGGAGTAATCCTTTCAGATAGCTCTTAATGTATTTGTTTCAGGGCGACATGTGAGCTCAATTATCTTCCATTATCTTAACCACCGATAGCCTGCGCCCTGGAGCTCGCGCCGCACCGCCTTAACTGCAAATGGCTTTACACCATCGGTCAGGACTATCATCGAGCCATCCATGCTCTGCCAAGAAATCCACAAACCAGAGGGGCCACAATCGGACACCCAGTTTTATTCCCTTTCCCCCGTTTGTGCACCGTTGCAGACGTCCTGTTTATTCATCGTGCTATAATGATTTTATGTCGCTGGTGATGATTTTATGTTGACCTGGTCTTTTCCTCAGGTTGGATCTCTGACCAGGTGGTGTCTCAGGTTAGATCTGCTTGACCTGGTGTTGTCTCAGGTTAGATCTGCTTGGCCTGGCGTTGTCTCAGGTTAGATCTGCTTGATCTGGCGTTGTCTCAGGTTAGATCTACCTGACCTGGCGTTGTCTCAGGTTAGATCTACCTGACCTGGCGTTGTCTCAGGTTAGATCTGCTTGGCCTGGCGTTGTCTCAGGTTAGATCTGCTTGATCTGGTGTTGTCTCAGGTTAGATCTGCTTGAACTGGCGTTGTCTCAGGTTAGATCTCCTTGACCTGGTGTTGTCTCAGGTTAGATCTCCTTGACCTGGTGTTGTCTCAGGTTAGATCTGCTTGATCTGGTGTTGTCTCAGGTTAGATCTACCTGACCTGGCGTTGTCTCAGGTTAGATCTACCTGACCTGGCGTTGTCTCAGGTTAGATCTGCTTGGCCTGGCGTTGTCTCAGGTTAGATCTGCTTGATCTGGTGTTGTCTCAGGTTAGATCTACCTGACCTGGCGTTGTCTCAGGTTAGATCTACCTGACCTGGCGTTGTCTCAGGTTAGATCTACCTGACCTGGCGTTGTCTCAGGTTAGATCTACCTGACCTGGCGTTGTCTCAGGTTAGATCTACCTGACCTGGCGTTGTCTCAGGTTAGATCTGCTTGGCCTGGCGTTGTCTCAGGTTAGATCTGCTTGATCTGGCGTTGTCTCAGGTTAGATCTGCTTGGCCTGGCGTTGTCTCAGGTTAGATCTGCTTGGCCTGGCGTTGTCTCAGGTTAGATCTGCCTGACCTGGCGTTGTCTCAGGTTAGATCTGCCTGACCTGGCGTTGTCTCAGGTTAGATCTCCTTGACCTGGCGTTGTCTCAGGTTAGATCTCCTTGACCTGGCGTTGTCTCAGGTTAGATCTCCTTGACCTGGCGTTGTCTCAGGTTAGATCTCCTTGACCTGGCGTTGTCTCAGGTTAGATCTCCTTGACCTGGCGTTGTCTCAGGTTAGATCTCCTTGACCTGGCGTTGTCTCAGGTTAGATCTCCTTGACCTGGCGTTGTCTCAGGTTAGATCACCTTGACCTGGCGTTGTCTCAGGTTAGATCTGCTTGACCTGGCGTTGTCTCAGGTTAGATCTGCTTGAACTGGCGTTGTCTCAGGTTAGATCTACCTGACCTGGCGTTGTCTCAGGTTAGATCTGCTTGACCTGGCGTTGTCTCAGGTTAGATCTCCTTGACCTGGCGTTGTCTCAGGTTAGATCACCTTGACCTGGCGTTGTCTCAGGTTAGATCTGCTTGACCTGGCGTTGTCTCAGGTTAGATCTGCTTGACCTGGCGTTGTCTCAGGTAAGATCTCCTTGAACTGGCGTTGTCTCAGGTTAGATCTACCTGACCTGGCGTTGTCTCAGGTTAGATCTACCTGACCTGGCGTTGTCTCAGGTTAGATCTACCTGACCTGGTGTTGTCTCAGGTTAGATCTATCTGACCTGGCGTTGTCTCAGGTTAGATCTACCTGACCTGGCGTTGTCTCAGGTTAGATCTACCTCACCTGGTGTTGTCTCAGGTTAGATCTACCTCACCTGGCGTTGTCCCAGGTTAGATCTCCTTGACCTGGCGTTGTCCCAGGTTAGATCTCCTTGACCTGGCTTTCTTAGGATTTTAGTAAGCTCTTCATTTATATGGACACACTTCCTTATTATATTATAGGCTTCCTACTAATTATAGCAAATTAAGGTTCCAGTAATTCCAGTAAGTTGTAAGAAATTATTCAGTGATAAAATAAAATAAAAGAAATACGAGTTTTTGCTGATAAAACAATTTTACCATCAGTTATACGACTACATTCTATTTATTATTGTTAAATATGAATAATATTATTTCAATTATTGTAATTTATGGCATTTATCTGCAACCAAATTGGTTTTGTATTATTGAAAACATTGATCCCACAAAATTTTCAACTGATGTTACAGACATGTTTGAATGGCATGAGGTACATGCCCATATTTTTTTTCATAGCTGGTTGTGCCAGGCTGTTTTTGTGCTTATGCATTTCTGATTTTATTTTTTATTTTCATTTTATTTTATTTATTTTTTATTTATTTATTATCTTTTTTTTATACTTGTGTTGCATGCTAGCAGTCAACTTCCATTAACACTGTTTATTTAATTTCACACTATTTTTACCATTTTAATTAGAACACAGACGTGAAGGCAAACTGCCCAGGCTTAGGTATCAGATCAGAGCACAACTAGATTGAACAGTAAGTCCTGTAATGTGAAGGCAGCCTCTTCTCACCCCTTCTGTCCGGGCTGCTATCCATCTTCTTGTGGCGGTCCGCACTAATTGGTTCTGCCCAAGGGCATCTTGGGTCAGAGACGGCTTTATACATGGCGTCGCTCAAAGATTCCCTCATTACATCACACTTCCTCCGCAAGACCTTCTCACATCAGGGCAACTCCGTGGCACAAGTGTCTGGTGGGGTTCCTCTCTCAGAAAGCCACCCACCTTGACAGGAACTGCGGTTGCCACCCGTCCCGTAAAATACGGAATCGTCCTTTATTGGGCAATTAAATGTTACGTCCCGTATTAAACCAATACAATTAGTGTATTTCCCATAATTTAATTATTTAACATCTTGAAAAAAACACACAGGTTGTCATGGTTACTCCGGTAACCTGGTAGAATGCCAGGCTTTACCGTTTTACAGGGGCCATTTGAATGCAGTCTGCGCCAGGCGGGCCGTCTCACTCTGTGGGCGGAGCTTCTGAGACTAAAGCAGGCCTGAAGACAGAGAGGGTCTCAGTAGCTTGTTGATAGGGGTGCCGTGACTTTTGCTCGTATAGTGTCGGACCCGCGGCCTCTGGAACAGCAGCAGGTCTCTGTTCCAGCCAGAAAATCCCCACACACTGTAAATATTATGGGATGGTTCTGGGAAGCGTTTCGCTCATGCGGATGGAATTGCACTCTTGAATGTTTGCCAACAAAGTGATTCCAAACAGACCCCCCTCTCAATCCCCAGCGCCCCCCCCTCCCCAACTGTTAATTTTCTCCCTCCCTAGTCTCTCTTTATCACTCTGTTTTTTCCTATTCTTCTTTTTTCCTATTCTTTCTCTCTTCTCTCTTCTCCCTCTCTTTCTTTCTCTTTCTTTCTCCCTCCCCCCACCCCACCCTCTCTCTGAGCAAGTTTTAATCTGTTAGGAGTATTTTTGCCCCACAGTGGGCTGATGGGAACAGTGTGCTGATGAGCTGTGATTGGCTGGTGTAAGCATTCCGGAACTCCAAGCCA
>JAMWET010003942.1:0-20000 GCA_024036415.1 Prochilodus magdalenae | reverse complement strand
CGGAGCACAAATCTGTTCCTGCATGTGTGTGTGTGTGTGTGCGTGTCTTTGTTCCTGCCAGTGATGTCATGTGGACTCATATATCAATTTTGGCTTCTCTGGCTTGAAGAAAGCTTCGGTTCTTCACACTCATTATAAACAGGTGACACGCAGGGAGACACACACATCAGTTCTGGCCTTATTTACTAGTTGTGCACATCAGCAACCGAGAAGCAGTAACCCAGAGTTCACAAGTTCAAGTCGAGTCAGTGATCCCACCATCAGAGTCAAGTCTAGGGTTTCTAAGGTGGGAGTCATAGCTGAGCAAGCTGTTAAGTCTAAGCTGAGACTCCTACTGTAGTGTCAAGACTGTAGGGTGTGGGTTAGAGACAGGTATCTAGGGTTAAGTGTTGAGTTTCTAGGGTGTGGGGGCCCTAGGGTTGTGGGTTGAGTCTCTATATTGAGTATGGAGTATCTAGTCTCTAATATCTAGGAGGCATTTCTGAGTTCAGTGTTAAGTCTCTGGAGGATGGTGCCGAGTTGAGTATCGAGGCTTTAGGGTGCGGGGCTGAGTTAGGTATTGGGTCTTCAAGGTATTCAAAGGATATGCAAGCTGCCAGGGTTTGGCTTATCACAGGGCACCATTAGGAAGCTCTACAGCTCCATACCGAGACGTCTGGCGTGTTGGGTTAGCAAACATGGCGGCTCAACGCCATACTTCTGTATGTGTAGCTCAATGAATATTGATCATATCAGTCTAAACTGATCATCAGTTATTGATCCTGGCTTTCACACTCGGACGCCCATGTGACGTAAGCAAGGATGGGTCTTATCACTGTACCTGACTGACCCAACAGCCACGACCGCAGACACTCAGCGAGCAGGGATGCCTCCATGAGTCATCCTGTAAGTGCCAGCACCATTGGAAAACGGCTACACCACGCAGGACCACATTCACACAGACCGTTAGAATGACCGCCCTTAACACCACGTCAACGTCGCCAGACTGTCATGGAGTGACTCAGAATGGCAGCGGGTCATCTTCAGTGACGAGTCCCGCTTTAGTCTTGGTGGAGACGCCCAACGAATCCGTGTGTGGAGGGTTAGGGTTAGGGTTAGGGTCACACGCCCAGAAGGCCTGGTGTCATTCCATCTCCACCCCTACCGCACCATCTGCAGGAACTGTGTGAGGATGTTCAAGCTGCATGGGATGGATTATCACAGGACACCATTAGGAACCTCTACAGCTCCATGCCGAGACGTCTGGCGTGTTGGGTTAGCAAACATGGCGGCTCAACGCCATACTGAGAGACAGACTTCTATATGTGTAGCTCAATAAATATTGATCATATCAGTCTAAATGTATCATCAGTTATTGATCCTGGTCACCTTTATCTTCCTTCCCAACAGCACCGCACTCCCACACCTCCTTCTGGGTGCAGCTGTTGTTTTAATGATGTGTATAAAATGAAAAGTATATTATATTTATTGAACTGAGATTCTAACAGACTGATCGTTTGCTTCCGTTTCAGATCCCGTTCTCTCTGGTCCAGTTTCCTCTCTGGGAATATTTAAAGGTACGTGCCATAAAGTCTTAGTCTCTATCTTCCCATTACTCTTTCATTCTTTCTATTCTGCTCTACAGTACTTCCTTCTCAGACTTTGTTTTTTAATTCTCTTCATTTTCCCTCCCTCCCCGTCTAATTGGCCCTGTAATGGCGTAATAAAAAAATAATGGCCTGTTTATAACGGGGCACATTTACGGCCACGTCGGCCGGATATTTCTCTCCTTCGCGGTGAATCAGCGGATGGCGTCCGGGCCGTGACGGTGGCCCCAGCTGTGATTAAACTCCCTTGTAATTCGTCACCAGCGACCCGATCTGCACCTCTCTTAACATCTCTTTCTCTATCTCTCCATCTCTCTCTCTCTCTCTCTCCCTCCTTTATCCTCTGGCCCGGGCCACGGAGAAGCGGCTTCTCTTTGAAAAAGCCAGAATGACATCACGTCTCTGGGGCGAGAGCAGAAAATTCCATTAGCACTTTGGGTCCAGTGGCCGAGGAGATTGATACCTTCAGCCACTCGTAGACTGGCCTCAAACATTTCATACACAGTACGGATAAAATGTGGCAGTTGATGGGATTTTACTGCTGCGTGTCACAATAGCAGTGCTCCCAGCATTAAATTAGACACACTGGGGAACCCGGGATGGGGCTGGACACCTAGACAGAACTCCGTCTGGACCGGAACAAGATACAGTACAGAGGAAAAGACAGGGAGCGTTTTTTTTTTTTGTTTTTTTTTTCATTTCCAGTTAGAACAGTCATTGAGCACGAGCTATTCGTTTATCAGTGCCAGAGAAAAGGGCTTCTTGAACAGCTACACATCCTTTCAGACCCATAGCACCGAGGTGTCCTCTTCTCACAGTGGAACGGTGGACACAGACACCTGTGGATGTTCTCAGATCTGTGTCGTTTGTAGTCTGTCAAATTCATACTCTGAATAGTCCCTCACGCTCCCTCGTTACGGCCCACCCCCCACCATTTACTCACCAGTCTGAAGAGTCGTGCACATTCAAACTCCATCCCTTCAGCCCCTCGTTTGCTTTCGGGCATGCCTTCTTGCTGAAAGTGGGCATGCTCCTTCTTCGTCCCCTCGTCTGGATTGTCTCATCTTGATAAGTTGCACATATAGCTGCACCCAGAAGCAATCAACCCACTGGAATGAAATTTGGTGGGTAGGTTTGACATCATGAGACATGCAAATGATTCAGGTTTGGTGCATGTGACCAAGTAAGGACAGGCCTTATCGCTGTACCTGACTGAGCCAACAGCCACAATTGCAGACATTCAGTGAGCAGTGGTGTTCTCCATGAGTCCTCCTGTTGGTGCCAGCACCATTGGAAGACGGCTGCACCACGCAGGACTACATGCACACAGACCGTTACAGCGACTGCCCTTAACACCACGTCACCAAAGACTGCAGACTGTCATGGAGTGAAACAGAATGGCAGCAGGTCATCTTCAGGCGACCAACGATTCTGTGTTGAGGCACCGTGGTCAGCGCCAAGATGAATGGTCTGTTGTCACGTGTCCATAAGATCTCACTCCACCTCCACCTCTACCGCACCATCTGCAGGAACTGTGTGAGGATAGTCAAGCTGCATGGGATGGATTATCACAGGACACCATTAGGAACCTCTACAGCTCCATACCGAGACATCTTGTGTGTTGGGTTAGGAAACATGGCGGCCCGACGGCATACTGAGAGACAGACTTCTGTATGTGTAGCTCAATAAATATTGATCATATCAGTCTAAATTTATCATCAGTTATTGATCCTGGTGACCTTTGTGTTCCCTCCCCATAGCTAACTCAAGGGAACCAGATCCCCCCCCAAGCAGTTTGTGTTCATTTCTGTTGGTCCATTAATCATGAAATATTCACATGATGTAAAGGGCAGCTGGCATCGAATGACTGGTTGATGTGATGTGACAGGACATGCGGTATGTACGTATAAAATGATTAGCGGTAGTACAGAGGGAGAGAAAGAGGAGAGAATGCACTGGAGGATGACGCTGTTTGCAGCTGTGTGTGAGCGTCAAGTGTTAAGTGTTCACCCCCTCAAACGGAATAAGAAGTGTCATTCATTGGCTTCTCTTTGACACGCCTTCAAAGACATTCCCTCATTCCTTCGCTCTCTCCTTCTCTTGTTCTCTCCCAGCCATCTGTGTAGAGCCAGTGGAATATCAGAGTCTTGGAGCTCTCTCTCTCTCTCTCTCTCTCTCTCTCTCTCTCTCTCTCTCTCTCTCTCTCTCTTCCCTCTTCCCTCTTCCCTCTTCTCTCTATGGCCTTAAAAAGCATAGTTGACAAGATGACACGGTAATACAGAAATCTGGTGTGATTTCAAACGTCCTTTTGTTTTCCTCACTCCTTTGAAACTCACTGACATCCTGCCACTGGTCTTCAGCATGCACCATCATAGCCCAGTTCTCTGAATGTCAATATGTAGTAAAGACAGTCGTTCTACACTCTGGGAGTGCGGTGCTGTTGGGAAGGAAGATAAAAGGGGACCAGGATCAATAACTGATGATACATTTAGACTGATATGATCAATATTTATTGAGCTACACATACAGAAGTCTGTCTCTCAGTATGGCGTCGGGCCGCCATGTTTGCTAACCCAACATGCCAGACGTCTCGGTATGGAGCTGTAGAGGTTCCTAATGGTGTCCTGTGAAAATCTATTCCACGCTCCAATATGGTGCGGTAGGGTTGGAGGTGGAGTGACACCAGACCTTCTGGACGTGTGACAACAAACCGTTCATCTTGGTGCTGACCACGGTGCCTCCACACACGGATTCGTTGGTCGTCTCCACCAAGACTAAAGCGGGACTCGTCACTGAAGATTTTTCATTTTAAATGGCACATGTGTAACTTTGAACTAACCTCATTCAATGTGCAATAGCTACGGTTCTGCTTCTGTGTCGTTTAAGTATTGTTTTATATTCTCATATTTATAATTGTGTATAGTCATTTTATTTATTGCTGCTTGCTGAACCGAGATGGGGGGTTGTATTCCAATTTCGTTGTGCAAGTGTACAAGTACAATGTGCAATGACAATTCATTCATTCATTGTATTCTATTCAGGGAGTCAGACTGCCTTTGCACCAGTTTTACTGGAACCAAGGAACATCAATATATACACCATCAGCGTCAACAGAGAGTGTTGCCCATTGGTAGTAAACAGTACAAACAAGATGGCGGAGCGTATAGAATGCCTGCAGGCATTTGTGCTGTTATCGGTTCTGAATCGCTTTACTTTTTGTGGGAAGGTCCAGAACGCCTCAAAATGAGGTGCACGAAATGGAACGAAACCGATCCCACATTGGTGAGAAAGGTCTATGGGTGGCCCCAAAACAGCTCTGCTGTTGTTAGTGTTAAGTGGTAAACTGCCCTGGGCCTGCACTGGGCCTGCCCTGGGCCTGCCCTGGGTCTGCCCTGGGTCTGCCCTGGGTCTGCCCTGGGTCTGCCCTGGGTCTGCCCTGGGTCTGCCCTGGGTCTGAACTGGGCCTGCCCTGGGCCTGCCCTGGGCCTGCCCTGGGCCTGCCCTGGGCCTGCACTGGGCCTGCACTTCCCTTTTATTTGTATTGCTCATTGCAATTCCCGAATACAGTCATTTGTCATCATACAGTAATCATACAATCGACTGCGGCAAGTTTCCTCCCCTACAGTTAAAGATGGACCCATTGCACTTATAAGGTGCATCAACGGGAGAGGGTCACGTACATCCGATTACCATATGCATGGCTGTGGTAAGATAACCCATAGGCTTGTGGATTTTGGCCAAGAGGAAGCATGTATAAATTAAATCAGGATTGGTCCAAGACTTGAGCTATGGGGCACACCACAGGTCACTGGCACTCTCTCAGAAACATTGTCTGTTTATGAAAGGTAGCTCTCTCCTTGCAGGTATCAGCAGGACAGTATCTGAGAGTCCGGTCGAGTTCCTGAATCTGAATTAAATTACTGTTACTCCAACCTTAATAAGAGCATTCTCAGAACTATGTTTAGGGACGGAGTCCGGGCTGGAAGTTGTCTAGACAGAGAACGAGAGATGGTTAATGAAACATACTTTGGTTTAGCATTGTGCTAGCCTTAGCTTAGTAAACACTTGGTAGCCAACTATGGAATTTTCGGATAGCTACACATCTAGCCCAGTTTCAAATTCCAGATGTGCCAGAAATCCAAAGATGGGGTGTTAAATGCCTCGGGCTAAAGCACATGTTGGGTGGTGGTGTCCAGTTCAGGGTGTTAGACAAGCAGTCTGTCATTTCCAGGACAACCACAGTGACGAGGAAATTACCTATTACGCCGGCGTGCCCTGGTCAAAGGTCATTGTTGTGCAGGTATCATGGCCGAGGTCAGCCTGCGTGGACCGACCAGGCTTGTCTCTAATTTGAATGAGAGAGAGAGAGGGAGAGAGAGAGGGGATGCTTTCCAACAGGGGGGAGACTTTGATGTGGAAAACAAAGTCTTTACTTTAATCTGAGAGCTAATGAAACACACATGATCCAGGCTGAGAGAGAGAGAGAGCGAGAGAGAGAGGTTGTGTGTGTTCTCCTGTGTGGAGTAAAGGGCTCGCGGGGGGGTTGTAGCCTTTAAGAAAATATTTATAATGATTTCATGCTGTTCTGCAATTGCTTTCCACTCTGAGCAATCACCCCATCGTCTGCAGGCCAGAAGCTCACCGGCGCTGAGCACATGTTAGCACACCAGCACACCAGCGCCATGCTAATGTAGCCACCAACACAATGGAATGTGCTTACACAGTGCTAGCACAGCAATGCGCAACGCTAACGCGGTATTAACTCCGAAGCACAATGCTAAATCACAGCTCGGTGCTGACGCACAACTTGATGCTAATGCACCGACACAATGTAATTCACTAACACAGAGCTTACCGCAGCCACAGAATGGTAACATGCCAACACTATTCTAGTACACCCACTAGGATTGGACGATTAGCCTATTTCCAGAGTATTGGAATTTGGAAGAGTTTGTTGACCGCATTGGGTGTAAAGCATGAAGAATAGATGGGGTTGCGTTCTTAGTGGACAAAAGGGCCTGGAGTTTAATTTGGTTGACCTTTATTCAACTGGAAACAGTTCAAAAACCATAATATACTGGATTTAGATTTTTTTTAAACTGGGTTTTTATTATTATTATTATTATTAATTATTTTTGTATTTTTTAACTGTTTTTTTAATTATTATTATTATTATTATTAATTATTTTTGTATTTTTTTTAACTGGGTTTTTTTTTATTATTATTATTAATTATTTTGTTTGTTTTTTTTACTGTTTTTTATTATTATTATTATTATTATTAATTATTTTTGTATGTTTTTAACTGGGTTTTTATTTTTATTTTTTTTTTTTTTTTTTGAGGAGTGCAGTTGGGAGACCATTACAGTGATTAACCTACTAGACATAAAGGCATTCGTTGGGTTTCCAGAGTATTGGAATTTGGAAGAGTTTGTTGACCGCATTGGGTGTAAAGCATGAAAAATAGATGGGGATGCGTTCTTAGTGGACAAAAGGGACTGGAGTTTAATTTGGTTGACCTATATTCAACTGGAAACAGCTCAAAAACCATAATATACTGGATTTAGATTTTTTTGACTGGGTTTTTTTATTATTATTATTAATTATTTTTGTATTTTTTTAACTGGGTTTTTTTATTATTATTATTATTATTATTAATAATTATTTTTGTATTTTTTTTAACTGGGTTTTATTTTTTTATTTTTTTTGAGGAGTGCAGTTGGGAGACCATTACAGTGATCAACCTACTAGAAATAAAGGCATTCGTTGGTTTTCAGTTCTTTTGAAGTTGTTATTTGGAAGAATGCAGGGACTACGTTCAGGTGTAAACCATGAGAAACGTTTGTGGTTCTGTTCTTGGTGGACAAAAAGTCCCAGAGCGTAAATTAATTCTGGTTGACCTTTTATAAAATTTCCGAAACGGCACAAACACCACCATATTCACTGAACCTGGCTTTTGAACTGTCTGCCAGTAAAAGTCTGGACGGTCCTTTTTTATATTTTTGGCTCGGAATAACATCATTCCCATAAACAATCTGAAAGTTTCACTCATCAGATCACGAAGCATGTTTCCACTGTTCGTCAGTCCAGTTCAGACGAGCTCAGGCTCTGAGTTAGCAGGAAAGTCGGAACTGTTCCTGAACGTCTCTGACATGTGGGATCCGCATAGTTGGATTGGTGGATGCAACAATGATCGATTCTTCAAAGTATTTCTGAATTCAGTGCCGTCTCATTAACTGAAGGCAGCCAGTTGTGGTTCTAGGTTTCTCCAAGTTCCTGGAATCATATGTTGATGGTGTGGAACACCTACCGTTCTTTGCCATTGAGGAACCTGGGCCACCTTCACCAATATCCTCCTAAGCTTCTACCTAAATGTGCTCCTGGGAAAGTTTCTTAATCTGCAGAGCTGTTGGCACTGTGCTCCGGAGTGTGTGTAGACTCTGGTCTTACCTAACAACAAACCCCAAATAAGAAAACACTGGTGAACATCAGCATCGGTGTGTTTTTGAAATGTCTGAGAACCGTTAGTGAATGAGGCCCTTTGTCCTTAAACCATTGGATTACATTTACCAGCGTTCCCATTGCCTCTGTTCCAACTTGTTTTGGAATGTGTTGCATAAATTTCAGCGGATAAGATAAAACATTAAACGTCGTATCCCTCTAGGTTTGTTTAAAGTTTGTTTACCAGTGACAGCTTTATCTTAGTGTTTGCGTTTCACGTCCTGTCACAACGTCTCTGGAGGTTTATACCTTCTCGGCTGCAGCAGGAGGTGAGTCTCCATGGGTAAACCTCGAGGCTGGTTGCAACACAGTACAGTATATACAGTCTTATGTAAAGGTTTGGGCATGGCTGGCCGCTAGTCCAGCTCGTCTGTGTAACATCAGAAGATAAAACATTTGACTTCTGTTGAAAATGGCAGTGGCCCTAAAACTGAGCCCTGGGGAACACCTGCAGTAGTTTTACTCAGGTGGAGGAGGCTGGGGGAGCGGCTGGACTCCTGGCAGGCTCTAGATTGTTTTTTTTACTTCTTAGAAATTTAATAAGCCAGATTTTGTCTATTTATGTTGGCACATAATTTGACTTAATTAAATGACTAAAATTACTGAATGTCTGGAAGTAGGTCCAGTAATCTTAAAAATAAATTTATAGCAACCTCCAAACGAGAATTTTAAGATGTGTCAGCTGGTTGTAAGATAATTGTACTTGCCAAGATATAATTATTTTTTTTGTGTGTGCTGAATAAACTATGTACTATTTTGTAGTGTACTGAAAACTGTATTATCTTAAAGTCTGATTTTGAAATTGTTGTAATTTCATTTTACGATTCTTTATCTAGATTTAAATAATATTCCAGATGTTTGTTTTTCTTGTTAAAACAATGGAAGTAAGCTAAATGTTCTCACTTAATTTCAAATAATTTATGGTAAATATTCTGCCAGTGTCATAAGACATTTTGCCCAACCCTAACAACACTATAAATCATTGTTAAAAAATTATATTTTAAAGTATCAACTAGAAATCGAATCCTTTACTTGCCAAAATATTGTTTTTTGCAGTGCACAGTTACTGTTTATTTGCTATATCTACAGGGGTTGGACAATGAAACTGAAACACCTGGTTTTAGACCACAATCATTTATTAGTATGGTGTAGGGCCTCCTTTTGCGGCCAATACAGCGTCAGTTGGTCTTGGGAATGACATATACTGCGTCCTGCACAGTGGTCAGAGGGATGTTAAGCCATTCTTCTTGCAGGATAGTGGCCAGGTCACTACGTGATGCTGGTGGAGGTTCGTCCTTCTTGGTGGTATGCTGACATTACCCTGGATACCGTGGCTCTTGATACATCACAAAGACTTGCTGTCTTGGTCACAGATGCGCCAGCAAGACGTGCACCAACAGTCTGTCCTCTTTTGAACTCTGGTATGTCACCCATAATGCTGTGTGCATTGCAGTATTTTGAGCAGAACTGTGCTCTTACCTGCTAACTGAACCTTCACACTCTGCTCTTACTGGTGCAATGTGCAATTAATGAAGATTGGCCACCAGGCTGGTCCAATTTAGCCATGAGACCACCCACACTAAAATGACAGGTGTTTCAGTTTCATTGTCCAACCCCTGTACATATATATATATATATGAGACCTGACACTGACGTCTTGAGTTCATGAGCAGACCCGTTTAACCTGAGGTTACCCAGGTGTTGGAACTTAGACGAACCGTATGCCTCAACACATTACTGACATACCAGTATAACACGCTAAGCCCAACACTGAGTGTTGTGTGTATTGTTTGCCTGCTCTGCGGCTTTCCTGCCGTTCCAACGCTGGAGCCTCGGAGCTTTGTTCCGTAATGAGAACAGATTGTGTCATTATCAGAAATCCAGTCAGACCTGTTCGCCTGCACTGCAGCTCCAAGCAGCGCTGAGAAAGCACACGATAGACTTCCACACACAGTGAACGAGTGCACCTGGCCTGCGCGCGTCACTCGCACCTTTCTGCAGAGATTTGCTCGTGCTCTCTCGCTCTTTCTTTAGGCCTGTAACTCTCACTCTTTCTTTCCCCGTCCGTTCTGTCTTCCCTGGGAAAATGAACAGATGACATCAGCGTGCTCTGGGCGTAAAGGTTCCCATCGTCCTGTCGAGCCAGTGGGCTCGGGGGGTTTTCATTTTATCATGTTTCTGTTAACTCTAGTAATCCCCAATTCTCTCTCTCTCTCTCTCTCTCTCCCTCTCTCTTTCTTCTCTCTCTCTCTTTCTTCTCTCTCTCTCTCTCTCTCTCTCTCTCTCTGTCCTCTCTCTCTCTCTCTGTCTCTCCTACTCTCCTCTCTCTCTCTCGTCTCTTCTCTTCTGCCCTCTCCCTCTCTCTCTTATGTATCTCTCTCTCTCTCTGTCTCTATTAGGAGTCTCCTCATCGTGTCTCTCTCTCTCTCCCTCTCTCTATCTCTCTCTCTCTTCTACTCCCTCTCTCTTTATTCTCCTCTCTCTCTCTCTCTGTTCTCTGCTCTCTCAGCATCTCTAGATCTCGCACTAGCTCTATTACATCTAAATGTATCGTATATATATCTTTACTATCCTGGATATTTAGGATAGATCCTCTCTCTCTATCATGTCGCCTATTCTCGTTCTGTATGTCTCTCTCCCTCCTGTATCATATCTCTATCATCGCGTCCCGTCGTAATCTAATCGTCCCCTATCCTCTTCTACTCTCTCTTATACTCATTATCTATCCCCTCTTAATCTACTAGATATAATCCCTAGTCCCCTCTCCTTATCCGTCTATTCTTAGATATCGTTATCTCTAGTCTATATTCATTTCGGCTCTATATCTCTCTTCTCTCTCACTTTCTTCTCTCTCTATCTCCTCAATGTATCTCTCTGTCTCTCTATCTCTCTCTGTTTATTCTCTCTGTCTCCCTCTCCCTTCTCTCGATCTCTCTTTCTTCTCTCTCCCTCCCTACCCTTATCTCATCTCTCTGTCCTCTTTCTCTCTTTTCTTCTCTCTCACTCTCTCACTTCTTCTCTCTCTCTGCTCTGTCTCTGTCTTCTGTCTCTCTCTCGTCTCTATCTTATCTCTCTCTTCCATGTCTTTCCTCTCTCTCTCTCTCTTTCTCTCTTCTCTTCCTCTTCTCTCTCGTAGTAGACTCTCTCTCTCTCTCTCTCTCTCTCTGCTCTCTCTCTTCTCCTTTCTCGGTCTCTCTCTCTCTCTCTTTCTCTCTCTCTCGTCTCTCTCATCTCTCTCTCTCTCTCTCTTCTTTTGCTGTCTCCCTCTCTCTCTCTATCTCTCTCTCTCGTCTCTCTTCTCTCTCTCTCTCTCTCCTCTACTTTCTCTCTCTGGTGTAGGAGGCTCTGGGGATGGAGTCGGGACTCATGGGCCATGGCTGGAGACTCTCTGGTGGGCAGGAGCAGGCGGTGTGGGTCGTGTGGAGCTGTTTGCAGGTGTGTGGAGATTAGCAGGTTCTGGATGATTAGCCTCATCTGAGACAGAGACAGAGAGAGAGAGAGAGAAAGGGAAAGAAAGAGAGAGAGAGAGGCGGCCGAGCCAAGGTCATGCATAAACTTCACCCATCTTCATTCCTCACGAATTCCTCACAGGTCGGATCAGCTGCCACACGCCGACGAGAGGCAGCCCCGGAGTGTAAGACTCTGAGACGGAGATGGACATAAATACGAGGGGCGTGAAACGTGTGGGTGTGCGGGGGCAACTGCGTCAGTGTTCCAGTGCCAGAAAGGGAGTGATCAGTTACGGTGTTCGGGAATGTAGTTAGGTCGGATACAGGATTCCTCTATTCGGATGACCATGTGGAATATAGCCACAGTAAACAGTCCGGGCGGACTGACCGTTAGCCTCGATAGCCCTGCTAAAGCTTATGTCCACTCCTGGTCTGTTATAACAGCTTCCGTTCTAGTCAGGAGACCTGCTTTCAGTTTCCCAAGGAGTCAGCTGTGATGTTTTCCACAGC
This sequence comes from Prochilodus magdalenae, assembly GCA_024036415.1. NCBI lineage: Eukaryota > Metazoa > Chordata > Actinopteri > Characiformes > Prochilodontidae > Prochilodus > Prochilodus magdalenae. Next base: position 7,955 of record JAMWET010003942.1, on the reverse strand, counting down.
CTCTAAAGATCAGTCTTGCAGGTTAAACCAACCCCAGTGACCCCAAACGTCTGGACTCTGGGGTGGTCAGTCTGTTCTGAGAACGTTAGTAGCCTCTTTAACCTGGTAGACTCGATGGTGCATGGGTATAAAATGTTGCGTTTTGGAATATATATATATATATATTCCCCATATCATACTCATCATATATATGACCTCGCTCTCTCTCTCTCATATCATCTCTCTCTCGCTAGATCCATCTCTCTCATATACTAATATTCCTCTCTCTCGAGGTGCTCATCTCATCTTCTCTCCTCTACAATCTCGTATCTCTCTCAATCCATTCTCCTCTATCATCCTCTCCGGTCTCATATATCTCGTAATTATATATACTATATATATATAATGTCTCATTCTCTCTCTTCTCTCTCTAATTTTATATATTAATATCTCTCTTAATCATATATAATGTATATATACATATCTCCTCTCGTTCTACTCTCACTCTCTCTCATCTTTCAGTGCTTACTCTCTCATATATTCTCTATTCTCTCTCAACATATATCTCTCTCTCTCTCACTTCCATTGCTCTCTCTCTCGCTTATGCTCTCCTTTTTCATGTCCTCGCTCACCCTCTCTACATCCCTTACTCGCTCGCTCTCTCTCTCGTTCACTCTCACTCTCTCTCTTTTGCTCTCTTTCTCTTTGACTCTCCCTATTGCTCACATCTACTCTGTCTCACAGTAGTTCAACTATCAGCTCTCTCTGCTCTCTTTTTGCTCTCTTACAGTCTCACCTCTCCTCATCTTGCTCTCGTCCCCCCCTCTCCCTCTCCTTCTCTCTCTCGCTCTCTCTTTTGCTGTCTCTCTATTGCTCTCTCTTGCTCGTTATCTCTCTTGCTCACAGTCTCTCTCTCTCCGCTCTCTCTTTTGCTGTCTCTTTCTCTCTCTCTCTCTCTCTCTCTCTGTCTCTCTCTCTCTCTCTCTTTATCTCTCTCTCTAAGGGGTGGTTAGTTCATTGTTCTGAGAACATCAGCAGCCTCTTTACCTAATCCTTCAGTGTGGATCACCATTTGGCCACCATAGGACCAGGGTGCAAGATTGAGGGGTTCCTGGAGGTTCATCTTAGACCAGCTTAGACCAGCAAGTTCATGCTGCTTAGTGCTGGTTGGCCAGCAAGAACTTGGTCAAGACATAACAAACAACAGGCATCGTGCTGGCCCTCTTAATGAATCTCCTGACCTCCTCAGTATCTCAGAATTCTAGGAGGCCCCTGAAAGTGAAACTCTTTATGAGGTAATGCTGTTCGTTAGGGAACAGCAGACGCTGAAATATAAATTCGGGTGTGTGCGTACGTACGTTGTTGTTTGACTGCTTTACCCACAATTGCCTAGCGGTTAACTTTTAGAGTTGTAGTACTGGTCTGCCTCAGGGAGGCGCTGTAGCCAGTTGGTTCAGTCAGTCCCTCCTAGCCTGGTAACCGTAATTGTGCCCAGAATACATCAGAAAAACGGTTTGATATGCTGTGAAAACCTTTGTTTCCCAAGAGTTTGACGGAAACGATGAATTGCTACTCATTTCTCAAACTGAAGATGGATCAAGATCTCAGTTAATGTGAGGAGCAACACATTACCAAACTAGCAACGACCATTTCCAGAAGAAGAGCTGTCAAACCAAACCCTTTACCGCCATTATAGCATCACAACTGCTATGATGAGTGAGCAGGCAGCTGACATGGGACCCCTGGAATACCAAGAGTTATTCCACACACTGCATAGATCCATCACGGACCAGATATTCTTTGAGTAGTGGGCTTTTCTGATATCGTATTGAGGTTGTTCACAGTACTGTGGTTGTCATTGCTTGGTTGAGGGTGGTCCACTACCTGAAAATATCCCACTCTGTGCCTGGAAACTGACCACTGAAAAGAGGCTAGCGGATGGCTAACTCGTGGGCTGTCTGTAGGCTTCAGTGCACATACTTTGAGCTCTGGAATTGCTGTCTCAGTTGAGGAGCGAGACAGAAGGGAGGGAATTTGAGGAGAGAAGGCAATAGAGAGAGAGAGAATGGAGGGAAAATGGACATTGCACCCAGAGGAGAAGGAACATGGCTATGGGCCACTCCACCTGGAGCCTGAGTCTGGCCTGGGAACTCTGCGCTTGCTACATCCTCTACATCGGCCCTCACTGCCAGAAGGAACCGTCTTGTTTCACTCCTGCAGTTGTGGCGCAGAAACCCAGGAACAGACTGCAGATGTCGCGCTGCCTCGGCCCGGGTGGGTTTGTGTTTATTGCTTTAGGTGGGCGATGTTTGTTATTGTCACTGACGATGTTAATGTTGAACGCACCAGTATTTAAAGTGAAGTGTGATGTGTTGTATCGATGGTGGTCATCAGCGCTGGTCAATGTTCTGTGACTGCAATAATGACCGGGCCTAGAGCCATGAGAGAGAAGAAGAAGGAAGACACGAGCCATCTGCTTCTCCGGTACTGGGCCAACGTATGTGAGGTATAAAGGAGCCGTTTACCGTCACCGCACAACGGCGCGTCGATGGTTGACTTTGTTTAGAAACAGGTTTGGGATTTAAAGCCATGCTCCAGCCAAAACGAAATGTTTACACGTCGCTGTACCTGCTGTGAACATGCCAACTCATGTCCTACAGGCTCTAGAAGGAGAGTTTCTGGTTTACAGAGTAGGAAAACACCCTCCTGATGATGGATCTCGAAGGTGGGAGGAGAAGCAGCAACTGCCTCAGCGTGGAATATTCAGGGGCATGTTTATTAGCCTCTACTAGATCACTGATACAGCGTGTTATTGTGATATTATATGGACACCAGGGTTTGATATTATAACCTTATTATGTAAATTAAAAATATGAGAAACAGAGGCACTACAGTCTGTAACTATAGAACTAAAGAGTGTTCCTACACGGTCAGTGGACATGGACAATGAGGGTAAGGGTTGCCACCTGTCCCGTAAAATACGGAATCGTCCTTTATTTGGCAATTAAATGTTGCGTTCCGTATTTAACCATTAAGCGATTTGTTCTGTATTTCCGTAAATGTCTGTAAATTTGTTCCGTATTTCCGTAAATATCTGTAAATTTGTTCCGTATTTCCGTCAATATCTGTAAATTTGTTCCGTATTTTTTGTAAATATCTGTAAATTTGTTCCGTATTTCCGTAAATATCTGTAAATTTGTTCCTTATTTCCGTAAATATGTTCCGTATTTCCGTAAATGTCCGTAAATTTGTTCCGTATTTCTGTAAATATCTGTAAATTTGTTCCGTATTTCCGTAAATGTCTGTAAATTTGTTCCGTATTTCCATAAATGTCTGTAAATTTGTTCCGTATTTCCGTAAATGTCTGTAAATTTGTTCCGTATTTCCGTAAATATCTGTAAATTTGTTCCGTATTTCCGTAAATATCTGTAAATTGTTCCGTATTTTTTGGAAATATCTGTAAATTTGTTCCGTATTCCCGTAAATATCTGTAAATTTGTTCCATATTTCCGTAAATGTCTGTAAATTTGTTCCGTATTTCCTTAAAAGTCCGATAAACACAGCTGTCATGCACACATGAATGATCACAATCTCTGCCGGCCCCACCGCCCCGCATTCAGCTCAAATACGGAACTCGCTTTGTTCCGTATTACCGTAAAAGTCCGATAAACACGTGTGTCAAACAAGATTGATCACACTCTCTCCCAAACAACAGCCCCCCCACCCCCAACTACTGAAAACACACACTAGGGGGCAGTGAGCACATTTGCCTAAAACGATGGGCCGCCATATCCACGGTGCCCGGGGAGCAGTTGAGGGGGTTAGGTGCCTAGCTTGAGGGGACCTCAGTCGTTACTGCCAGGTCAGGGAATCAAACCGGCAACCCTCCGGTCACAAGGCTGGTTCCCTAACCCCCAGCAGACGAGTGTTAGTCTCATGATAAAACTATATTCATCATTACTTTTACAGTTCAAGTTAGTGTTCCAGCTGGTGGTTTCTGTGTTTAGTTGTACATGCGCACTCATTCCATCCTTCCCTTGTTTCCTGTTCTCTAGGTGCAGTAGCGGCATTTGTCACGACTCCTCTGGATGTGGCCAAAACCCGAATAATGCTGGCTAAGGTAAGGGTGCAGGGAGTGGGAGCGGTTGGTAGAGTGGCCTAAAAACATATCTGCGTATTATTATTATTATTATTATTATTATTATGAATACTAAATGATAGAAGCTGTATTAGTAACTAAAGCCTTGAGTTATTACATCATGTTAGTAAAGTTTTTTTATCTATTTATTTATTTAACTGGTGAAACGTATTAATTTAATAACTACAAATATGAACATGCATCATGTAGAGGATGCATATAGTTGGTTTTAGGTTTGCTTCAAGTGTTGTCAGAATCAGAATCAGAATCAGAAATACTTTATTAATCCCAGGGGGAAATTGCAGTTTTTACAGTAGCAACCATTTAGAATAAACAATAATAATTTACAACAAAAGAGAAATTTTTAATATGTACACCTATATAAAGTCATTTTGCAGTTGCTGTATTATAATCGGACTGCTTTTTGTGGTAATGAACTCTGTTTTTTCTTCCGAAAGAAATCAGAGTAAGGGTCTACATGCACTGAGGAACCTGATTAGTGAGCTAAAATTTCTCTTTATCAGATTTCCTGATGGGATTTCTGGGCCCTAAACTGATCTAAGAAGTCTGAGTTTGCTGTTTACACGAGCACTTAATAAGATACAGAAATCTGATTACAGTCCCAATCGCCCACAAATTGCCCAATGCTGTACAGTGCACTCACTATACTTGTTGTTTACATATGTGCAACATGTGTCAGAATTCGTTATTATAATGCTAATTTAAAATGAAAACTGTTATTTGTAAATCAGATTTGACTGCACAACAGCTCAATTTCACTATTTTTTCCTCAAAAAGATTCCAATTTTGGTTCTTGCAACATATTTCATAAGAAAAATCTGGGCAGTAAAGCATTTACATCTTTACAATGCCGGCGTTCCTTTTCACGGCACACCAAAAGACACGGATGTAATTTGTTGTTACCTGCAAACACATTTTTAAGATGTTCACAGGGTCTTCAGTTTTAAAACACCTCACGCATTCTCTGCCGGAGATGGTCAGGACTGCAGACAGGCCTGTCCAGCACCTGTACCCGCCAGCTTCTTCTGCAGCCATGCCTTTGAGGTGTGGGCCGATTCTGGCTTTGCACTGTAATGCAGAACGTCCCTGTAAGAAAAGGCAGCACATGTTGCTCTTTATGTATTCATGTATCGATATTAATGGTGCACGCCAGAAGGGCTAGTTACCTTCATCAAGGGTGCTGACACACTGACCCTATACCATGACAGACTCTGGACTTTGTATTTGGCCTGGAAAAAAAAACCAACAACCGTAAAGACTGATCCGTCTGACTGAAGTTCGTGTTTTCACTATACAGTGCCCCATCCCAGATGTTTCAGGGCCCTGAGAAGTTGACGGCGCTTCTGGGTACATTTACATACGTCCTTTAGGCACAGTACAGTTTTTACTGAAATTCGTGGATGTAGTACTTGATAGTAGTCTGCCGAAGTCCTTCAGAGCCCGTGTGGTTATATCACTTACGGTTTTGAAATCTGTCTAAGGGATGGGAAAGCACAGTTATTCAACTTTTACTCAATGGAATTCCTCCAGATTCCATGCACCATAGAGGGTGAAACATTCGGCTTGTCTTCCTGTCTTTCTTTTTATGGACCAAACCATGATTACCATGTTGGCATCACCTTTTCAAATCCCATCATCATTTGATTATTTTTGCCTCCTAACTAGCTCTAATTTGCCCTTTTTATTTTTCAGTGTTTTGCTGTTCGATACAAAGTTGAGTAAAAACATGAATATGGACTGTCACTGTAAGAGCCAGGCCTGCCGGAGACACTGCTGTTAACACTATATAGTGTGTTCAGGTCTTCTGTCAGAGCTAACTGTCTGATCTCTCTGTCTGAGCTGAACTGCTGCCCATCCTGTGCTGTCTGATGCTGGTGCTACATCTGCTCTGACTGGGAGCCACTGCTTGCCTTTAACCACCACGGAGCTCCTGGCTGTCCTGCACTGTAGAAGCTTGGCCTGCGCCCTGCTGACCCATCCGATAACCCAGCTACTTAACTACAGACTAACCAGACATTGATTCCTCTACCTCACAAACACTGAACGCTCCTTTCCTTAGCTTGTCTTGTTATCTGGTGTTGACCTGAAGAGGATGGGTTCCCCTTTGAGTCTTGGTTCCTCTCGAGGTTTCTTCCTTTTGAACTGAGGGAGTTTTTCCTTGCCTCTGTCGCCCTTGGCTTCCTCATCCGTCTGCAACGAAGATAGTCAATTTTAGAAATCACAGCTTTGCCAAGGACTCGGATACCCTGACACCATAACATGACAGACTCTGGACATCAGACCATAACTCACGTTTCCTCTGTGCGATGCCTCCGGGCCCAGCGAACTTGACGGCGCTTCTGGTTGCACTTTAACATAAGGCGTCTTATAGACACAATGAAGTTTTAATTGCCATTTATGGGTGTAACTATATGACATAGTGCTTGATAAAGGTTTGGCCAAGCCCATATGGTCTTATGACCTTTAGACATGGAAAACATTCCTCCAGATTCCTTGAATCTTTAAACTGTTCTGCACTGCAGAGGGTGAAATATCCAAATCCCTTTCCTGTTTTTTCTTTGAGGATTCATTCTTTGAGGAATTACTTTCTCACACACTTGTTTCCAAACTGCTGAGGTCATTTCCTGGATGCTGTTTTTATACCACACCATGACTACAGTCACCTGATGGCATCTTCTGCTTCCAGTCACATCATTATTTCATTTTTACCTGATGCCCGTCCCAAGTTTCTTTTGAATGTGTTGCAAGTTGAGCAGACAAAACATTCAATGTCTTGTGTTCGTATCGTCTGCAATGGAAATATTAGAAACCGCGGCTTTATTTACATTTTTGATACCGTCCCAACTTTCTCGGCGTCTGGGTTGTAGAGTTAGTCTGAAAGTGAAGCGCAACAAAATGGCTTTCTAATACGACGGTGAGTCGTTTGACAGTAACTCTGGCCAGGCTGAGGGTACAGTGCCAGAACAATGCTGGCTAAGGTGAGAGTATAGCCTAAAACCGTTGTTTAAGGCGGCTGTCTGCTGATGCCTCGCAGACGGAGAATAAGGTGAACAAACAAAAGTCTCTAATGTAGACAAACCATGAACAGATGCTGAGAGAGAGAAGGAGAGACGAAGGGTCAGCCAGGGACTCTAGTGACGCACAACATCCATTTTACTCTCATCTGCACTGTTGAGACTGAAAGCAGAGCGAGCTGTGTGGTTAAGCAGGTGATGGTCAAAGAACAGCTACGGGGACAATCCATCTGGGGACGGGTGTGAAGAGAGAGATGAGAAACTTGAGCTCCCACAAATAACACTGTCATCAATCAGGTTTCATCCTCAGTTTTACAGTCTATCCATGTCTCCTACACTGGTCAACTTACCAGCAAAGCTTGAACAGTGGTTCTTGATGGCATCGTTCTAAATTTGCTGAGGCCGCACGTGATGCAGCTTATGCATGTGACTGACTCCTATATCCTCCTCTTCATTATCTCAAAAATATCAATTAAAGGTGTTGTTTGTGGTTTATTAAACCACACCCCTTCTAATAATTCTTTTTTCCCAACAACTCTATCCCATATTTTTTCCCACTTTTCAGTTTAGCTCATCTCCCATCCACTTTCTTTTTACACTATTGAAAGGTGTTGTCCTCCCCTTTATCCACCCTATTATCTTCCTCTCTTCCCCTCCCTCCATTTTTCCCCCCCCTCTCTTACTCATTTATCTCTCTTCCCCTCTCCCCTCCCTCTCCCTCTTTTTTCCTTTCCACTTCCCTCTTTTTCCTTCTCACCCTCTCCTTTTTTTCCCTCTTTTTTTCCCCCTTTTTCCCCCTCTAT
>JAMWET010003941.1:55000-71201 GCA_024036415.1 Prochilodus magdalenae | reverse complement strand
CCTTACTTATCTGAAGCGAGAAGCAAGCCGGGGGGGGGGGGGACCCCCGCTCAGACAGACCTTGGGGGGCTCAAATGAGGAATGAGAAACACGGACATGGACTGTCTGCTGCTGCCACTCCAGGTTCCCCTAATGGCAGCCAAAGCATTAACAGTCTGAGGGCCAAAGGGCCCTGCCCACCCGAGAGTCCTCCCCCCCCAGCTTCCACCCAAAACGCCTGAACAGTCTTCAGCACATTGTAACGGTCACTTTAAGTGCCGGCATGGGGCGCATGCGCGCTGTATGTCAAGAGCGCGGGAGAGGGAAAATTCCAGCTAACAGTTTACTAGAACGACACACGGTTCTGTGATTGTAACCACGAGGTGTGGGTGCTCCTCTGCCCAATAAAGGATCCAGTTCTCGAACGGCTGTCTCCCGCCTGGACTTTATTTTATGGTGATTGGGAAAGCAGCTAACTCCCTGTGGCTTTCACCCACTACTGAGTTCGTTACAACATCGTAAAAGCTCCACCGTCAGCTCCACGAGGAGCCGCGGCCCTCCACCTGCGCTGGCTTGAGAAGGTGGGTCGTGTATCTGCCCTCAGAGCAGCTACAGTTCAGTTAAACCCCACCCATCACAACAGAACCATCACCTCCAACAGCTAAACCAGCACAGCACCGGCTCCTCCCCTCCAGCTCCTCCATCTTCACTCACTGCCCTCCATCTGGATTCTGTAAGCTACCGGAGTCACATGACTGAAAATAGCCCGTTGATTGGCTGTAACTGTCGTACCAGTGGTAGGGTCGAACCCTCCGCCAACGCTCGTCTGCACGTGTTTGAAGACCAGCGTTATGTCGTTGGGGAAGGGCCCGGTGTGGCCTCTGGGGCCTGGGGCTTCCAGGAATGCAGTGAAGGCGATGTTAGGCTGATCTATAGGAAACAGGAAACATTCAAATAAACCTAAATAATTCAGATTTTATTTATTATTATTAAACACGTCTACATCTTTTATTACTAGTTACAGGATACCCCGCCCCCCCCTTATTGTTGTTTACGTAGTTTAATCTGTTTATTTATTTATTTATTCATTGTTTAACGTCTCTACAGAGATAACGGCTGCAGTGTGCGGCTCTCCCAGCAGAGTCTTAAATCCCAGGCAACTGAGGAGACTGTGGGACACGAAGGTGCCCTGGAGATGGTCCGATACCACGAACCAGAACCGTACATGCTAGTGTGAAGCTGGAACAATACCCAGGTCCAAACCTAGAACAGGTTAGGAACCCTGTTAGACCTCAGGAACCGATCTAGAGCGAAGGACTGAGTACCTTCCTGGAGCCTCTTCACCTCCTGCCTCAGCTGGGCCACTGCAGCTTTCAGCTCCGCCACCTCAGTCAGGATGTTGATGGTTGGAAGGAGGGGGTCCTGAGTCCACACGGTGGAGAGAGTGGACAGTCCCAGCAGGAGCACTTTCACAAACACCATCCTTCAGCGCTCAGACGGGCCTGTTAGACTGAGACTGCTGGAACCCTGCTGGACTTTATACAGGCCTGTACACAAACCCCCCACGTCTGGACATCAGACTTTGGCTCCTGGTAAAGAGCCCCGCGGCTGATTCTGAGGCTGCCTGCTTGTTTCCCAATCCTGATTCCACTTCCCATTGTTCCAAACACTGAACACTTCCAGAAGAGAACGTCTCACGGATGAAAGCATGCTAAACCTTTAACCCCAGGCCTGCAGCGGTGCTGTGTGGCTTTCCGTTCCAAACCCGGCGCCCAGACGGGGAGACGGAGACTGATATCTGAGTTTAGGAGCGTACCGTCGTGCAGGAAAAAATACCCAGTGTACGAAAACAGAAGTGGCCACAAGGCCACTGAGCAAACAGACCACCTGCCACGGCCATTCGCCAAAGCCCCCCCCGGCCCGGCCGCCGCCGTACCCGGCCCACCGCCCCGGACCGGCCGGCCCGGGCCCCCCCGGCGCCGCGAGATGCCAACAATATCCTACCTAAAACTGACACACGACGGCGCTAGGGACACATAACAGCCCACTCATAATCCAGGAACGCAGGAAGAGGAGGGAACAACATTCCCACATTCCCCTACTACAGGTTCTACACTAACCTATTATAAAGAACTACTTTGTTAGGTTCTAACCTCCCGTCTCATGTCTCAAGGTCTCCCCACGGGTCAGCCAAGCCCTAAACCTTCCAAAACCATTCATGGTGGGGAGGGATTAAAGCATGCTATGGCACGGAGGGCGCTGGGGGTGAGGGGAAAATCAAATAGTCCCCCCTAAAGAACAGTAATATTTTCCAGGTTTTCCAGATTTTCATCATCAACATTCCATACACACGTGTAGGTTCACTGGTGGTTCTAGATAGTCAAGAAAAGGTGTCTCTGTGTGTGTTCTAGACATGGAGAACCCTGGTTCCCATCACCACCACTGTACAGAGGTTTGAATACAGTCGTCGGTCAAAACAAATGGAGATACATGATTTTCATTTGACGAGATAGATACACAGATAACTAAGATGAACCGACGTATCCTCGTGAGTGATTATAAGTTGGCTGGGTGGTCTCTGGAGTGTGGTGTATGGAATGTTGATGATTGAAATCTTGGGAAAACCTGGAAATACTAAGTTTCTTGATGGGGGATCTATTTGAGACCTCACAGCGCCGCTACCTGCAGCATGTAATCCATCCACCTATGAAATGGAGTTTAAGGCTGAGATCTTCTCCACACTATCATAAACAGCGTCTCAGACATCAGGCAGCGTATTCAGAACCACCTCCTGTAGGAACTTCCTGTGAGGGAGCTTTTAGAGGGGACGTCTGGTTACCTTCACCACCACTGGTGTTTCTGAAGACTCTAACAGGACGTGAGAATGTGCTTGAGGAACTGAAAGTGAGTCGTTGGATAAAAGCTGACTTTATTAAAACAGGAAAGAAGAAGTTCAGGTCATTGATGCCCCGGGCGCTGCAGTGGTGCAGGTTCCAGGGTGCTTTTATTGCCTCTATAGTGATGTCATTAATGTGAAGTCTGACCAGTCCGTCCGCCCCCGGACTTCACCGGCCCTTAAAAACCTTGCCCAGCACGTGGTCACTCTTGTCCGAGAGCCAGTATCCCACAGTGGCCGCCACAGCCCCCATGAAGATGGAGGTGAAGACCATGTCTCCTTTAGCAGCCAGCGTGGCCAGAGCACACAGCACCACACCAAAGAACATCTGCTTCAGCACCTCCACCTCCTCGTCCTGAAGGTCATCCAGCAGACCACGCTCCTGACCGGCTACAGGAGGACAGAGCACTCAGAACACCACAGGAACGTGCAGTCATCATCCATCAGCTACTGACTACTAACACAGTGAATATCTAGAACCGATATAACCAAAATCATATCTAGGATAAAGTTCTAATAGAATTAATTATACACCCTAAAACTAAAAAAATCTAAATTAATAATTAGAATCAGTCAACACAACAGAGCAGAGCTGTGATAATATTAATACACCTAATAAAGAACTAATAAATTAATATAGATTAAATAAATGATATGTAATTATATAATAATATATAAATTAATTCAAATTAAGTTAGATTAAGTTAAATTAAATTAATATCCATAATGAACCAAAAACAAAACTTTAATAATATCAAGAATTCATTTCTGATAAAATTCATGTCCAGAATAAAGTTCTAATCAACGTCTAAAATGAAATTATAAAAACAAACGTATTACTAAAATGAATATCCAGAATGGGATCGGTTCTGATGATATGAATACTCCAGGACATGAGTTGGGGGTTGGTTCTAATGAGATGTGAGAAAAACCAGTGGTATGAACTATCGTGTAGAATGGAGTGGTTCTAATGAAATGAATATCCAGAATGAGGTTCTAATGAGATGAAGGTACAGAATTAAGTTTTCAGTGACATTAACATCACTAGAATGGAACTAGTTCAGAAGTTCTAATTAAAGTTCTATTCAGAAGCTCATACCATAAACAAGGTGAAAGGTCCACCTACAAAGAGCTCTCCTACTCTAGCACTGGCACCTGGAGGTGCTGCAGCCCCTGGGGAGCCCCCACCTCCCTCATCCCTGACTGCATCCTGACACAGGCCTACAGAGCACTGCGTCTGTGTGGAGAAGGTTTCAGACGTGCAGGTGAAGTGACCCTCCCTCACCTGGCGGCTGATTCCGCACACAGACACCGGCACTGTGCGAGAAACCCGGAGCGCACTGACAGCGGAACGCTCCCTCGGTGTTCACACAGAGAGCGTTAATATCGGAGCAGGCCAGCACCTCCTCACTGCACTCGTCCACATCTGAAACACAGACATCAACACATCTGAAAACTGCAGATCATCCAACATCCTCACTGCACTCATCCACCTTGAAAAGCACTCAGTCCAACACCTCCTCACTGCACTCGTCCACATCCTCCTCACTGCACTCATCCACATCTGAAACACAGAGCACACCGACACCTCCTCACTGCACTCATCCACATCCTCCTCACTGCACTCATCCACATCTGAAACACAGACATCAACACCTCCTCACTGCACTCGTCCACATGCATCACTGCCATCATCACCCTCACTGCAACTCATCCACATCCTCCTCACAGCACTGCAACACACGAAACACGACATCAACACCTCCTCACTGCACTCATCCACATCCTCCTCACTGCACTCACCCACATCTGAAACACAGAGATCAACACCTCCTCACTGCACTCGTCCACATCTGAAACACAGACATCAACATCTCCTCACTGCACTCACCACTCCTGACAACACTGCATCCACACCTCCTCACACAGACATCTCCTCTCACTGCACCATCCACATCTGAAACACAGAATCAGCACCTCAACTGCACACCACATCCCTCAACTGCACTCATCCACATCCGAAACACAAGGACATCAACACCTCCTCAACTGGCACTCATCCACATCCTGAAACACAGAACATCAACACCTCCTCACTGCAGCACTCATCCACATCATGCAGACATCAACAACCTCCTCACTGCCTCATCCACATCTGAAAACACAGAACATCAACTCACCCTACATCTGAAACAAAGACATCAACCACACTCATCACATCATCTGAAAACACTCACACCTGATTCAATCACCTACATCACTGCAACATCCAGACATCAACACCTCCTCACTGCACTCATCCACATCTGAAACACAGAGCACACAGACACCTCCTCACTGCACTCATCTACATCTGAAACACAGACATCAACACCTCCTCACTGCACTCATCTACATCTGAAACACAGACATCAACACCTCCTCACTGCACTCATCCACATCTGAAACACAGACATCAACAGCTCCTCACTGAACTCATCCACAGCTGAAACAGACATCAACACCTCCTCACTGCACTCATCCACATCTAAAACAGACATCAACACCTCCTCACTGCACTCATCCACATCCGAAACACAGACATCAACACCTCCTCACTGCACTCATCCACATCTAAAACAGACATCAACACCTCCTCACTGCACTCATCTACATCTGAAACACCGACATCAACACCTCCTCACTGCACTCATCCACATCTAAAACAGACATCAACACCTCCTCACTGCACTCATCTACATCTGAAACACAGACATCAACACCTCCTCACTGCACTCATCCACATCCTCCTCACTGCACTCACCCACATCTGAAACACAGACATCAACACCTCCTCACTGCACTCGTCCACATCTGAAACACAGAGCACACAGACACCTCCTCACTGCACTCATCTACATCTGAAACACAGACATCAACACCTCCTCACTGCACTCATCTACATCTGAAACACAGACATCAACACCTCCTCACTGCACTCATCCACATCTGAAACACAGACATCAACACCTCCTCACTGCACTCATCCACATCCTCCTCACTGCACTCACCCACATCTGAAACACAGACATCAACACCTCCTCACTGCACTCATCCACATCTGAAACACAGACATCAACACCTCCTCACTGCACTCATCCACATCTGAAACACAGACATCAACACCTCCTCACTGCACTCATCCACATCTGAAACACAGACATCAACACCTCCTCACTGCACTCATCCACATCCTCCTCACTGCACTCACCCACATCTGAAACACAGACATCAACACCTCCTCACTGCACTCATCCACATCTGAAACAGACATCAACACCTCCTCACTGCACTCATCTACATCTGAAACACAGACATCAACACCTCCTCACTGCACTCATCCACATCTGAAACACAGACATCAACAGCTCCTCACTGAACTCATCCACATCTGAAACAGACATCAACACCTCCTCACTGCACTCACACACATCTGAAACACAGACATCAACACCTCCTCACTGCACTCATCCACATCTGAAACACAGACATCGACACCTCCTCACTGCACTCACACACATCTGAAACACAGACATCGACACCTCCTCACTGCAAACACAGAGCAGACAGACTTCTGCTCACTGTATTATTACATTAATAGCTTGACAGTGCTAATAGAGTAGTCTGCTCCCGTCCTCACCTACACACTTCACACCCGACCATGTGTAACCAGGAGCACACTTCTTACAGCGAGCCGGACCTCCACCCATACAGCCCACACAGGCACGATCACAACCTAGAGATAGAGAGATTGTGAGATAGAGAGGGAGACAGAGAGAGAGAGAGAGGGAGACAGAGAGAGGAGAGAGACAGCGAGAGAGTGTGTGAGAGAGAGATAGAGATTGTGAGATAGAGAGAGAGAGAGATTGTGAGATAGAGAGAGAGAGAGAGAGAGAGAGAGAGAGAGAGAGAGAGAGAGGAGAGAGAGAGAGATTGTGAGATAGAGAGAGAGAGAGAGAGAGAGAGATTGTGAGATAGAGAGAGAGAGAGATTGTGAGATAGAGAGAGAGAGAGAGACAGTGAGAGAGAGAGGGGGGGTGGAGAGAGAGAGAGAGAGAAAGAGAAAGAGAGAGAGAGAGTAAAAGTATCTGCTGTGTGAGGTGTAAACAGAGGCTGATGTGATCTCCTGTTTGTTTATATGTAAATACGGAGCCACAGATTACAGTGTGGTAGATAACCCCACACGCCCGTGTGGTTGGAATCAGAGGGAGTGTGCGACCGCAGGTCCAGAGTCTGAACCTGTTATTGTCCCCAAGAGAACTTTTCAGTTAGCAGCTGTGATGGAGAACCAGAGTAGGACTCATGGTAAACACGGCCACTTCCTGTTTCTCCTGTTCTATCACAACACCACTGTACAACACTACACTGGTTAGCATTACTGCTACTGAGAGCTGATTGGTTAGCATTACTGCTACTGAGAGCTGATTGGTTAGCATTACTGCTACTGAGAGCTGATTGGTTAGCATTACTGCTACTGAGTGCTGATTGGTTAGCATTACTGCTACTGAGAGCTGATTGGTTAGCATTACTGCTACTGAGAGCTGATTGGTTAGCTACATTTACTGCTGAGAGCTGAATTGGTTAGCATTAGCTATTGCGAGCAGCTGATTAGCGTTACTGCTACTGAGAGCTGATTGGTTAGCATTACTGCTACTGAGAGCTGATTGGTTAGCATTACTGCTACTGAGAGCTGATTGGTTAGCATTACTGCTACTGAGAGCTGATTGGTTAGCATTACTGCTACTGAGTGCTGATTGGTTAGCATTACTGCTACTGAGTGCTGATAGGTTAGCATTACTGCTACTGAGAGCTGATTGGTTAGCATTACTGCTACTGAGAGCTGATAGGTTAGCGTTACTGCTACTGAGAGCTGATTGGTTAGCGTTACTGCTACTGAGTGCTGATAGGTTAGCATTACTGCTACTGAGAGCTGATTGGTTAGCATTACTGCTACTGAGAGCTGATAGGTTAGCGTTACTGCTACTGAGAGCTGATTGGTTAGCATTACTGCTAGTGAGAGCTGATTGGTTAGCATTACTGCTACTGAGTGCTGATAGGTTAGCATTACTGCTACTGAGTGCTGATAGGTTAGCATTACTGCTACTGAGTGCTGATAGGTTAGCATTACTGCTACTGAGAGCTGATTGGTTAGCGTTACTGCTACTGAGAGCTGATAGGTTAGCGTTACTGCTACTGAGAGCTGATTGGTTAGCGTTACTGCTACTGAGTGCTGATAGGTTAGCGTTACTGCTACTGAGAGCTGATTGGTTAGCGTTACTGCTACTGAGTGCTGATAGGTTTGCATTACTGCTACTGAGAGCTGATTGGTTAGCATTACTGCTACTGAGTGCTGATTGGTTAGCATTACTGCTACTGAGTGCTGATAGGTTAGCATTACTGCTACTGAGTGCTGGTTGGTTAGCATTACTGCTACTGAGTGCTGATAGGTTAGCGTTACTGCTACTGAGAGCTGATAGGTTAGCGTTACTGCTACTGAGAGCTGATTGGTTAGCGTTACTGCTACTGAGTGCTGATAGGTTAGCGTTACTGCTACTGAGAGCTGATTGGTTAGCGTTACTGCTACTGAGTGCTGATAGGTTTGCATTACTGCTACTGAGAGCTGATTGGTTAGCATTACTGCTACTGAGTGCTGATAGGTTAGCATTACTGCTACTGAGTGCTGATAGGTTAGCGTTACTGCTACTGAGAGCTGATAGGTTAGCGTTACTGCTACTGAGTGCTGATTGGTTAGCGTTACTGCTACTGAGTGCTGATAGGTTAGCGTTACTGCTACTGAGTGCTGATAGGTTAGCGTTACTGCTACTGAGTGCTGATAGGTTTGCATTACTGCTACTGAGAGCTGATTGGTTAGCATTACTGCTACTGAGTGCTGATTGGTTAGCATTACTGCTACTGAGTGCTGATAGGTTAGCATTACTGCTACTGAGTGCTGATTGGTTAGCATTACTGCTACTGAGTGCTGATAGGTTAGCGTTACTGCTACTGAGAGCTGATAGGTTAGCGTTACTGCTACTGAGAGCTGATTGGTTAGCGTTACTGCTACTGAGTGCTGATAGGTTAGCATTACTGCTACTGAGTGCTGATTGGTTAGCGTTACTGCTACTGAGTGCTGATAGGTTAGCGTTACTGCTACTGAGAGCTGATAGGTTAGCGTTACTGCTACTGAGAGCTGATTGGTTAGCGTTACTGCTACTGAGTGCCCCTGTGCTTTAGCTTACTGTACTGAGCGTTACTGGTTAGCGTTACTGCTACTGAGAGCTGATTGGTTAGCGTTACTGCTACTGAGTGCTGATAGGTTTGCATTACTGCTACTGAGAGCTGATTGGTTAGCATTACTGCTACTGAGTGCTGATTGGTTAGCATTACTGCTACTGAGTGCTGATAGGTTAGCATTACTGCTACTGAGAGCTGATAGGTTAGCATTACTGCTACTGAGAGCTGATAGGTTAGCATTACTGCTACTGAGAGCTGATAGGTTAGCATTACTGCTACTGAGAGCTGATTGGTTAGCATTACTGCTACTGAGAGCTGATAGGTCAGCATGTGTGTGTATATATGTATATGTATGTTTATTTATGTGTATGTGTGTGTGTGTGTGTGTATATGTGTGTGTGTGTGTTTGGGTGTGAGTGTGTGTATGTGTGTGAGGGTGTGTATGTGTGTGAGGGTGTGTGTGTGTATATGTATGTGTGTATGTTTGGGTGTGAGTGTGTGTGTGTGAGTGAGTGTGTGTGTGTATATATGTATGTGTGTAAGTTTGGGTGTGAGTGTGTGAGTGAGGGTGTGTGTGTGTATATGTATGTGTGTATGTTTGGGTGTGAGTGTGTGTGTGTGAGTGTATATGTATGTGTGAGTGAGGGTGTGTGTGTGTGTGTGTGTGTGTGTGTGTATATGTATGTGTATGTGTTTGGGTGTGAGTGTGTGTGTGTGTGTGAGGGTGTGTGTGTGTATATGTATGTGTGTATGTTTGGGTGTGAGTGTGTGTATATGTGTGTGTGTATGTTTGGGTGTGAGTGTGTGTGTGTGAGTGAGGGTGTGTATATGTATGTGTGTATGTGTGGATGTTACATTTACATTTAAGGCATTTAGCAGACGCTCTTATCCAGAGTGACTTACAACCGTTACTCACCTGTTACTCACTTCTACACTCGTATGAGGAGTGTGTGTACATGTGTGTGTATATGTGTATATGTATGTTTAGGTGTGTGAGTGTGTGTGTGTATATGTTTGTGTATGTGTGAGTGTGTGTGTGTGTGTATGTATAGGTGTGGGTGTGTGTGTGTGTATGGGTGTATGTATAGGTGTGTGTGTGTGTGTGTGTATGGGTGTATGTATAGGTGTGTGTGTGTGTGTATGGGTGTATGTATAGGTGTGGGTGTGTGTGTGGGTGTGGGTGTGTTACTCACTTCTACACTCGTATGAGGAGTGTGTGTTGAAGCAGTACGTGTCTGAGGGGCAGTTGTCCAGCTCTGTGCCGCACTCGTCGATATCTGAACAGACACCCACATAAACAGACAGATCAGTGAAGGGGGGCATTTACACTGTATTGCCAAAAGTATTCACTCCCCTCTAAATCACTGAATCCAGGTGTTCCAGTCATTTCCATCTCCACAGGTGTATAAACCCCATCACCTAGCCATGCAGGCTGCTCCTACAGACGTTAGTGAGAGAACGGGTCGCTCTCAGGAGCTCAGTGAACTCCAGAGTGGTACCGGGATAGGATCCACCTGTGCTACAAGTCCAGTGGTGAAATTCCCCCCTACTAAATATTCCACAGTCCACTGTCAGCGGGATTAGAACACAGTGGGAGGGATCGGGAACGACAGCAGCTCAGCTCTAACCAATCACGCTTCTCCATCTGGCAATCCG
Organism: Prochilodus magdalenae; assembly: GCA_024036415.1. Classification (NCBI taxonomy): domain Eukaryota; kingdom Metazoa; phylum Chordata; class Actinopteri; order Characiformes; family Prochilodontidae; genus Prochilodus; species Prochilodus magdalenae. The sequence continues at coordinate 60,397 of JAMWET010003941.1, read as the reverse complement.
ATGGACAAGTCTGGGTTTGGTGGTACCAGGAGAATCGATGCACCGATGGCCTATACCAGGAAGGACGTTGCTGATACACGGTCTGGACGGTCCCTTCCACCTTTGGCATGGAGAACTCTATGTCCGTTTATTCCAAAACATGGAGTCACCTGACCGCTGTCTGAGACGGGTTCGGACCCAGTCGGTTGGACCTAAGGTAGGTCTATTGTGTCTTCAAGCTGCACCTCTGGACTCAGGAGGGCCGTGTTACTGTGTTAAGTGATGACGGGTTTCCAAAGTATTCCCAAGCTCCCCTGGCTCTATGTAACGAAGATTCGCGTACAGTGCTTTCTGAGGGCCCCCAGGACACACCTGTTCAGCGCTTTCTGAGGGCCCCCAGGACACACCTGGTTAGCGCTTTCTGAGGGCCCCCAGGACACACCTGTTCAGCGCTTTCTGAGGGCCCCCAGGACACACCTGGTTAGCGCTTTCTGAGGGCCCCCAGGACACACCTGTTCAGCGCTTTCTGAGGGCCCCCAGGACACACCTGGTTAGCGCTTTCTGAGGGCCCCCAGGACACACCTGTTCAGCGCTTTCTGAGGGCCCCCAGGACACACCTGTTCAGCGCTTTCTGAGGGCCCCCAGGACACACCTGTTCAGCGCTTTCTGAGGGCCCCCAGGACACACCTGTTCAGCGCTTTCTGAGGGCCCCCAGGACACACCTGTTCAGCGCTTTCTGAGGGCCCCCAGGACACACCTGTTCAGCGCTTTCTGAGGGCCCCCAGGACACACCTGTACAGTGCTTTCTGAGGGCCCCCAGGACACACCTGTTCAGCGCTTTCTGAGGGCCCCCAGGACACACCTGTACAGTGCTTTCTGAGGGCCCCCAGGACACACCTGTTCAGCGCTTTCTGAGGGCCCCCAGGACACACCTGTTCAGCGCTTTCTGAGGGCCCCCAGGACACACCTGGTCAGCGCTTTCTGAGGGCCCCCAGGACACACCTGTTCAGCGCTTTCTGAGGGCCCCCAGGACACACCTGTTCAGAGCTTTCTGAGGGCCCCCAGGACACACCTGTTCAGCGCTTTCTGAGGGCCCCCAGGACACACCTGTACAGTGCTTTCTGAGGGCCCCCAGGACCCACCTGTTCAGCGCTTTCTGAGGGCCCCCAGGACACACCTGTTCAGCGCTTTCTGAGGGCCCCCAGGACACACCTGGTTAGCGCTTTCTGAGGGCCCCCAGGACACACCTGGTTAGCGCTTTCTGAGGGCGCCCAGGACACACCTGTTCAGCGCTTTCTGAGGGCCCCCAGGACACACCTGTTCAGCGCTTTCTGAGGGCCCCCAGGACACACCTGTTCAGAGCTTTCTGAGGGCCCCCAGGACACACCTGTTCAGCGCTTTCTGAGGGCCCCCAGGACACACCTGTACAGTGCTTTCTGAGGGCCCCCAGGACCCACCTGTTCAGCGCTTTCTGAGGGCCCCCAGGACACACCTGTTCAGCGCTTTCTGAGGGCCCCCAGGACACACCTGGTTAGCGCTTTCTGAGGGCCCCCAGGACACACCTGTTCAGCGCTTTCTGAGGGCCCCCAGGACACACCTGTTCAGCAGTCGCTTCCAGCCTGCTCCGACGCCGACTGAGATTTCTCTGGATCCCGGGAATCCTTTCACAGTGTCGTGTGCGGTAGATGTGAAAGGCCGGAACTCTCCGTGATCTCGTGTTGAGGTGCTACACCACGCTTAGCACAAAGAGAGACGCGGCGTGTGACCCTCACCTGTTATACCTGATCATGATCCCTCACCTGTTACCAACTCACCTGCCTATTGTGGAATGTTTTAAACAGTGTAGCCGGAATGTTCTGTAAACGATGGATCTGCACCGCTGTGGAGGAATACCCCAGCACACTGAACTCACCCACACACATGTTGTCATGGAGGCTGAAGCCCGGGTGACACTGCAGGCACTGGTCTCTCTTAGGTCCTCCACACGCCTTGCAGTGTTCGGAGCAGTTGTTCCCGAGGCTCAGTCCGGGCAAGACCAGCGCGAGGCCCAATAACCATGGGAGCTGCCGGCGCAACGTCGCCCCCTGGCCCAACATCGCCCCCTGATTTAAAACGGCAGGTTAGCAACAAATTAGCCTCACACGGTCACACCCCCCAGTACACACTGCAGTACCTGCAGCTGAGGCCTGCTGGGAAACCCGCACTGATACCGGTCTACACCAGCACCCTGCTCGTATGGTGCTGGTCATGCGGGTGTTAGAACACAGACCCTGGTTCTGCTGGTCTGCCTTTTTGTGGGGTTTATTCCAGAACAGTGGGCGGAGCTTGTTTATTCTTTATCCCAGTTTGAACAACACAGCGATAACCACATTCCACACTCAGCACACACTGGCCTCACACCCGCGTGACCACACACCGTTATCACGCAGGTATGTCAGCGTAGCCAAACACAGTAGCAGGTCCGTCAGTCATTAGCCCACTAGCTCCAGTGCCTGAGCCTGAGCCAAAGACCAATAGGCTACAGACATGCAGCTCAGGGGGGGTGGGGTCAGCACCGAGCGGACCAATGAGGTTCTATCAGCAGTGATGGGCACGCAGACACCGGGTCCAGCAGAAACCACACACACACACACTGTACCACACAGTTCCACACACACACACACACATACAACCACACAGTAATACACACACACACACACACACACACACACACACTCCACCACACTACCTACACACACACACAGTACCACACACAGTACCACATAGTAATACACCCACACACAGTCTACCACACAGTACCCCCCCCCACACACACACACTGTACCACACAGTACCACACACACACTGCACCACACAGTTCCACACACTGTACCACACAGTTCCACACACACACCACCACACTACCTACACACACACAGTACCACACACACAGTTCCACACACACACATACAACCACACAGTAACACACACACACACACACACACACACACACACACACACACACACACACACACACACTCCACCACACTACCCACACAGTGCCACACACACAGTGCCACACACACACACACTCACACACTAACTCACGCTCATACACTCACACACTTACACACTCACAACAGTACAGTCCTGCTGGACCAGCTCGGTCCTACCTCGCGGTTACTCCTCGCTGTAAACACCAACAGCCCTAACAGAGCTCACACGCCGCTGGTCCGGGACACTCGCTGGGTGGAGTCGAGAAGCGCCAGAAATCAGCTCACAGCCCTCGTGAACAGCTGCTGTTATTTATAGCTGCGGGCGAGGGGCTGTGTGTGGGGGGACTGGGTGCGAGGGGCTGTGGGTGGGGGGACTGAAGTAGCTGAAGCTCTCTCTGTGTATGACCCAGATGAACAGAGACACAGACGGGGCCTACAGCAGACACAGGGGCGGGTCTATAACCCAGTGACTATGTTGCTTAGAGTGCTTCTACTGAGGTCCCGGGGTTGATTCCCGACTGCGGGGGTCCGGGGTTTGATTCCCGACTGCGGGGGTCCGGGGTTTGATTCCCGGCTGCGGGGGGCCGGGGTTTGGTGTCTGTGTGGGTTTCCTCTAGGTGCTCCGCTTTGCTCTCATAGTCTGAAGACATCCAGGCAGGTGAGCTGGAGACGCTGCTGTGTGAGTGAGAATCTGAATTCCTCAGCCTGACACGTCCCTTCTCATTCTGTGTTCTAGATAGACATGTCCTCAGGCAGCGAGGCACTGGCGAAGGAAGCAGATGGAGAACTCCACCTATGGGCAGTGGACGTGTACAGCGAGACACGCTGTAGGGGAACAGTGTTTTGTTCCACATAAATCTGGGTCTTCTGCTGCTTCGTTAGAAACCAGTATCTAACCAAACACTGAACGTTAAGTAGGAGTGTTGAGGATTCCGGCTGCTGGAGGGAACACCCCCTCCAAATTCGCACCAACCAACAAAAACAAACGCACCAAAGAACATTTCAGAACACGCTCCATCTTTATTATAGGAACCTGAGGTAAACATCCGCACAAAATAAACCGCACACGGTTTAAAATGACGTACTACACATACATCACATGGACAAAAGTATGTGGACACCTCCCCTGATTATTCAGTTCAGGTGTTTTGGCCACACCCATTTCTAACAGGTGTATAAACGTGGTGCTGGATGGATCCTTTGTAAATGACTACTGCTAGAGCCGGCCTGGACAACTGCAGGCACTATGGTTGGGAAACGAAAGCATCCAGGAACAGCAGCAGCTGTTGTAGTTGTGGAACTCCCAGACTGCTCTGGAGTGCGTTTACAACTCCCTGTAAAGGATCACGTTTTTATTTGGGACGTCCAACAAGCTCAGGTGATGGGCAGGTGTCCACATACTTTTGGCCTATAACAGTTTAAAGAAGACGCATGTCAGTGATATTTACAGGACAGTGAGGGTGAAGGCTCCACCCTCAGAAAAGTGCTAGTGTTGCTCTGCTTCATCCAATACACCCAACACGGCATTCCAGCTACCCCCAGTAACTGGCCCAGCGGTGGTCTCGGTAAGTGCTAGGGGGCCCCCTGTTTGTGGCTACAGCACCACTGGGAGGGGGTTCAAACTAAGAGTCCGTTATGTCCTCCTCATGAACCTGGCACCTGGAAGGCTCCCTAAACAGACCACTGGAGCATTAGTCCTAAAGCAGGACCGGCGCTGGCGGCCGTGTTCCAGTTGACCACCGGTGGCTGTAAACTGGACAGTGTGAGAGTTACTGCAGGCCATGGAGCGCTGCCTTCTCCGAGGGGGATCTGGACGCGTTTGAGTGAGTCATTATCCGTGATTTCCAGGTAACTGGCGCACCTGTACAGTGACTCAGCCTCTCCGGGTTCTAGGAAGGAGTGAGCACTTTCAATACTGTAGTATCAGTCAGTCAGTTCTTTCCAGCAAAGCATTAACCACACCCAGGCGGGTGGGCGTGACCCGCTTCTCCTTCATATGTGGCACACGGCCTGAATCAGTGTTTAGTTTCTGAAGCTTAGATACGGATTAGGGATGGGCGTTACGCCACCTGAGCACGCGTTAGTTCACTCAGCCTGAGGTCTAAACATCATATACACATATATACAACTCCGCATGGACTCCGCATGGACTCCGCATGGACTCCGCATGGACTCCGCATGGACTCCGCATGGACTCCGCATGGACTCCGCATGGACTCCGCATTATCAGTTTCCTCAACACGGTTAGCTAGCCATGCCCAAGGCGGTATGGGATGGCTTATCATTCATATTATCCCTCCATTAAAATCCGTTTTAATCTCTCCTCCAGTCCTCTACGCTGTGGATGCTGGGCTGTAAATGAGGGCCACCCTCCAGGTATGTAAACATACAGGTGGGTTAATGACGCTATACTCTTAAACAGCTCTATATACTGGAATTCAGC
>JAMWET010003941.1:50000-52500 GCA_024036415.1 Prochilodus magdalenae | reverse complement strand
GTGTAATGACCCTACTGCCTCCTGATCATCAGAACATCCCACAGAGAGAACCCCACCGGGCTGAACCACCGATCAGCCAACTGACCTCGGAGTCTATTCCGGAGGAAACACACCGCGACCCCCACCAGGATGAACACCAGCAGCGCCATGAGCACCAGAACACTCCAGCGCCCCCTCTGGGCTACAAGACACATTACAGACAAGGATGAACCAAACACAGTCAGAAATGGCATGGCTGTATTCAGAGACCTGGAGCCACACTGGCCCTCAGACCCACACATTCAGATACTCACTGTCATGTTGACACACAGGGCCGAACGTTCTCCCCTCGGCCTGAAACTGCAGGAGCACAAACACAGCATGTTCACTCCGCCCAGCATGTTCACTCCGCCCAGCATGCTCACACAGACAGCAGTACTGCAACCTGAACTGGTGCATTATGGGAGAGTAACGGCCTTACCATCACGCAGTGCAGGAGGAGGTTCTCGGAGCTGACGTCCACAAACTCCCCGGACGTCTGTCCATGGATAGAGAGAGGTGTTCAGTAACAGCACTGATGAAGGGGCTAGACAGTGTCAACCCTGCACACCTCCGCCTCGACGCCCCCACCCTCACCATCAGGTCTATTCTGGAGCGCACTGGTATCCGGGTTCACCGGTCCGAAATGAGGAACGCCGCTATGCAAGTACTCACCCAGAGCGTGGCGCTGTCCTCGCGCCAGTTAGAGCTCCCGTTACACCGCTGTCTGAACCCGTCCACCTCACGGCAGCTCTGTCCAGAACCCACCCCTATTCGGCACGGCCACACTTCTGCCTTCACCCTGCAGGGGGCGGACAGGGTCCATCTCAACATTGGACGCCCGTCGTTGGTCTCAGAGTGACCCACCGAGAGGGACATGTTCCTCCACACGTTCTCTCTGAACTCTGTACGGAGAGAGACGCAGAGCACTGAATGCTTCAGCACTGCCCAACACTGCCCAACACTGCCCAGCAGAGTACACCATTGCTCAGCACTGCTCAGCAGAGCCCAACACTGCTCAACACTGCTCAGCAGAGCTCAACACTGCTCAACAGAGTTCACCACTGCTCAACACTGCTCAGCACTGCTCAGCAGAGCACACCACTGCTCAACACTGCTCAGCACTGCCCAACACTGCCCAACAGAGTTCACCACTGCTCAACACTGCTCAGCAAAGCTCAACACTGCTCAGCAGAGCTCAACACTGCTCAAAACTGCTCAGCAAAGCTCAACACTGCTCAGCACTGCTCAGCACTGCTCAGCAAAGCTCAACACTGCTCAACAGAGTTCACCACTGCTCAACACTGCTCAGCAAAGCTCAACACTGCTCAACAGAGTTCACCACTGCTCAGCACTGCTCAGCAAAGCTCAACACTGCTCAACAGAGTTCACCACTGCTCAACACTGATCAGCACTGCTCAGCAGAGCACACCACTGCTCAGCACTGCTCAGCACTGCTCAGCACTGCTCAGCAGAGCCCAACACTGCTCAACACTGCTCAGCAAAGCTCAACACTGCTCAACAGAGTTCAGCACTGCTCAACACTGATCAGCACTGCTCAGCAGAGCCCAACACTGCTCAACACTGCTCAGCAAAGCTCAACACTGCTCAACAGAGTTCACCACTGCTCAACACTGATCAGCACTGCTCAGCAGAGCCCAACACTGCTCAGCACTGCTCAGCAGAGCCCAACACTGCTCAACACTGCTCAGCAGAGCTCAACACTGATCAGCACTGCTCAACACTGCTCGACATTACCCAGCACTGTTCACAAGAGTTCAGCACTGCTCTGCAGGTGAGCTCTTGTGTAAGTTAAGGTGTTCTCCTGCTGGAACACTCTGTGGCTGTGTACTTTCACTTCTGCTGAGGTATGAGCGGTATGTCCGACATGCAGGCGAGCGGCTTTCACGCTCCACGTTCTGAAACGGTAACCTGACCCCCACGCTTTGTTCACTGCCTTCAAGGTCCTCAGCTAAAACCTGAAGCTGACAGTTTCACAGCCCGGACCCCCGCCAGGCCCCCAGCACTCCGCAGACCCCTATCATAATCAATACGAGACCAACAGAGCAGGTGTCTAAACACGGCCGCTAATTTCCCCCCAGGTGATGATGTGTTTACTGAGCTGCTCAGGTGGCGCTGGTCACTGCACCATCTACAGGTAATTCAGTTACTGGACTCGTATATACACACCTCCGTAATCCAGGTTCTACTCTCCCTCATTATTAGTGACTGTGCAATGCGGAACACTGTTCCAACTCTGGAATGTTCTGTCTGATCAGGAATGGTGAGCTTGTATACACCTGCTGATCCCATATTCCTGGTTTTCAGGAGGTTCACTCATTTCTAACCGATTCCCATTCAGAGAGAAACGTACATGCCCATCTACCGTACGACCCACGGATGGCATACTCTATCTCAGGGCAGACACCCCAAGCACAAATTCAATGATGGTCTGACCCACACTCGTCTGTTTGTCCTTTTC
>JAMWET010003941.1:0-45000 GCA_024036415.1 Prochilodus magdalenae | reverse complement strand
GTCTGTTGCTGCTTGTCATTTGCGTAACGTGCTGATTCACTGGCTTCCTAAGAAAGGATTTGTTAACTCAGTGACTGTGCTGTTACCTGTATCAAACACAGAGCTCTATTACTCACACAGGTACGCACGTACCTGCCTTACTGACACACATCACATGACCCATATCACCAAAAGCCTCCGTATTTATAAAGAGCTGGATCTCAACTAAATCAAAGTTATGAGTTTGTGAACGCTATCAGCCCGGTAACTGCAGGTTTTTCATGACACTGGCCCTTTAAAGGAGCGGTGTGTAGCCCCTAGTGGTGAGCTTTCATACTCCACCCATCCAGTGGTTCTACCCAGCATGCTGATATCATTAGTGCCGTGCAGTTACGCAGAGTTCCAGATGTTTTACAGGGTGTTTAAGGTTAACTGGACTCAGACAGCTTTCTGTTTCAGATTTCCTGTTCCGCCTTAAATGGGGCTGCGATTACATTCTGGTGCCTATGGTGTTATATTCATCATTTAAGGTGGAATGGGTAAACTGAAACAAGAAGCTGGCAAATAAGAAGCCACAGGTCAGTCTGGCAGTAATGCTGGAAATTTAACCCCACCTGGCGTTTATATCTGTTTCTAAATGAACAGGAGCGCACTGATTTGTAGTTACAGGTGACTATACACTATTGAGAACATAGTTTTGTACATTATATTCAATTTCTGATAAAAGCCCCTCCCTTAAATATTACACACTGCTCCTTTAAAATAAACACCTGCAGTATGTAACACTGTTCAGGTCTCTGAATGTCCTTTCCAGAGCCTGCTGTACACATACACAAACCCAACTCCCAAAACAGCCTGTCACAAAAGGGAACTCGTATTCAACCAACACAGGGGTCTGTACGTGGTCACTGGTCATTCTACTGTAGTTCCTTAAACATCCTGAATGGTCTAACTGATGGTATGGGCCCTTTAATAAAACCAGCCCAGAAGCAGCTTCATTTCAGTTCCCAGTCACAGCACCACTCAGTAACGTGGTGTTCAGCTGTTCAGTGTGTTGTTCTGAGCACGGGTTGTCTGTAGAGGTGTTAAGTGCTGATGCTGTAGTTTAGGCAGGAGCTCGTCACTCGTCTGTTATACTGCACACATGACTGTAAATCTACCCTGAACATTTCTACACATTTACTCAGCTTCCAGTTATACCTCACTCACAACCTCAGCACAGTAAAACTGACCCGCCCAGTGTAAAGCTCCTGCAGTCCACACACGCCCGCCGGCAGGGCCCTGCGTAAACAGGAGCTTCTCCCTCTGGATTACAGAGCTGCGGAGCTCACGGTCTGAGCCAGCTCAGCTACCCTGGGTAACTGGGGCCAGGTGTCCCCGTTTCCTCCTGCTACATGTTTTTATTTGCAGGACTACACAGAAAAGGAGCTGGGCTCCAGCTCACCTGAGCATTCCCCGGGTTCTGGCGTGCAGCAGGTGTCACCTTGAAGGAAATGACCTTGTAGTTAGGGAGATTGGGCCCAGAATAGAAGCACACTGTTACAGAAGCTCCTGCAGAAACACGGGAGGACACAGAGACGTGCGGAATGAGACATACAACAACAAGACATGAGACAATCCTGCAGTTTCACCCAGACAATTAATGACATCATCAGCAAATCCCCTACAGGGGAAACCCAAGTTCTCCAGGTTCCTGTGTAACGATCTGTTTAGATGGAGAGAGATGCTTAGAGTGGCCCTCGCTGAAACCCTGATAGTATCGTTTAGTTAAACTGGAGTATGGTTTGGGTTAAACTGGAGTATCGTTTGGGTTAAACTGGAGTATGGTTTGAATTAAACTGGAGTATGGTTTGGGTTAAACTGGAGTATCGTTAGGGTTAAACTGGAGTATGGTTTGGGTTAAACTGGAGTATCGTTTGGGTTAAACTGGAGTATCGTTTGAGTTAAACTGGAGTATGGTTTGAGTTAAACTGGAGTATGGTTTGTGTTAAACTGGAGTATGGTTTGTGTTAAACTGGAGTATGGTTTGTGTTAAACTGGAGTATGGTTTGAGTTAAACTGGAGTATGGTTTGAGTTAAACTGGAGTATCGTTTGGGTTAAACTGGAGTATGGTTTGGGTTAAACTGGAGTATCGTTTGGGTTAAACTGGAGTATTGTTTGAGTTAAACTGGAGTATGGTTTGGGTTAAACTGGAGTATGGTTTGGGTTAAACTGGAGTATGGTTTGGGTTAAACTGGAGTATTGTTTGAGTTAAACTGGAGTATTGTTTGAGTTAAACTGGAGTATGGTTTGGGTTAAACTGGAGTATGGTTTGGGTTAAACTGGAGTATTGTTCGAGTTAAACTGGAGTATTGTTCGAGTTAAACTGGAGTATGGTTTGGGTTAAACTGGAGTATGGTTTGGGTTAAACTGGAGTATGGTTTGGGTTAAACTGGAGTATGGTTTGAGTTAAACTGGAGTATCGTTTGTGTTAAACTGGAGTATCGTTAGGGTTAAACTGGAGTATGGTTTGGGTTAAACTGGAGTATCGTTAGGGTTAAACTGGAGTATCGTTTGGGTTAAACTGGAGTACGGTTTGGGTTAAACTGGAGTATGGTTTGAGTTAAGCTGGAGTATCGTTTGGGTTAAGCTGGAGTATGGTTTGGGTTAAACTGGAGTATGGTTTGGGTTAAACTGGAGTATGGTTTGGGTTAAACTGGAGTATGGTTTGGGTTAAACTGGAGTATCGTTAGGGTTAAACTGGAGTATCGTTTGTGTTAAACTGGAGTATCGTTAGGGTTAAACTGGAGTATCGTTTGGGTTAAACTGGAGTATCGTTAGGGTTAAACTGGAGTATCGTTTGGGTTAAACTGGAGTATCATTAGGGTTAAACTGGAGTATGGTTTGGGTTAAGCTGGAGTATGGTTTGGGTTAAGCTGGAGTATGGTTTGGGTTAAACTGGAGTATGGTTTGGGTTAAACTGGAGTATGGTTTGAGTTAAACTGGAGTATGGTTTGGGTTAAACTGGAGTATGGTTTGGGTTAAACTGGAGTATGGTTTGGGTTAAACTGGAGTATGGTTTGGGTTAAACTGGAGTATGGTTTGGGTTAAACTGGAGTATTGTTTGGGTTAAACTGGAGTATTGTTTGAGTTAAACTGGAGTATGGTTTGGGTTAAACTGGAGTATGGTTTGATGCTGTGATCTGGGATGATGTGCTGACTATACCTGATAATCGTTCACCATCATCTTCATCATCTTCTTTATCTTCGTCTTCTAATTGTTCTCCACTCACTTCCTCCTCATCTAGAATCTTGAGCCGGACTGTGATCAGAAGACAGGCGCTGCATTTCTGGTCCTTACAGCAGAGAGCGGCCTTCACGTCTAAACCCGAGACCTCCACAGGGCCTGCGTTGAGTGGCTCCGGCTGGAACTCTCTTGTTTCCACTCTGCATTGGTCCAGACCCTGAAACACAGAGCAGACCTTTATAGGCCGAATAATAGACCAATACTGCCCCCCAGAATCAGTCTCAGCGCGACAACACGCCCGCGGTCCTGCCGTGTACTTAAAACCGCGTTAAAGGAACAGTCAATATTAAAAGCCATAAAGTGAACTGCGTTACCTGATTCATTTACAAGCACGTTAAAGGAGCGGCGTGTGAGATTTAGGGGGATCCATTATCAATAATGGAGCATACTATCCAGAACCGGGTCCCCATTAGCGTTCGATTACCTGTAACTACAGATCTCTGTGTGTTCTGGTTATCTAGAACAAGCTTCATATCTACATAGGAGCAGCTCGTCTTCCAGCAGTGACTCTCACCACCATGTTTCTACAGTAGTTCTACCTTAAATGGTGCTGTAGTTACATTCAGCTTCTTATTTGCCCATTTCGTGCTTGAATTTTCCCAGTACACCTTAAACGGTGCTACTAAGTAAGGGGTCAGTAGGCTGCAATACTCAACTTCACCACTGAAGGTTACAGACTGCTCCTTTAATGTGCAAAGAGCCACTTTACCCTATGAACTCATTTCATTTACCCAGTCCTCTAATCTGCGCCCCACATTTCCTCTAGCACACAGAGGCCTGTGTTAATATCAGTAGGGGAATATGTGCAGCTGTGTTCAGTTCAAGCATTAACACCATCAGGTTCCTCCAAAGAGTCCCACTACACAAAGAGGACCAAACACGTTTCACTACACAAAGCATGAAACCACACACCCCTCCACACACAGGTCAGCAGCCTGGACAGGAGAGCCCTGCAGTGACCTCCACACACGGGCCAGAACACTCTACACCACAAACAACCATCAGCAACACACAACCTCCACCTCAACCAATCAGGTGTAGATCCAGACTCAACCTGTGCAGATGTTCTGTACAGTGGTGGGTTCTCCATGTCTAGAACACACGTATAGACACTTTACTGACTGTCTAACTCACCAGTGAACCTACACCTGTCTTCTGAGTGTGTATGGAATGTCGATGATGAAAATCTGGAAAACCTGGAAATACTAAGTTCCTTTGGGGGACTATTTGACCTCACAGCGCCCTGCAGCATGTATCCCTCCACCATGAATGGAGTTTAAGGCTGAGATCTTCTCCACACTATCATAAACAGCGTCTCAGACATCAGGCAGCGTATTCAGAACCACCTCCTGTAGGAACTTCCTGTGAGGGAGCTTTTAGAGGGGACGTCTGGTTACCTTCACCACCACTGGGAACAGCTCTGGGTTTATCTAGAACGGTGAAGGACTGACCATTAATTATATAGACGTTTAGAACCCTTTAAAGGACCCACACCCTACGTATATCCTCGCCCCCCGGTCCGGTTTCACCTCCCTTTATCCTCCTGTTTATATTATTTAGAATACGGGATATGTAAATGAGCTGTGTTCTGATTGGCTGCCCCGTGACTCCAGTGTAACCAGGGCGAAATACACCCTGTGTTCCTGTGACATCACAAAAGCATTGAATCCTGAAGCTTAGGTTCTTCAAGGGTTCTTTAGTTCAGAAAAATGGTACTACATAGAACCCTGAACACTTACAAGAACTCCTTGCGTGACTGAAGGGTTCCTCAGACTGACAGGGACTGTGCTATAGAGGGTTCTGTAGAGAACCTATTTGGAAAGGGTTCTATATAGCACCTGAAGGGGTTCTTCTACAGCGAGACCTCATAACTATAGAGGTCTATATAGAACCCTTTCTAAAAACGGTTCCCTATGGAACCCTCTCCATCAGTCTAAGTCACAAGGCAAAGACCCCTGTAAGCAGAGTGTTGGGTTCTCTGTAGGACTGTTCTCTGGGCTGTAGAACCCTTGACGTGTGTGAGTTGTACAGCTCCGGTGCCCGTGGTTCCGTGGTACGGGCCCGTCACAGCGTTCGATGACCTCTCGTTAACAGTCTTCCGAGCAGGTCACATGGAGCTTCTCCAGAAGACCAGGGTGCGGAGGTCATTCACCTCTGGACCACTTTCAGGTTCCCCCCCGCAGAACCCTCGCCCTGTGCTCGGTGTGCGGTACTTCCTCCTGCTGATCAGGAAAGCTGTGGAAGTGCGCAGCACCGCTCAGCTGATCCGCGGACAAACAGGAGCTTCCAGATGTGCGCACCTGGAACAGTGAGTACCACCCCAGCGCCGTGAGGACCCGGCAGCGTTCTTACCTGAGAGCAGGTGAGGTTCCGGGTGGGCTGGTGTTTGTCCAGCAGGTGTGAAGATGCCAGAGCTCCGGCCAGTAGGACCAGCACTAAGCCTCCGAACCCCATGACTCCGCACCCCGTCCGCGCCGGTCCGGCTCGAGGTTAAGGCAGGGGGCGATAACTCGACCCCCCGGTCACTCCGCTCCGGCTTCAACGGAGATCACCGACTCACAGGAGCGCGCGGTACGGCGCCGACATCATCCGCCAGGAACCGAAGGAAACCGGAAGTTAAAGTCCCGCTGTCCGGAGAGACTCCGCTGGAGCGGGGAAGAGAGGAGCTCCCGGTGACTCTCCGCAGCTCAGTGTCTTCACCTGAAATGAACAGGTTACACAGGTGAGCTGCAATCTCGGGCTGTGACGTACATTTCCTGACAATGTGGGCGGCGACTGATCGAAACTCACGTGACCAGCGCCAAGCCTTCATTTCCAACTCTCTTTCTCTCTCTCTCTCTCTCTCTCTCTCTCTCTCTCTCCCTCTCTCTCTCTCTCTCTCTCTCTCTCCCTCTCTCCCTCTCTCTCTCTCTCCCTCTCTCTCTCTCTATCACTCTTGTACTGATCCAGGCGTGTACTGATCCAGCTGTGTACTGATCCAGGCGTGTACTGATCCAGCTGTGTACTGATCCAGCTGTGTACTGATCCAGGCGTGTACTGATCCAGCTGTGTACTGATCCAGGCGTGTACTGATCCAGCTGTGTACTGATCCAGCTGTGTACTGATCCAGGCGTGTACTGATCCAGGCGTGTACTGATCCAGGCGTGTACTGATCCAGCTGTGTACTGATCCAGGCGTGTACTGATCCAGCTGTGTACTGATCCAGGCGTGTACTGATCCAGCTGTGTACTGATCCAGGCGTGTACTGATCCAGCTGTGTACTGATCCAGCTGTGTACTGATCCAGGTGTGTACTGATCCAGCTGTGTACTGATCCAGGTGTGTACTGATCCAGCTGTGTGCTGATCCAGGTGTGTGCTGATCCAGGTGTGTACTGATCCAGCTGTGTACTGATCCAGGTGTGTACTGATCCAGCTGTGTACTGATCCAGGTGTGTACTGATCCAGCTGTGTGCTGATCCAGGTGTGTACTGATCCAGCTGTGTACTGATCCAGGCGTGTGCTGATCCAGGCGTGTACTGATCCAGGCGTGTACTGATCCAGGTGTGTACTGATCCAGCTGTGTGCTGATCCAGGTGTGTACTGATCCAGCTGTGTACTGATCCAGGCGTGTGCTGATCCAGGCGTGTACTGATCCAGGCGTGTACTGATCCAGGTGTGTACTGATCCAGCTGTGTGCTGATCCAGGTGTGTACTGATCCAGGCGTGTACTGATCCAGCTGTGTACTGATCCAGGTGTGTGCTGATCCAGCTGTGTGCTGATCCAGGTGTGTACTGATCCAGGCGTGCTGTATGCACACGCGGGTCCGGTTGGTGGGAGAGGGGATTAGGTTGGTACGCCCGGCCCACTGTGTGCTGGTACCGGCGGGACAGGGTGTGTTGTAATAGATTCTCAGAACGTGATGAGTAAGACTCGCTAAGGTGGCACTGTTGTTGCTCCTGAGCTGGAGGCGTTCAGACAGGCCCCGGTGTGACCTCACTGTTAGCAGAGACATCAAAGAACTCTAACCCCGCCCCCTCACTAAACAGCAGACCAGTACACGTACAGGAGACCAGTACACACACAGGAGACCAGTACACGACCAGTACACACACAGGAGACCAGTACACACACAGGAGACCAGTACACACACAGGAGACCAATACACATACAGGAGACCAGTACACACACAGGAGACGTGTACACAGTAGGAGACCAGTACACATACAGGAGACCAGTACACACACAGTTGACCAGTACTGGAGACCAGTACACACACAGGAGACCAGTACACGTGGAGACCTACACTGTTAGCAGAGACCAGTACACACACAGGAGACCAGTACACACACAGGAGACCAGTACACATACAGGAGACCAGTACACACAC
Organism: Prochilodus magdalenae; assembly: GCA_024036415.1. Taxonomy (NCBI): domain Eukaryota; kingdom Metazoa; phylum Chordata; class Actinopteri; order Characiformes; family Prochilodontidae; genus Prochilodus; species Prochilodus magdalenae. Next base: position 37,366 of record JAMWET010003941.1, on the reverse strand, counting down.
AGGAGACCAGTACACACACAGGAGACCAGTACACACACAGGAGACCAGTACACACACAGGAGACCAGTACACACACAGGAGACCAGTACACATACAGGAGACCAGTACACGTACAGGAGACCAGTACACACACAGGAGACCAGTACACGTACAGGAGACCAGTACACATACAGGAGACCAGTACACGTACAGGAGACCAGTACACACACAGGAGACCAGTACACGTACAGGAGACCAGTACACACACAGGAGACCAGTACAGGAGACCAGTACACACACAGGAGACCAGTACACGTCCAGTACACGTACAGGAGACCAGTACACACACAGGAGACCAGTACACACACAGGAGACCAGTACACGTCCAGTACACGTACAGGAGACCAGTACACGTACAGGAGACCAGTACACATACAGGAGACCAGTACACGACCAGTACACGTACAGGAGACCAATACAGGAGACCAGTACACATACAGGAGACCAGTACACGACCAGTACACGTACAGGAGACCAATACAGGAGACCAGTACACGTACAGGAGACCAGTACAGGAGACCAGTACACACACAGGAGACCAGTACACGTACAGGAGACCAGTACAGGAGACCAGTACACGTACAGGAGACCAGTACACATACAGGAGAGCAGTACACACACAGGAGACCAGTACAGGAGACCAGTACACGTCCAGTACACGTACAGGAGACCAATACAGGAGACCAGTACACACACAGGAGACCAGTACACATACAGGAGACCAGTACACGACCAGTACACGTACAGGATACCAATACAGGAGACCAGTACACGTACAGGAGACCAGTACAGGAGACCAGTACACACACAGGAGACCAGTACACGTACAGGAGACCAGTACAGGAGACCAGTACACGTACAGGAGACCAGTACACACACAGGAGACCAGTACACGTCCAGTACACGTACAGGAGACCAGTACACATACAGGAGACCAGTACACGACCAGTACACGTACAGGAGACCAATACAGGAGACCAGTACACGTACAGGAGACCAATACAGGAGACCAGTACACGTACAGGAGACCAGTACACGTACAGGAGACCAGTACACACACAGGAGACCAGTACACGTACAGGAGACCAGTACAGGAGACCAGTACACGTACAGGAGACCAGTACACATACAGGAGACCAGTACACGTACAGGAGACCAGTACAGGAGACCAGTACACACACAGGAGACCAGTACACGTACAGGAGACCAGTACAGGAGACCAGTACACGTACAGGAGACCAGTACACATACAGGAGACCAGTACACATACAGGAGACCAGTACACGACCAGTACACGTACAGGAGACCAATACAGGAGACCAGTACACGTACAGGAGACCAATACAGGAGACCAGTACACGTACAGGAGACCAGTACACGTACAGGAGACCAGTACAGGAGACCAGTACACACACAGGAGACCAGTACACGTACAGGAGACCAATACAGGAGACCAGTACACGCACAGGAGACCAGTACACGTACAGGAGACCAATACAGGAGACCAGTACACGTACAGGAGACCAGTACACGTACAGGAGACCAGTACACGTACAGGAGACCAGTACACGACCAGTACACGTACAGGAGACCAATACAGGAGACCAGTACACGTACAGGAGACCAATACAGGAGACCAGTACACGTACAGGAGACCAGTACACGTACAGGAGACCAATACAGGAGACCAGTACACGTACAGGAGACCAGTACACGTACAGGAGACCAATACAGGAGACCAGTACACGTACAGGAGACCAGTACACGTACAGGAGACCAGTACACGTACAGGAGACCAATACAGGAGACCAGTACACGTACAGGAGACCAGTACAGGAGACCAGTACACACACAGGAGACCAGTACACGTACAGGAGACCAGTACAGGAGACCAGTACACATACAGGAGACCAGTACACGTACAGGAGACCAGTACACGTACAGGAGACCAGTACAGGAGACCAGTACACACACAGGAGACCAGTACACGTACAGGAGACCAGTACAGGAGACCAGTACACACACAGGAGACCAGTACACGTAAAGGAGACCAGTACAGGAGACCAGTACATGTACAGGAGACCAGTACACATACAGGAGACCAATACAGGAGACCAGTACACGTACAGGAGACCAGTACACATACAGGAGACCAGTACACACACAGGAGACCAGTACACGTACAGGAGACCAGTACACATACAGGAGACCAGTACACGTACAGGAGGCCAGTACACACACAGGAGACCAGTACACACACAGGAGACCAGTACACGTACAGGAGACCAGTACACGTACAGGAGACCAGTACACGTACAGGAGACCAGTACACATACAGGAGACCAGTACACGTACAGGAGGCCAATACAGGAGACCAGAACACGTACAGGAGACCAGTACACGTACAGGAGACCAGTACACATACAGGAGGCCAGTACACACACAGGAGACCAGTACACACACAGGAGACCAGTACACACACAGGAGACCAGTACACGTACAGGAGACCAGTACACGTACAGGAGACCAATACAGGAGACCAGTACACGTACAGGAGACCAGTACACGTACAGGAGACCAGTACACATACAGGAGACCAGTACACACACAGGAGACCAGTACACACACAGGAGACCAGTACACATACAGGAGACCAGTACACGTACACCCAGGACAGGAGCCCAGTACACCAGGAACCCAGTACACGTACAGGAGACCAGTACACATACAGGAGACCAGTACACGTACAGGAGACCAGTACACACACAGGAGACCAGTACACATACAGGAGACCAGTACACGTACAGGAGACCAGTACACATACAGGAGACCAGTACACACACAGGAGACCAGTACACACACAGGAGACCAGTACACGTACAGGAGACCAGTACACGTACAGGAGACCAGTACACATACAGGAGACCAGTACACACACAGGAGACCAGTACACACACAGGAGACCAGTACACGTACAGGAGACCAGTACACGTACAGGAGACCAGTACACACACAGGAGACCAGTACACATACAGGAGACCAGTACACATACAGGAGACCAGTACACGTACAGGAGACCAGTACACACACAGGAGACCAGTACACACACAGGAGACCAGTACACGTACAGGAGACCAGTACACATACAGGAGACCAGTACACGTACAGGAGACCAGTACACACACAGGAGACCAGTACACACACAGGAGACCAGTACACACACAGGAGACCAGTACACGTACAGGAGACCAGTACACACACAGGAGACCAGTACACGTACAGGAGACCAGTACACATACAGGAGACCAGTACACACACAGGAGACCAGTACACGTACAGGAGACCAGTACACATACAGGAGACCAGTACACACACAGGAGACCAGTACACACACAGGAGACCAGTACACATACAGGAGACCAGTACACATACAGGAGACCAGTACACATACAGGAGACCAGTACACGTACAGGAGACCAAACACACAGGAACGGCACACATACCGGAGACCAGTACACACCCAGGAGACCAGTAAGCAGGAGACCAGTACACCACAGGAGACCAGTACACGGCACCAGTACACATACAGGAGACCAGTACACGTACAGGAGGACCAGTACACACACAGGAGACCAGTACACACACACGAGACCAGTACACGGAGACCAGTACACGTACAGGAGACCAGTACACACCAGGAGACCAGTACCCGTACAGGAGACCAGTACACACACAGGAGACGGCACACACCAGGAGACCAGTACACCCAGGAGGAAGCCCCACCAGGAGACCAGTACACAGACAGGAGACCAGGCAGGAGACCAGTACACACACGGAGAACCAGTACACACAGGAGGAAGACCCCCCACACATACAGGAGACCAGTAGGTGTTGGTGTTATTTGGGCTGAGCCTACCTGGTGGCAGTGCGATGCCAAGTGTAGGAATACCGGAATATGCATCATCCGGACACCCAGGAGGAAGCCCCCCCAAAACCTCGGGAACGGCACCTACCGGGAACCACACCCAGGAGGAAGCCCCCCCAAACCTCGGGAACGACACCTACCGGGAACCACACCCAGGAGGAAGCCCCCCCAAACGGCACCTACCGGGAACCACGGAGAAACCACGGGAACGGCACCTACCGGGAACCACCCCCCCAAACCACGGGACCCACACCCAGAGGAAGCCCCCCCCCAAACCCAACCTCACCCAGGAACGGCACCTACCGGGAACCCACAAACCCGGGAACGGCACCTACCCCACACCCAAGGAAGCCCCCCCAAACCACCGGAACGGCACCCACCGGGAACCACACCCAGGAGAAAGCCCCCCAAACCACAGGAACGACACCTACCGGGAACCACACCCAGGAGGAAGCCCCCCCAAACCACGGGAACGGCACCTACCGGGAACCACACCCAGGAGGAAGCCCCCCAAACCTCGGGAACGGCACCTACCGGGAACCACACCCAGGAGGAAGCCCCCCAAACCACGGGAACGGCACCTACCGGGAACCACACCCAGGAGGAAGCCCCCCAAACCACGGGAACGGCACCTACCGGGAACCACACCCAGGAGGAAGCCCCCCCAAACCACGGGAACGGCACCTACCGGGAACCACACCCAGGAGGAAGCCCCCCAAACCACAGGAACGGCACCTACCGGGAACCACACCCAGGAGGAAGCCCCCGCACTCCACAGGAACGGCACCTACCGGGAACCACACCCAGGAGGAAGCCCCCCAAACCACGGGAACGGCACCTACCGGGAACCACACCCAGGAGGAAGCCCCCCAAACCTCGGGAACGGCACCTACCGGGAACCACACCCAGGAGGAAGCCCCCCCAAACCTCGGGAACGGCACCTACCGGGAACCACACCCAGGAGGAAGCCCCCCCAAACCTCGGGAACGGCACCTACCGGGAACCACACCCAGGAGGAAGCCCCCCAAACCTCGGGAACGGCACCTACCGGGAACCACACCCAGGAGGAAGCCCCCCCAAACCTCGGGAACGGCACCTACCGGGAACCACACCCAGGAGGGCGCCCCCCAAGCCACGGGAACGGCCCACCGGGACCGGGGAACCACACCCAGGAGGAAGCCCCCCAAAAGCACCCCAACGGCACCTACCGGGAACCACACCCAGGAGGAAGCCCCCCCAAACCACGGGAACGGCACCTACCGGGAACCACACCCAGGAGGAAGCCCCCCAAACCACGGGAACGACACCTACCGGGAACCACACCCAGGAGGAAGCCCCCCAAACCACGGGAACGGCACCTACCGGGAACCACACCCAGGAGGAAGCCCCCCCAAACCTCGGGAACGGCACCTACCGGGAACCACACCCAGGAGGAAGCCCCCCAAACCTCGGGAACGGCACCTACCGGGAACCACACCCAGGAGGAAGCCCCCCAAACCACGGGAACGACACCTACCGGGAACCACACCCAGGAGGAAGCCCCCCAAACCTCGGGAACGACACCTACCGGGAACCACACCCAGGAGGAAGCCCCCCCAAACCTCGGGAACGACACCTACCGGGAACCACACCCAGGAGGAAGCCCCCCAAACCACGGGAACGGCACCTACCGGGAACCACACCCAGGAGGAAGCCCCCCAAACCACGGGAACGGCACCTACCGGGAACCACACCCAGGAGGAAGCCCCCCCAAACCACAGGAACGACACCTACCGGGACCCACCTCCGGGAACGGCACCTACCGGGAACGGCACCTACCGGGAACCACACCCAGGAGGAAGCCCCCCCAAACCACGGGAACGGCACCTACCGGGAACCACACCCAGGAGGAAGCCCCCCAAACCCCGGGGCAACGGGGAACCCTACCGGGAACCACACCCAGGAGGAAGCCCCCCCAAACCACGGGAACGGCACCTACCGGGAACCACACCCAGGAGGAAGCCCCCCAAACCACGGGAACGGCACCTACCGGGAACCACACCCAGGAGGAAGCCCCCCAAACCACGGGAACGGCACCTACCGGGAACCACACCCAGGAGGAAGCCCCCCAAACCTCGGGAACGGCACGGGAACACACCTACCGGGAACCACACCCAGGAGGAAGCCCCCCCAAACACCAAGCCCCCCCGGCACCTACCGGGAACCACACCCAGGAGGAAGCCCCCCCAAACCTCGGGAACGACACCTACCGGGAACCACACCCAGGAGGAAGCCCCCCCAAACCTCGAGAACGGGAAAGAGGACCCGGCGAGAGAGAATCCGGCTCCACCGACCGCCGTCACCTACACTCACACTACACAGGGCATGACTAGCATTACATCGCTAACTAGCTAGCACATAAACAGTCTCGGAAAAGAAATTGCCTCATTCATCATGTTAATGACAATAGTGTGGCCACTTACGGTGTTTGGTAGGTTTGATTTTCACTCGTTTGGTCTTAGAGGTGAGGTCAAACTGGACCATGGTTCGGTGCATTTGCAGTGTGAAACACTTTCATGGACTTCCTGACCATTACAGAAAATGGGGTCGCCCATTTACCACGAAGGAGAAAGAAGGAGCAGTGGAGGTGAAGGGTGAAGGTGAAGGTGAAGGTCAGCTGAGCCCTTCCAGATCAGAGGAGCTAGCTCTAAACGCTAGCAGGTCTGCTTCCGGCTCACACGGAGCCTGCGGAGTCTGATGCCAACATCACATGCCCCTCTACACACCGATCAGCGTGAGGTTTAGAGGGACGCTGCCGCACGTAGGTGATGGAGACAGACCGTGGGATCACTGCAAATCAAAACCCAAAGGAACCGGATCACGTGTACATGACACAAACACGGACCTCCACCTGGCACCTCAGGACACACCCGGTACTAAAACCAGAGAGGGGGACAGTCGGAACCGGAGCTAGCGGCTCTGTGCGTATCTGTCGGCTACTCGAGAAAATGTTCCCGAGAATCCAGGGAGAGGATTCCGGTACTCACACCTGTCAAAGGTGCTCACCTGTATTTCGAGGTTAGCATACCTGGCTAATCCGTAAACTAGACTGCTCATTCTCCCACTACTGGTGCTGTTCAGGGAGCCTGAGATGGTCTGGATAGGTTTGGCTGGTGGATGACACTGAGGTGTCCAGCAGCACTGCTGCGTCTGGTCCTGCTCTGTGGGGGTCCTGTGGGGGTCCTGTGGGGGTCCTGACCATTGAAGAACAGGGTAATACAGTACACAGAGAAACAGATGGACTACAGTCTGGACCTGTACACCTACAGAGTGTCCTGTACGGTCAGTGGAGCTGATGGAGTGGGCAGTGGGTGGAGATATGCCTGAGCGGTGTATACACACACTGGATATCTGATTGGCCCAGGGCCCCTGAGGGTCCGGAGACAGCCCGGGTTAAACACACAGTAATAACCGGAGCCTGCTTTACTCCGGCTGATAAAGAGAACCCAGGATATTGGACAGCTCTTCAGTAAACAGTACGAGCGGGTCTCAGGGGGAGGCGTAATTAAGCTCGGACCCTCTGAGGGAGTGCGCTCGCTCTGCCCGCTGTGTCCACACCCCCGCCGTGTTCTGCTGCTCTGCGTGACCAGCACGTCCGGTTTAATTCAGTAACTCTTTAATCTCGGAGGGGATCGACTCCACTCCACCTGTGCATGGCGGGTTTGTTTGGCCTCCAGTGATCCGTTAAACAGGGCAAACAGGAGCTCTGGTGCGCACGGCGCGCGGCCGGCGGCCCAGCCACTATCAGCGCACGTACGCCGTGTTTGTTAGGCTGCACTGAGAGGGATTTCCGTCAGCCGTGTCCAGTTTCACCCATGTAGATCGAGATTAAATCTGGGTTACTGTTCCCCTCACCCCCATGGTGATGCGCTTCATGGGTTCTTAACTACAGACAATAGCACTACACAGAACCACACTATACCTATTTGCATTCTCTAACTGGTTCTGTGCATGGTGTGGAGCTCTGCGGGACTACGTGATGTGGATGGTTCTATACACAGAGGTGCTACAAAGTTTGTGAACCCTTCAGATTTCCACACACCGTGCTAAAGCTAGAGGAGAACCCGGTCACACCAATGAGACGGATATCAGACCTGGTGATGTACTGACAGGTGATCCGGTGGATCTGTGGGTAACAGGAAGTGAGCCTCTTGTGCAGCTAAACGTTCCCGGTAACCGTTGTTTTATCCATGCGGAGCAGCTCCGACTCCGGGATGCTGGTGGGTTTCCTCCCATGAACTCCCCTCTTCAGGTCCTTCCAGAACATTCCTACTGGATTAAGATCAGGACCTGGTCTTTCTAGAACATTAGCTGTATTCTTATTTAAGGGTTCTCTGGTAGAACCACCTGCTTGTTTAGGGTTGCTGCCAGACTGCATGACCCACAGTGTCCTGAGATCTAGCTCACGGGCAGATGTTCTGACGTTCTCCTTTAGAATCTGCTTGTATATTCCAGAATTCACTGTTCTGTCAGTGATGGTGAGTCATCCTGGTTCAGAGACAGCAACACAGGCCCGGACCCTGACCAGGTCCGTGTTTAATCTGTCCGTGTTTAGTCTCTGTGTGTGTAATCTGTCTGTGTTTAGTCTGTGTGTGTGTAATCTGTCTGTGTTTAGTCTCTGTGTGTGTAATCTGTCTGTGTTTAGTCCGTGTGTGTGTGTAATTTGTCTGTGTTTAGTCTGTGTGTGTGTAATCTGTCCGTGTTTAGTCTGTGTGTGTGTAATCTGTCTGTGTTTAGTCTCTGTGTGTGTGTAATCTGTCCGTGTTTAGTCTGTGTGTGTGTAATCTGTCCGTGTTTAGTCTGTGTGTGTGTAATCTGTCCATGTTTAGTGTAATCTGTGGTGTGTGTGCATTCTGTCTGTGTTTAGCCTCTGTGTGTGTGTAATCTGTCTGTGTTTAGTCCCCACTGCTGTGTGGTGTGTAATTTGTCTGTGTTTAGTCTGTGTGTGTGTAATCTGTCCGTGTTTAGTCTGTGTGTGTGTAATCTGTCTGTGTTTAGTCTCTGTGTGTAATCTGTCCGTGTTTAGTCTGTGTGTGTGTAATCAGTCCGTGTTTAGTCTCTGTGTGTGTGTAATCTGTCTGTGTTTAGTCTGTGTGTGTGTAATCTGTCTGTGTTTAGTCTCTGTGTGTGTAATCTGTCTGTTTAGTCCGTGTGTGTGTAATCTGTCTGTGTTTAGTCTGTGTGTGTGTGTAATCTGTCTGTGTTTAGTCTGTGTGTGTGTAATCTGTCCGTGTTTAGTCTGTGTGTGTGTAATTCTGTCCTGTGTGTTGTAGTCCTGGTGTGTGTGTGTAATCTGTCCGTGTTTAGTCTGGAATGTGAGCCTCTGTGTAATGGATGTCTGTGTATATTGTTAATCAGTCTGTGTTAGTCGGTGTGGGTGTAACCGTCCGTGTTTTAGTCCGTGCGGTGTGTAATCTGTCTGTGTTTAGTGCTGGTGTGTAATCTGTCCCATGAAGTTCTGTTGTGGTAATCTGTCCAGAACATTAGTCTGTGTGTGTGTCAAATCTGTCCGTTTTTACTCTGTGTGTGTGTGTCTGTCCATTTAAGGTCTCTGTAGAACCACCTGTCTGTGTTTAGTCTGTGTGTGACTGTCTGTGTTTTAGTCTGTCCTGTGTGTGTAATCTGTCCGTGTTTAGTCTGTGTTCTGTAATCTGGTCCGTGTTTAGTCTGTGTGTGTGTAATCTGTCCGTTCACTGTTCTGTCAGTGTGTGTAGTCTGTCCGTGTGTGTTGTGTCGAGATCTGTCAGGTGTTTAGTCTGTGTGTGTGTGTAATCTGTCCGTGTTTAGTCTGTGTGTGTGTAATCTGTCCATGTTTAGTCTCTGTGTGTGTGTAATCTGTCCGTGTTTAGTCTGTGTGTGTGTAATCTGTCTGTGTTTAGTCTGTGTGTGTGTAATCTGTCTGTGTTTAGTCTGTGTGTGTGTAATCTGTCCGTGTTTAGTCTGTGTGTGTGTAATCTGTCCATGTTTAGTCTGTGTGTGTGTAATCTGTCTGTGTTTAGTCTGTGTGTGTGTAATCTGTCTGTGTTTAGTCTGTGTGTGTGTGTAATCTGTCTGTGTTTAGTCTCTGTGTGTGTGTAATCTGTCCGTGTTTAGTCTGTGTGTGTGTAATCTGTCCGTGTTTAGTCTGTCCGTGTTTAGTCTGTGTGTGTGTGTAATCTGTCCGTGTTTAGTCTGTGTGTGTGTAATCTGTCTGTGTTTAGTCTGTGTGTGTGTAATCTGTCTGTGTTTAGTCTGTGTGTGTGTAATCTGTCTGTGTTTAGTCTCTGTGTGTGTGTAATCTGTCCGTGTTTAGTCTGTGTGTGTGTAATCTGTCTGTGTTTAGTCTGTGTGTGTGTAATCTGTCCGTGTTTAGTCTGTGTGTGTGTAATCTGTCTGTGTTTAGTCTGTGTGTGTGTAATCTGTCTGTGTTTAGTCTGTGTGTGTGTAATCTGTCTGTGTTTAGTCTGTGTGTGTGTAATCTGTCCGTGTTTAGTCTGTGTGTGTGTGTAATCTGTCCGTGTTTAGTCTGTGTGTGTGTAATCTGTCCGTGTTTAGTCTGTGTGTGTGTAATCTGTCCGTGTTTAGTCTGTGTGTGTGTAATCTGTCTGTGTTTAGTCTGTGTGTGTAATCTGTCCGTGTTTAGTCTGTGTGTGTGTAATCTGTCTGTGTTTAGTCTGTGTGTGTGTAATCTGTCCATGTTTAGTCTGTGTGTGTGTAATCTGTCCATGTTTAGTCTCTGTGTGTGTAATCTGTCCGTGTTTAGTCTGTGTGTGTGTGTAATCTGTCTGTGTTTAGTCTGTGTGTGTGTAATCTGTCCGTGTTTAGTCTGTGTGTGTGTAATCTGTCTGTGTTTAGTCTGTGTGTGTGTAATCTGTCCGTGTTTAGTCTGTGTGTGTGTAATCTGTCTGTGTTTAGTCTGTGTGTGTGTAATCTGTCCGTGTTTAGTCTGTGTGTGTGTAATCTGTCCATGTTTAGTCTCTGTGTGTGTGTAATCTGTCCGTGTTTAGTCTGTGTGTGTGTAATCTGTCTGTGTTTAGTCTGTGTGTGTGTAATCTGTCCGTGTTTAGTCTGTGTGTGTGTAATCTGTCTGTGTTTAGTCTGTGTGTGTGTAATCTGTCCATGTTTAGTCTCTGTGTGTGTGTAATCTGTCTGTGTTTAATCTCTGTGTGTGTGTAATCTGTCCGTGTTTAGTCTGTGTGTGTGTAATCTGTCTGTGTTTAGTCTGTGTGTGTGTAATCTATCTGTGTTTAGTCTCTGTGTGTGTAATCTGTCTGTGTTTAGTCTCTGTGTGTGTAATCTGTCCGTGTTTAATCTGTCCGTGTTTAGTCCGTGTGTGTGTAATCTGTCTGTGTTTAGTCTGTGTGTGTGTAATCTGTCTGTGTTTAGTCTCTGTGTGTGTGTAATCTGTCCGTGTTCAGTCTGTGTGTGTGTAATCTGTCTGTGTTTAATCTCTGTGTGGGTAATCTGTCCGTGTTTAAATCTGTAAATCTGTTTTCAGTTTTCCAGAGGTTTAGGACTGGGATGGATGTTCAGGTTCTAGCAGGACAGTCACCTGTGAACGTCTCCCTGATAATCTGTGGCATGACTTGAAGATTGCCGTCTATAATCCATCTAACCTGAAGGAGCTGGATCAGGCCTGCCTTACAGCAGGGACAGAAATCCCAGCGGCTGAGATAATACACACACACAGTGAACTTCCTGCTAAAGGTGGATCTACATACAGTAGTATTTACTTTGAACACCTGTGCAGGTATTGCTTCTGTCCTAATTGCTGTTTGTGCTGCAGTAAAAACATGCTGCACCTTCAAAGCAGACTGCCTATATAAATCATAAGGTCGTTCCTTCAAGATTCCATTCTAATTCCAAACTGGCTGTAATGCAGTAAAACAGGATTTACACCCGGTGGGGTGAATACTCTGGAATGGCACAGAGTCCAGAAAGCATGAGGGTTCTGTTTCCTGTTCCAGAGAACTCGTCAGGCGCTCGGAGGTGTCGAGGGCCCTGAGGGCTGGTATAATGCTGATGGGCTTCCATAAAGGAGGACAGGAATGAGGAAGGACATCGCAGTCTGCAGCCTAAAACCCAGAACAATCATTTCCTGCTAACAAACACAGGATCAGCTGTAATCTGTTACTAGGGCAACCCGAGACCTGCAGTACTTCTTCAGTACCCCGTGTGTTTTGCTGTGAGCATCATTTTACATATCTGCAGGGGTTTATGTGACGGAGAACACTGTAAGGTCGGAAAGCACGGAGCAGGTGTACAGGTGTACAGTCGGATCTGGCCTTACGAGCCGGAGCATGTGATCGTCTGGAACCCAGCCTGGCAAATAATCAACTGGTCTATGGCGTTCTGTGTGTGTACGGTTTATCTGCTGAACACGGTTTATCTGCTGAACACGGTTTATCTGCTGAACACGGTTTATCTGCTGAACACGGTTTATCTGCTGAACACGGTTTATCTGCTGAACACGGTTTATCCTTTACTAATATATTAAACTCCTTCACCACCATCCTACAGACAGGTGACCTATGTAGGTTTGGGGGGTTTAGAGACCCCTGTGGCGGAATTGAGTAACTGCATGTAGCATATTCTACAACAGTGTGCAATCCAGGGTGTATTGGATGGAGTACTGGAGGGAGTACTGCAGGGAATACTGGAGGGAGTACTGTGGAGTGTATTGAAGGGAGTACTGCAGGGTGTATTGGAGGGAGTACTGCAGGAAATACTGGAGGGACTATTGGAGGGATTAATGGAGGGAGTACTGCGGAGTGTACTGCAGGGTGTATTGGAGGGAGTACTGGATTGTGTACTGGAGGGTGTACTGCGGAGTGTACTGGAGGGAGTACTGGAGGGAGTACCAGAGGGTATACTGGAGGTAGTACTGCAGGGTGTATTGGAGGGAGTACTGGAAGGAGTACTGTGGAGGGTACAGGAGGGTGTACTGTAGGGAGTACTGCAGGGTGTGTTGGAGGGAGTATTGGAGGGAGTAATGGAGGGAGTATTGGAGGGAGTACTGCAGGGTGTGTTGGAGGGAGTATTGGAGGGTATACTGGAGGGTGTACTGGAGGGAGTACTGCAGGGTGTGTTGGAGGGAGTATTGGAGGGAGTAATGCGGAGTGTATTGGAGGGAGTAATGGAGGGAGTATTGGAGGGAGTACTGCAGGGTGTACTGGAGGGAGTACTGTGGAGTGTACTGGAGGGAGTACTGCAGGGTGTACTGGAGGGAGTACTGCAGGGTGTACTGGAGGGAGTACTGTGGAGTGTACAGGAGGGAGTACTGTGGAGTGTACAGGAGGGTGTACTGGAGGGAATACCGGAGGGTGTACTGGAGGGAGTACTGTGGAGTGTACTGGAGGGAGTACTGCAGGGTGTACTGGAGGGAGTACTGTGGAGTGTACAGGAGGGAGTACTGTGGAGTGTACAGGAGGGTGTACTGGAGGGAATACCGGAGGGTGTACTGGAGGGAGTACTGCAGGGTGTGTTGGAGGGAGTACTGCAGGGTGTACTGGAGGGAGTACTGTGGAGTGTACTGGAGGGAATACCGGAGGGTGTACTGGAGGGAGTACTGTGGAGTGTACTGGAGGGAGTACTGTGGAGTGTACAGGAGGGAGTACTGTGGAGTGTACAGGAGGGAGTACTGTGGAGTGTACAGGAGGGAGTACTGTGGAGTGTACAGGAGGGAGTACTGTGGAGTGTACTGGAGGGAGCACTGTGGAGTGTACAGGAGGGAGTACTGTGGAGTGTACTGGAGGGAGCACTGTGGAGTGTACAGGAGGGTGTACTGGAGGGAATACCGGAGGGTGTACTGGAGGGAGCACTGTGGAGTGTACAGGAGGGAGTACTGGAGGGAATACCGGAGGGTGTACTGGAGGGAGTACTGCAGGGTGTGTTGGAGGGAGTGGTGGAGAGTTATGTAACCTGTAGTTGGGGCGGAGCTTCTGGAGGAGAAGTTCATTGTTTAAGCAGCTTGCTGAGCAGGTCTGACCGCATGCTGTGAGGGATTAACGGTGCTACACTAACACCCATTGTTTAGATTAGACCAGTCTGACTGCATTCACACCCGCCTAAGGGACATACGTCCACCATTCAGGTCTCAACGATTCAGCAAACTTCAACAAAGGCTCAGTGAGTTTACCGAGTACCAGTCTGTATATGTTTACATGAGCAGCTGTAACGCTCCTGTACCGTGTGTATGAATACGCGCCGGGTCACCTTCACAGCCAGCTCCAGCAGGACTGAGCGCTGAAGGAAATGGGCGGTTTCGGTTTAATGATGTCTGCAGCAGCATTCCGTCAGTACCTTCAGCGCACATCGATCAGTCAGTACTTCTGTCTCCGGGCCGCCTGAAAGCCCCTGAAGAGCCCCCTTTAGCTGGGAGAGACTTCATACAGGCCGCAGAGAAGCAGGAAGCCGGGATTTCCCACACAGCGAGGTCAGAGAGCTCCCCCTGCAGGGCAAACTCCAACACTACAAACCAGCCTTCCGGCCTAGGGGCCACAGGGAGTCGGCCGTCAGAGCAGCACTAACACGAAGAAGAACAATAAAAAATTCACCACAGATTTATTTATACGCCCGTTATCTAGAACCGCGACCAGGAGCCCCTGCTTTCAGGGCACAGTCCCCATTCCTGGTGGCCTATCTCGGGAATGTTCCTGTTTCTAACTGGGAATTACACACATACCGGAACGTCCTGCAAAGGACTTCATGTTGTGCTTGTTTGTACTTTAATCTGTAGTTTAATCTGTAGTTTAATCTGTAGTTTATCCAGTATAGTTTAATTTGTAGTTTAATCTGTAGTTTAATCTGTAGTTTAATCTGTAGTTTATCCAGTATAGTTTAATCTGTAGTTTATCCAGTATAGTTTAATCTGTAGTTTATCCAGTGTAGTTTAATCTGTAGTTTAATCTGTAGTTTATCCAGTATAGTTTAATCTGTAGTTTATCCAGTATAGTTTAATCTGTAGTTTATCCAGTATAGTTTAATCTGTAGTTTAATCTGTAGTTTATCCAGTATAGTTTAATCTGTAGTTTATCCAGTGTAGTTTAGTCTGTAGTTTAATCTGTAGTTTATCCAGTATAGTTTAATCTGTAGTTTATCCAGTATAGTTTAATCTGTAGTTTACCCAGTATAGTTTAATCTGTAGTTTATCCAGTATAGTTTAATCTGTAGTTTACCCAGTATAGTTTAATCTGTAGTTTACCCAGTATAGTTTAATCTGTAGTTTATCCAGTATAGTTTAATCTGTAGTTTATCCAGTATAGTTTAATCTGTAGTTTAATCTGTAGTTTATCCAGTATAGTTTAATCTGTAGTTTATCCAGTATAGTTTAATCTGTAGTTTAATCTGTAGTTTAATCTGTAGTTTATCCCTAATCCTGTAGTTTATATAGTGTTTGTAATCTGTAGTTTACCCAGTTTAGGCCCTAAAATTTAATCTGGTGTGTATAGTTAATAAAGGGTGGACTGTTGTATAATTTGTGATTTGTAATTTATCCAGTTTTTGGACAAGTTTAATCTGCCCCCAGGTGTGTTTAATCTGTGTGTGATATGAGTACCTGTGTAGGTTGACCGTCTGTGAGTTGACATGTGGTGAGGGCGAGAATTTAGGTGACTGTGTGTGAATGTGAGGGTTAATGTGTGTGAGTTTGAATCTGTAGTTGTCCAGTATAGTTTGGTGTGAGGGTGACCGTCTGTAGTTTATCCAGTAAGGGTGAGTTATGAGGGTGATAAAAAAAGGGTGTAGTTTAATCTGTAGTTTTTAATCTTGTGTGTGTGAACCGTGTGAACGTTTTTATCCTAGTATTTTGTTTAATCTGTAGTTTACCCAGTATAGTTTTAATGAGGGTGGCCGTGTGTGTGTGACAGTTTTTTAATAGTTTAATGTGAGGGTGACCGTGTGTGTGTGAGGGTATACCCAAATGAGGGTTACCGTGTGTATGAAAATGTGTGTAAGGGTGTTAGTTGTTTCACAGTATGGGAGTTTAATGTGAGGGTGAAATTATTGTGTGTATCCAGTATAGTTTAAAATGAATTCGTGTGTGTGTATGAACTTGATTTGTGAAATTGTGTGGTGAGAATATACCGTTGTGTGTAGTTTAATTTTGCGAGTACCATGTATAGTTTGTTGACCGTTGGTATAAATCCAGTATAGTTTAGGGTGACCGTGTGGGTAGGTGCTTTAATGTAGTATAGTAATAATGGTGAACCATGAGACTGTAGTTTACCAGTGATAGTTTAGTATGTGTGTAATCTGTAGTTTACCCAGTATTTTTGATCTGTAGTTTAGTATAAGTCTGTAGTTTACCCAGTATAGTTTAATCTGTAGTTTACCCAGTATAGTTTAATCTGTAGTTTACCCAGTATAGTTTAAGGGTGGACCGTGTGTGTTTAATGTGTAGTTTTACCATGGTATGAGTTTAATCTGTAGTTTACCCAGTATAGTTTAATCTGTAGTTTACCCAGTATAGTTTAATCTGTAGTTTATCCAGTATAGTTTAATCTGTAGTTTATCCAGTATAGTTTAGTCTGTAGTTTATTCTTTATCTATTCTGTAGTTTATTGTTCCCTGAAACAACAGTAACAACTGAAGTGCCTTTGAGTAAGGCACCTAACCCCCAACTGGTCCCTGGGTGCTATGAATAGGGCTGGCCACCGTTCTGGACAAGTGTGCTCACTGCCCCCAGGTGTGTGAGGGCGACCTTGTGTGTGAGGGTGACCGCGTGTGTGTGTGAGACAGTGTGTGTGTGTGAGACCGTGTGTGTGAGAGTAACCGTGTGTGTGTGAGGGTGAACGTGTGTGTGTGTGAGACCGTGTGTGTGAGAGTAACCGTGTGTGTGTGAGACCGTGTGTGTGAGAGTGACCGTGTGTGTGAGACCGTGTGTGTGTGAGGGTGAACGTGTGTGTGTGTGTGTGAGACCGTGTGTGTGAGGGTGACCGTGTGTGTGAGGGTGACCGTGTGTGTGTGTGTGAGACCGTGTGTGTGAGAGTGACCGTGTGTGTGTGTGAGGGTGACCGTGTGTGTGAGAGTGACCGTGTGTGTGTGAGGGTGACCATGTGTGTGTGTGTGTGAGACAGTGTGTGTGTGTGAGACCGTGTGTGTGAGAGTAACCGTGTGTGTGTGTGTGTGTGTGTGTGAGACCGTGTGTATGAGGGTGACTGTGTGTGTGAGGGTGACTGTGTGTGTGAGGGTGACCGTGTGTGTGAGGGTGACCGTGTGTGTGTGAGGGTGACCGTGTGTGTGTGAGGGTGACCGTGTGTGTGCAGGTGACCGTGTGCGGGTGACCATGTGTGTGTGTGTGTGAGACTGTGTGTATGAGGGTGACCGTGTGTGTGAGGGTGACCGTGTGTGTGTGAGGGTGACCGTGTGTGTGAGGGTGACCATGTGTGTGCAGGTGACCGTGTGAGGGTGACCATGTGTGTGTGTGTGTGAGACCGTGTGTGTGTGAGGGTGACCGTGTGTGTGAGGGTGACCGTGTGTGTATGAGGGTGACCGTGTGTATGAGGGTGACTGTGTGTGTGAGGGTGACCGTGTGTGTGAGGGTGACCACGTGTGTGCGGGTGACCATGTGTGTGCGGGTGACCGTGTGTGTGTGAGACTGTGTGTGTGAGTGAGACCGTGTGTGCGGGTGACCATGTGTGTGAGGGTGACCGTGTGTGTGTGAGGGTGACCGTGTGTGTGCGGGTGACCGTGTGTGTGAGGGTGACCGTGTGTGTGTGAGGACTGCTGTCTGTGTGAGGGTGACCGTGTGTGTGTGAGGGTGACCGTGTGTGTGTGAGGACTGCTGTCTGTGTGAGGGTGACCGTGTGTGTGCGGGTGACCGTGTGTGTGCGGGTGACCTGCCTGGTGCTGATGGTCTGAAGTGAGGAGCCTGGTTGAGATTGAGGAGGTTTTTATTTTTTCAGGAAAGTTCACCACGGCTCCACTCACTCACTCGCTCACACCTCCAGCGGTTCCCCCAGTGGATCGCCCCCTGCTGTCCCGCTGCTGATCTCAGAGCTGTCTAGCACTACACGTCTCTAAAGCGCAGCAGTAAAACTGATTCATGTTCCTCTACATTTCCTCCCGACTGTCTGGAGGTCAGCTATGACACTTCCAGCTACATCTCTATCGGAGAGCGCTACAGCTGAGTTACGGTGAATTCAGAGAGCTCCCCCTGCAGGACGAACTTCAGAGGTACCAGCCAGCAGTCCACACTCGGTGCTGAGGCGCGTCTGTAGTCGGTGACCGTGCTCCTGCGAACAACGAAAGACCGTTTAGGGACTACAGCGCGAGAGAGAGCTGCAGAGCGCTAGCGGGGCCGTACTTACAGGTCTGCTCGTGTCTCCTGGTCCTTGATTTTGATCCGGGACGGTGGTAGCTGCTCGTACTGAACCCTGGTTTTCCCTTAGGCAGAGGATTACAGAGTCATTAACACTACTAGAACTCTGACCCTGCGGACCCGGTCAGTCTGCTGCAGCACCCTGTGTGTTTCTTACCCAGAATGCCCTGCACGGAGGAGCCTTGTGGTGGCTGACGAACGGCAGGCCACAGGAACACATCGCCATCTCTCTTATGAAGCAGGACCACGATGCGCACGCTGCCCATGGTGATGTCCACTTCATTGTTCCTCAGGATCACAGACACACTGCGGGTCAGAACCCTGGGTTACTGCACAGGTCCAGAACGTTACGGGAGTGAACACCCTGGTTTATATTCAACACTGCTGGACCTAATGAGCGGTTATTAGTTCTGACAGTAATCCGGGTTTCCACCAAGCGATGCAGCTCGTTAGGAGACGCACTGGTCAGGGATGACCGCACCTCGGGTACAGTGGTACGGAGCGCTGTAGGTGACTGTGGTCATGGACAGTCGTCATGTGCAGTGTTTACATTCTGCTCCTGAAGTCCCGCTTGATATTCTTCATGTGGCTTCATGTTCTAATTGTCCTGTTCCACCTTAAATGGTGCAGCTGTGTACCGTAGAGAAGACACTCAGCTTCGTATCCACCAGTTTGCTGGAGTGCAGAGCTGGTGGGACCCTAACTCCACACTCCGTAGCACCACCTGTCTGCTGATTGATGTCATGGAGTCTAAAAGCTGATATATGTGGGTGGAGCTAAACTGCTGTAGCACAGTAACTTCAGTGACACTGTTCCGAGAAGGCACTTAGGAACAGGAACCGAGGGACCTCTCCGGTTCCTCACCGCCGTAGAGGTCTTACCTGTCCGTCCCGTGCTTGGTGGCCTGCTGTCCCCACAGGTACTTCACGGGAGTCTGCCCGTCAGAGTACTGGACCTCGGTGGTGCTGAGGAGCATGCGGTGGTCCGTTTTGTAGTGGAGAGCGATTTGCTTGAAGCCTTTCCCTCCGTACAGCGAGAGCTCACCGTTCATGGAGAACTCTGTGGAGGGAGGAGAACATCACACCGGCTAGAAGGAGGTCCTGCTGGGGCTTCAGCAGCAGCTGATACAGAACAGGCCGGACCAGATCACCACCAATAACTGACAGTGCTGACAGTGTGAGGTTTACAGGTATGTGTGTGTGTGTGTGTGGTGTGTTTATGTGTGTGCCTGTGTGGTGTGTGTGTGTGTGGTGCGTGTGTGTTTATGTGTGTGTGTGTGTGTGGTGTGTGCAGTGTGTGTGGTGTGTGTGTGGTGTGTGCGGCGTGTGTGTGGTGTGTGCGGTGTGTGTGTGGTGTGTGTAATTCAGTTATTCAGGTTACCCACATACAGAGCAACAAACCAAGCCTCACCTGAGGAGGGTTCTGCCAGGAGCCGGAGTTTGGAACCCAAGGGTACGTCATAGCAGAGTGGCTTAGGCTGACCCCTAGAGGTGACCAAGAACCTCACATGAGGCTCTGAGGGAGAGACGGAGAGACCAGAGAGGACATGAGCTCAGGCCATACAGTGTACAGTGTCCCTCACCCATTGGCCAACATGCACACTCCAGTCACTTTATTATGACCACCTCCTACTTTCACCTGCAGCAGCGCTGGGCTCACCCAGCCCCCGTGTAAGGCCCTCTCTACCAGTCAGACCTTCCCTGCAGATCCCGCACACCCAACCATGCTGAGCGTTTCCCTGGCCTGGGAGGATCTTCCATCACTAGACACGTCCAACACCGGTTGGAGGAGCTTCACCAAGACTTCCAAGTACTACTCTGGCCCAGACCTGGACCCAACCTAGCATCTGTAGGACCACCTCAATCATGGTGTTCGGGGGGCTCTATGGCTCCTCCCCTTATTTCCTCGAGCAGCTGTGGGGTGCGCTGCAGTCAGCATGGCTCCAGATACCTGTGCCACCTACCAGGACCTTCCTGAGTCACTTCCAGCCCGTCTGGCCGATGTCCGTGCTGCACACGGCGGATACGCTGGATATTAACTGGTGGTCATATTAATATGACTCGACTGTGTATCCATATATCACTAAACCATCTCACCTAGCAGCATTACTGCAGTGACCTATCCACACACACAGGAGCTCCACCACATTTAAAAACCTCCATAAGTAAGTAGTCACGTCGTTCAGAGCGGGTTCGGTGTGAAACGCTCGGTTCTAGATAAACCCAGAACTGTTCCTGGTGGAGGTGAAGGTAACCAGACGTCCCCTCTAAAAGCT
Source organism: Prochilodus magdalenae (assembly GCA_024036415.1). Taxonomy (NCBI): domain Eukaryota; kingdom Metazoa; phylum Chordata; class Actinopteri; order Characiformes; family Prochilodontidae; genus Prochilodus; species Prochilodus magdalenae. The sequence continues at coordinate 16,789 of JAMWET010003941.1, read as the reverse complement.
CCCTCACAGGAAGTTCCTACAGGAGGTGGTTCTGAATACGCTGCCTGATGTCTGAGACGCTGTTTATGATAGTGTGGAGAAGATCTCAGCCTTAAACTCCATTCATGGTGGAGGGATACATGCTGCAGGGCGCTGTGAGGTCAAATAGTCCCCCAAAGGAACTTAGTATTTCCAGGTTTTCCAGATTTTCATCATCAGCATTCCATACACACTCAGAAGACACGTGTAGGTTCACTGGTGGTGGTTGAGATGTGTGTTGTAGACATGGAGAACCCTGATTCCACATCAATCCACTCTGAAGAACCTACATCTCCACCACTGAACGATGCAGAAACTGCTGAGCAGAAAAGTGCAGTAGACTGCTACATGTATCCTCATTCCCGAGATGCCGAGTTATTGATCCCAGGTGATACGGTGTCGGGGCATAACGGACAGACGGTGGATCTGTTAGGGTTCTATTCTGAACCAAATGAACGGAAGGTTTCTGTGTTGGTGGAGAAGAACAGGGTGCTGTTGTCTGATTATGAATCTGTGACAGACTCAGACTCAGACTCAGACTCAGACTCGGAGAGACTGGAACCTCCACCTCAGTAGAATTATCCAAGTCATGTTTTGATGATGCTTGAAATGGACACTGTGCCTGAGGACCGGAGCTGGATCAGGCGAGTGAGTGCTGGGAAGGCCTGAAGCTCAGGAGCTAGAACAGTGAATGTGGGAATGTGGCGTACCTGGAAGGCTTGGGACGATCAACATCTGAATCGGGCCCATGGTCGGGAATATTCCTCTTCCTAAAGGAAATCCTAAAGTCAGATCCCGTGAGGAGGAACCTGAACATTCTCTGTGTGCAGAAGAAGCCCTTTGTGTTCTCTTTCCACTTTGAGTCATGAAAACCGGAATGTGAAACTGCAGGATGATATTAGATCCTCTGTAGCTTTAGACACGGCGTCCAGTGGATGTCACGGGATCCGCCCACAGCCAATCACAGATACACATGATTACCGTAAACCACGTATTATACACTCTTCCCCAAAACAACACCCGCACCCAGAGGAAGTCCACACACACCACTCAACCTTGGTGTGTAGGTGACATGGTGAGAGAGAGTCAATAGAGTGTGTGAGTGAGTGAGTGAGTGAGTGAGTGAGTGAGTGACTGAGTCAGTGAGTGAGTGAGTGAGTGAGTGAGTGAGTGAGTGAGTGAGTGAGTGACTGAGTCAGTGAGTGAGTGAGTGAGTGACTGAGTCAGTGAGTGAGTGAGTGAGTGAGTGAGTGAGTGAGTGAGTGACTGAGTCAGTGAGTCAGTGAGTGAGTGAGTGAGTGACAGTGAGTGATTTAGTCAGTGAGCGAGTGAGTGACTGAGTGCTGGGAATGCTTGTAGCTGAAGAGTTGTTACCCATGTGTGTGGATTTGGGAAGTGCAGAAGGTGCAGAAAGTCCCATTGTAACTAATCTTGGCATCCGGTCATCTACATGTAGAACAATTCACAGAGTTAGATCCTAAACCAACAAATCACCTCACATTGGAACAACTAAAACCACTCCTCACACTAAAACCACTAAAACTACTCCTCACATTAAAACCACTCCTCACACTAAAACCACTAAAACTACTCCTCACATTAAAACCACTCCTCACACTAAAACCACTCCTCACACGACTAAAACTCACTCACTCACACCTTAAACCCACTCCTCACACTAAGTATACCCATCTCCTCACACAAAACCACTAAAACTGACTAAAACATTTAAACCACTCCTCACACTAAAACCACTCCTCACATTAAAACCACTCCTCACACTAAAACCACTAAAACTACTCCTCACATTAAAACCACTCCTCACACTAAAACCACTCCTCACACTAAAACCACTCCTCACACTAAAACCACTCCTCACACTAAAACCACTCCTCACACTAAAACCACTAAAACCACTCCTCACACTAAAACCACTCCTCACACTAAAACCACTCCTCACACTAAAACCACTAAAACTACTCCTCACATTTAAACCACTCCTCACACTAAAACCACTCCTCACATTAAAACCACTCCTCACACTAAAACCACTAAAACTACTCCTCACACTAAAACCACTAAAACTACTCCTCACATTTAAACCACTCCTCACACTAAAACCACTAAAACTACTGCCTCCATAAAACACATCTCTCACAACTAAAACCACTAAAAACCACTCCTCACACTAAAACCACTCCTCCACACTAAAAAGCACTCCTCACACGTAAAAAACCAAAACCTCCTCACGAAACCACTTAAAACCACTCCTCACACTAAAACCACTCCTCACATTAAAACCACTCCTCACACTAAAACCACTAAAACTACTCCTCACACTAAAACCACTCCTCACACTAAAACCACTCCTCACACTAAAACCACTCCTCACACTAGAACCACTAAAACCACTCCTCACACTAAAACCACTCCTCACACTCAAACCACTCCTCACACTAAAACCACTAAAACTACTCCTCACATTAAAACCACTCCTCACACTAAAACCACTCCTCACATTAAAACCACTCCTCACACTAAAACCACTAAAACTACTACTACACACTCAGTATACTTAAAACCTAACTCCTCTCACACTAAACCCACACCTCACACTAAACCACTCCTCACACTAAAACCACTACTAACAACTGAACCCCTAAAAACCACACCTCACAGCACCCTAAAACCACTCGCCACAACAACTCCAAACCACTCCTCACACTAAACCACCTACCCTCACACTAAAACCACTACTCACACTAAAACCACTCCTCACTACTTTAACCCACTAAAACCACTCCTCACAAACTCAGAAACTGCACACCTCAACATCAAACCACTTTACACTAGAACCACTAAAACCACTCCTCACACTAAAACCACTCCTCACACTCAAACCACTCCTCACACTAAAACAACTAAAACTACTCCTCACACTAAAACCACGCCTCACACTAAAACCACTCCTCACACTAAAACCACTCTTTACACTAGAACCACTAAAACTACTCCTCACACTAGGACCACTAAAAAACACTCCTCACACCAAAACCACTAAAACCACTCCTTACACGGTAAACCAAACCACACCTAAAACCACTAAAAACCACTCCTCACACCAAAACCACTAAACCACTCCTTACCCTTAAAACCTTAACCTCACACCTTTCTACACTAAAACCACGTCGCAACTACTCGAACACTAAAACCACTACTTACACTGAGTAAAACCCACGCCTCACACCAAAACCACTAAAAACCACTCCTCACACTAAAACCACTCCTTTAACTAAACCACCTAAACCCACTCCTCACACTAAACCACTAAAACCAATCCTCACGACTAAAACCAATAAACTACTCCTCACACTAAAACCACTAAAACCACTCCTCACACTAAAACCAATAAACTACTCCTCACACTAAAACCACTAAAACTACTCCTCACACTAAAACCACTCCTCACACTAAAACCACTAAAACTACTCCTCACACTAAAACCACTCCTCACACTAAAACCACTAAAACTACTCCTCACACTAAAACCACTCCTCACACTAAAACCACTAAAACTACTCCTCACACTAAAACCACTAAAACTACTCCTCACACTAAAACCACTCCTCACACTAAAACCACTCCTCACACTAAAACCACTCCTCAGACTAAAACAACTAAAACTACTCCTCACACTAAAACCACGCCTCACACTAAAACTACTCCTCACACTAGGACCACTCCTCACACTGGAACCACTAAAACCACTCCTCACACTAGAACCACTAAAACCACTCCTCACACCAAACCACTAAAACCACTCCTCACACTTAAACCACACCTCACACTAAAACCACTAAAACCACTCCTCACACTAAAACCACTCCTCACACTAAAACCACTAAAACCACTCCTCACACTAAAACCACTAAAACCACTCCTCACACTTAGAACCACTAAAACCACTCCTCACACCAAAACCACTCCTCACACTAAAACCACTCCTCACACTAAAACCACTCCTCATACTTAGAACCACTAAAACCACTCCTCACACTAAAACCACTCCTCATACTTAGAACCACTAAAACCACTCCTCACACCAAAACCACTCCTCACACTAAAACCACTCCTCACACTAAAACCCACATTCCTCACCTCACCCACTAAAACCCTAAAACGTACTCCTCACACTAAAACCACTGCCTCACACCAAAACCACTCTTTTACACTAAAACCACTAGAAACTACTCCTCACACCAAAAGCCAACTAAAACCACTCCTACACCAAACCACTAAAACCACTCCTCACCACTACTTAAACCACTCCCTAACACCAAACACTAAAACTCACTCTTCACACTAAAACCTAGCTACCCTCACACTAAAACCACTAAAACCACTCCTCGCCTACCTATACTCGCACTAGAACCACGAAAACCACTCCTCACACCAAACCACTAAAACCACTCCTCACACCAAAACCACTCCTCACACTAGAACCACTAAAACCACTCCTCACACCAAAACCACTCCTCACACTTAAAACCACTAAAACCACTCCTCATACTTAGAACCACTAAAACCACTCCTCACACCAAAACCACTCCTCACACTAGAACCACTAAAACCACTCCTCACACTAAAACCACTCCTCACACTAAAACCACTAAAACCACTCCTCACACTAAAACCACTCCTCACACTAAAACCACTCCTCACACTAAAACCACTAAAACCACTCCTCACACTAAAACCACTAGAAACCTACTCCTCACACCCTAAAACGCCACTACTTCACACTGAAACCACTCCACTAAAACCACTCCTCACACTAAAACCACTAAAACTACTCCTCACACTAAAACCACGCCTCACACTAAAACCACTCCTCACACTCAAACCACTCCTGCACACTACCTACCTAAAACCACTCCTCACACTAGGACCACTAAAACCACTCCTCACACCAAACCACTAAAACCACTCCTTACACTTAAACCACACCTCACACTAAAACCACTAAAACCACTCCTCACACTAAAACCACTACTTACACTAGAACCACTAAAACCACTCCTCACACCAAACCACTAAAACCACTCCTCACACTAAAACCACTCTTTACACTAGAACCACTAAAACCACTCCTCACACTAAAACCACTAAAACTACTCCTCACACTAAAACCAATAAACTACTCCTCACACTAAAACCACTAAAACTACTCCTCACACTAAAACCACTCCTCACACTAAAACCACTCCTCACACTAAACCACTAAAACCACTCCTCACACTAAAACCACTAAAACCACTCCTTACACTTAAACCACACCTCACACTAAAACCACTAAAACCACTCCTCACACTAAAACCACTACTTACACTAGAACCACTAAAACCACTCCTCACACCAAACCACTAAAACCACTCCTCACACTAAAACCACTCTTTACACTAGAACCACTAAAACCACTCCTCACACTAAAACCACTAAAACCACTCCTCACACTGAAACCAATAAACTACTCCTCACACTAAAACCACTAAAACCACTCCTCACACTAAAACCACTAAAACTACTCCTCACACTAAAACCACTCCTCACACTTAAACCACTAAAACCATTCCTCACACTAAAACCACTCTTTACACTAGAACCACTAAAACCACTCCTCACACTAAAACCATTCCTCACACTAAAACCACTAAAACCACTCCTCACACTAAAACCACGCTTTACACTAGAACCACTAAAACCACTCCTCACACTAAAACCACACTTTACACTAGAACCACTAAAACCACTCCTCACACTAAAACCACTCCTCACACTAAAACCACACCTCACACTAAAACCACTCCTCACACTCAAACCACTCCTCACACTAAAACCACTTCTCACACAAAAACCACGCCTCACACTAAAACCACTCCGCATCACTCAAACCACTCCTCATACTAAAACCACTCCTCACACTAAAACCACTCCTCACACTAAAACCACTAAAACTACTCCTCACACAAAAACCACGCCTCACACTAAAACCACTCCTCACACTCAAACCACTCCTCACACTCAAAGAACTCCTCACACTAAAACCACTTCTTACACTAGAACCACTAAAACTACTCCTCACACCAAACCACTAAAACCACTCCTTACACTTAAACCACACCTCACACTAAAACCACTAAAACCACTCCTCACACTAAAACCACTACTTACACTAGAACCACTAAAACCACTCCTCACACCAAACCACTAAAACCACTCCTCACACTAAAACCACTCTTTACACTAGAACCACTAAAACCACTCCTCACACTAAAACCACTAAAACCACTCCTCACACTAAAACCAATAAACTACTCCTCACACTAAAACCACTAAAACTACTCCTCACACTAAAACCACTCCTCACACTAAAACCACTAAAACCACTCCTCACACTAAAACCACTCTTTACACTAGAACCACTAAAACCACTCCTCACACTAAAACCACTAAAACCACTCCTCACACTAAAACCAATAAACTACTCCTCACACTAAAACCACTAAAACCACTCCTCACACTAAAACCACTCCTCACACTAAAACCACTAAAACCACTCCTCACACTAAAACCACTCCTCACACTAAAACCACTAAAACTACTCCTCACACTAAAACCACTAAAACTACTCCTCACACTAAAACCACTCCTCACACTAAAACCACTAAAACTACTCCTCACACTAAAACCACTAAAACTACTCCTCACACTAAAACCACTCCTCACACTCAAACCACTCCTCACACTAAAACCACTCCTCAGACTAAAACAACTAAAACTACTCCTCACACTAAAACCACGCCTCACACTAAAACCACTCCTCACACTAAAACCACTCTTTACACTAGAACCACTAAAACTACTCCTCACACTAGGACCACTAAAACCACTCCTCACACCAAACCACTAAAACCACTCCTTACACTTAAACCACACCTCACACTAAAACCACTAAAACCACTCCTCACACTAAAACCACTACTTACACTAGAACCACTAAAACCACTCCTCACACCAAACCACTAAAACCACTCCTCACACTAAAACCACTCTTTACACTAGAACCACTAAAACCACTCCTCACACTAAAACCACTAAAACCACTCCTCACACTAAAACCAATAAACTACTCCTCACACTAAAACCACTAAAACCACTCCTCACACTAAAACCACTCCTCACACTAAAACCACTCCTCATACTTAGAACCACTAAAACCACTCCTCATACTTAGAACCACTAAAACCACTCCTCACACCAAAACCACTCCTCACACTAAAACCACTAAAACCACTCCTCACACTAAAACCACTCCTCACACTAGGACCACTAAAACCACTCCTCACACCAAACCACTAAAACCACTCCTCACACTAAAAACACTCATTACACTATAACCACTAAAACCACTCCTCACACTAAAACCACTAAAACCACTCCTCACACTGAAACCAATAAACTACTCCTCACACTAAAACCACTAAAACCACTCCTCACACTAAAACCACTAAAACTACTCCTCACACTAAAACCACTCCTCACACTTAAACCACTAAAACCATTCCTCACACTAAAACCACTCTTTACACTAGAACCACTAAAACCACTCCTCACACTAAAACAACTCCTCACACTAAAACCACTAAGTAAGCAACTCCTCTGAGCACACGGAAACCCACGCTGACACTAGACTAACTAAAACCAATCTCCTCACACACATAGAAACTCCTAACACCGTGACACGGTAGAACCACTGAGTGAAACCACTCCTCACACCTAAAACCACTGACCTCAACACAAAACCACACCTGCACACTAAAACCAATCAAAACTCACGTAAAACTCACCACTCCTCACACACACCAAACATTCACTCGATGCACACAAAAACTGACGCCTGGACACTAAAGTGAACCGACTCCGCCTCAACAAGAATGACTTAAAACCATGCTCTACATGACGAGTGAAAACCACTCCTCACACTAAAACCACTCCTCACACTAAAACCACTAAAACTACTCTCTTCACACAAAAACACAAAACGCCCTCACGACACTAGTGACCCACTAACCCCGTTCTCCTCAAGTGACGCCTCCAAACCACTCTTTTCGACACTAAAACCACATCTTACTCTGTAGAACTCAAAAACAATGTGGTCTCACACTAACTCCGACCACTAGACCACTGACTTACACACTAAACCAGTGCAGTTGAGTGCAAAAAAACTCACTCCCAATACAAACACACTCAAAAACCCACTGCCACCTAGCAACCACTACTCACCACTAAAACTGACTTGAAACCCACTCAAACTCACTCCTACACACACTCACTCACTCAGAACCACTAAAACGCACTACAACCCCCAACCACTGACCCTCACACAACCACTGTGAACTGACTCCCACACTAAACTCAACCCAAAGTGATCATCTACCGTGTACACGATGAAACCACTAAAAATAAAACGTACTCAGTCTCTCACACATTATACTCACTGTGAGTGACACACTAAATAATCGCACATCTCCTCACAACTAAACCCCTATGATAAATAAACAATACCTCACAAGGCCTAAACCACTAAACCACGTCCTCACACTTAAAATCGTACCTCACACTAAAATTCTCTTTTTAAAACATGTCACTCACCACTCAGAACAACGCCAGATACACACTAAACCACTTAAAAACCACTTTGAAAAACCTCTTACAAAGACCACCTAAAACTACTCCTCCTTTTTTTTTTAACACTCGGCTATCACACTAAAACCACTGAAAACCACTCTATACACTAACCTCTACTCACTAGAACCTCAGACTAACTCCTCCTACTACTCTAAAATCACTCTCCTACTGAGACACTGTACATACTAAATCCACACTAACTTTATACTACTCATCACTCCCTCACCGACTTCCTCACACACTAAAACCACTAAAACCACTACTCACACTTACCCTTACACTTCCTCACACTAAACCAAACTAAAAAACTACCTCACACTTAAACACTAAAAAACCAATGCACACACGTAAAAACCACTCTTTACACTAGAACCACTAAACCAACTCCTCACACTAAAACCACTTTTAACTACTCCTCCTCACACTGATAACCATCTTCACACGTAACTAGCTCCCTACTACATAAAGACCACGTGAGCTATCACACTCAAAAACCCTGTTGAAACCACTCATTGCGTTGTCTAAAACCACTCCTCACACGTAATACCACTAAACCAAGTCAACACCACGCCAGGCTCATCCTACTAACTAGCCACCATTAATACCACCCTCACAGCGGCTAGTAAACCACTAAAACTCACTCCTTCAATGCTTAAGGAACGTACTTGTTGCTATGAACCACTACAACCGCTCCTCACACCAGAGTCTAGAACTGAAACGTACTCATCACCTATCGATACACTAAGCCACTATCCGACCACATAAACCCACTCCTCACACACTAAAACCAGGTAAAAGCACTAGCCTCCGTCACTACTGGAAAACCAAATCGTAAACTTGATCCTCACATACTAAAACCACTAAAAACCACGTGTCCTCACTACTTAAACCACTAAAACCATTCCTCTCACTATAAACACAAGTGATGAGCACAGTAGAAAATGCTACAACCACTCCTCAAGAGAAACCCAAGTGACACTAAAAATAACTAAAGTGTACTCCCTCACACTACTAAAACATACAGACTTATAATGAGACCACTACAACCATAGTCACACTAAAACATGTATCGACTACTAGTACACACTAGAAACACTAAAACCCATCCTCCACACTATCAATCAACCACCTCCGCACACTAAAACCCACACCTTGTCACTAAAAAACACTCCTCACACTCAAAAAACACTCCTCATCACTAAAACCACTGATCTCACGACCTAAATAGAACATGCGTCACTCTAAAACTCACTCACGAGCTCACTCAAACAGATCGGTCAGAATACTAAAAACCACTCCGTCACACTTAAAACCACTCCTCAAACTAAAACCCACTTAAGTGATTTATACGTCCCTCGCAGTCAACAAAGCATCCCTAGACCCTCACGCTAAAACCACTCCTCACACTCAAACTCCTCACTTCGTCGCTTGAACTCCTCACACTAAAAAGCCACTTCTGGACACTAGAACCTGACTAAAACTACTCCTCACACCAGTACCACTAGAAACTTACTCCTTAAACACTTAGTACCACTCCTCACTACTAGGACCATCTGAGAGACCACTCCTCACACCAAAACATCTAAAACCACTCCTCACACTTAAAACCACACCTCACACTAACATAATACCACTCTGAACTACACTAGAACCACTATAATCGACCTACTCCTTGCTCACTAGAAAGGGCACTAAAAGATCACTCCTACAACTTCTAATCACTCCTCACACTAAAACTAACTAAAACCACTCGCTTCAGAGGACTAAAACGGGGTCACAACTCCTCACACTTTTGAACCACTTCTACTTCAAAACCACTGAGTCTCGAGTGATTGAGCTCACGGTAAGTGTAGTGAGTGACTGAGTGCTGAATAGAGCTCATGACCAGAGTGAACCCTTCAGCTTATCTGAGTGAGTGAGTGAGAGTGACTGAGAGAGTGAGTGAGTGATGCGTCCTAGTGAGGGAGTGAGCTACATGAGTGAGAGTGAGAAGTGAGAGTGAGCACTAGAAGTGAGTGAGTGAGCACTCAGGCAGTACGAGTGAGACCATCTGAGTGAGCACTAGTGAGTGAGTGTTATTGACCTCACTGAAACTAAACTCCAGTGACGTCCGCTCAGCTCATGAGTGAAGTGAAAGAGTGATTGAGTGAGTACCATCTGAGTGATTGAGAGAGTGATTTGACAGTAAGTGAGTGAGTGAGCATGACACTGAATTTGAGTGGAGTGAGTCTTGTGAGTGAGTGAGGATGAGTTGTTACCCATGTGTGTGGGTTTCAGGGGGGAGGAAAGTGCACGATAAGATGACAATGACGTTGTAGTAAATCTTGGCATCTGATCATGTACATCTAGAACACAAATCACAGAGAGTTAGATCCTGAACCCACACATCACCTCACAGTAGAACCACTCCTCACACTAGAACCACTAGAACCACTCCTCACACTAGAACCACTAAAATCACTCCTCACACTTAAACCACTAAAACCACTCCTCACACTAGAACCACTCCTCACACTAGAACCACTAAAACCACTCCTCACACTAGAACCATTAAAACCACTCCTCACACTAGAACCACTAAAACCACTCCGCACACTAGAACCATTAAAACCACTCCTCACACTAGAACCACTCCTCACACTTAAACCACTTCTCACACTAGAACCACTAAAACCACTCCTTTACACTAATTACCAGAGCCGTCACATGACTAAAACCATCTCGCTCACACTAGAACCACTAAAACCACTCCTCACACTAGAACCACTAAAACCACTCCTCACACTAAAACCATTAAAACCACTCCTCACACTAGAACCACTCCTCACACTAGAACCACTAAAACCACTCCGCACACTAGAACCACTCCTCACACTAGAACCTACTAGAAACGCATACGAGTGAGTGAGTGATGACGTGAGTCAGCTAAGTGATTAAGTGAGTGAGTGAGTGACTAAAACCACTAAAGTGAATGGTAAAACGAGGATGTGAGCACATGAGTGACCGTGATTGCCACTGACCCTGACACTAAGTGAGTGAGTGAGTGAGTGAATGAGTGAAGTGATGACTGTGACAGTGAGTGACCGTGAGTGAGTGATTGAGCACTAGTGAGTGAGTGTGCCAATGTGGACACTTGAGTGAGTGACTGCGATTAACCGACCGTGAGGTGAGAGGAGCGAGTGAAGTACCCGCAGTGAATGACCATGGGTGAGGTGAATTCATGGAGGGGATGAAATGGGTGAGTGAGTGAGTGAGTTGAGTGAGAGTGAAGTGATGACGTGAGTGAGTGACCCCGTGACGTGATGAATGAAGTAAGGTCAATGAGTACTCTCAGAGTGTAATGAGCCATGGAATGATGTAAGTGAGTTAGTGCAGTGAGAGTGACTTTTGACCTTTGAGTGAACGAAGAGTGATGACAGTCAGTGATTGGAGTGACCATCAGTGAGAGTGAGTGATACTAGTGTGAGTGGACTAAAGACAGTGAATGAGTGCTGTAGTGAAGCTGACGATGGCTCTCATCTTAGAATGAGTGAAGTGAGTGAGTGAGTGACTAAGTGACATGGACAGTACGTGAGCACTCGAGTGATAGTGGACCTGAGTGAGTGAGTGACCCACGTTGAGTGAACCGAGTGCAGTAGAGTGAGTGACAGCCTGGGTGAGAAGACTGACTTGTTACCTCATGTGTGTGGGTTGAGGATGTTGAACCAGCTACCTGATCCTCGACAAAGCTCCCTTGTAGCTAAATTTTGGCCATCTGACAACTCAAGATACCAGTACTAAATCTAGAACACAAATCACAGAGTAGAGAGTTAGATGCCTGAACCCTCACACATCAAGCCTCACACAGTAGAACCAACCCTCCCGCACAGACCTATAGCAACCACTAAAACCACTCCTCACTACGACTACATTGACGCCCATCAGGGAACCACTAAATACACCCACTCCTCACCTTCTAGAACCACTATAGTAACCACTCCTCACACTACAGAACCACTAAAAACTACTTGCCCTCACACTACTAGGACCACTCCTCACACTGGGAACCACTAAAACCACTCCTCACACTAGAAAACCACTCCTCACACTAGGGACCACTGAGAACCACTAAAACCACATCCTCACACTAGGTACCACGTAGGACCAACTCCTCACATACTAGAACCACTAAAACCCACACAATCCTCACTAGAAGCACTAATAATCACTCCTCACACTAGGGCATCTACTCTCTCCACACTAGAACTCACTATAAACCACTCCTCATCACTAAAACCACTCTCACACTAGAACCACTCCTCACACATCTAAAAAACCCAAATCATCCAAACACTAAAGGAACCACTAGAACCACTCCTCACACTTAGAACCACTAAAGAACCACTTCCTCAACAAACTAGAACCAGCTAAAACCCACTCCTCACAATAGAACCACTTAGAACTATCCCTCACACTAGGAACCACTCTCCTCACGGACTAGAACCACCACTAAAACCCACTCCTCACACTAGACCCACCAAAACCACTCCTCACACCAGACCTTACAAATAAAACCAAGTACTCTCCATGAGACACGACCTAAAACCACACCTCACACTAAAACCACTCTTTACACTAGAACCACTAAAACCACTCCTCACACTAAAATCACTCCTCACACTAAAACCACTAAAACCACTCCTCACACTAAAATCACTCCTCACACTAAAACCACTAAAACCACTCCTCACACTAAAATCACTCCTCACACTATACCACTTCTCTCACTAGTGAGTGAGTGATGATTAGCTAACGAGTTGAGTGGAGTCCTAGTGAGTGGATTGTTGAGTCTCTCAGGAATGAGTGAGAGAAACGTGAGTGATGTGTATTGAGTTGAGAGAGTGAGAGACAACTGAGTGAAGTGAAGAGAGTGTAGTGAGTGAGTCTCATGACCGTGAGTTGAGAGTGAGCGTGAGTGCGTGAACGAGTAGTGAGAGAGTGAGTGTAGTGAGTGAGTGAGAGACTGTGAGCAGATGTGAGGGAGTCGATGGACTTGCTCATGCATGATCGCCGTGTGAATCATTGAGTGGATTGAGCATCATGAGTGACGTGAGGAGACCATGAGTGAATGAGTGACACTGAGTGAGTGATTGAGCTCATGATGTCGATGTGATGGAAGGGAGTGAGTGACTTGAGCTCATGGGAGTGAGTGAAGTGATAGTGGAAGTGATTGAGCTCGATGACCGTGAGTGATGAGAGTTAGTGACTGAGTGAGGGAGTGATATGAGCTCCACTGACGTGAGTGTAAGTGAGTGAGGGAGTGATGGAGCTATGAGCTCAGTGATGTTGACGTGAAGTCGAGTGATGTGCGAGTGAGTGAGTATGTTTACCCATGTGTCGTGGGTTTAGGAATGTAGTACCTGATGACCACAATGACGTTGTAGTAAAATCCCTGACATCTAGATTCATGTACCATGCTAAGAAACATCAAATCACAGACTGAGTTATGACTTCCTAACCCGACACACATCACCTCACAGTAGAAACCACCTCCTCACACTAGAACCACTAGAACCACTCCTCACACTAAAACCACTTAAAATCACTCCTCACACTCGTAGAACCACTAAAAACCCCTGCCTCCTCAGAACTTAGAAAACTACTCCCGAATACCACGACCACTCATCACACGGCCCGACCATAGAACCACTCATAACACGTCGAAACCACTCCTCACACTAACCACCAACAATCTAAAAACCACTACTCAACACTACAAACCACTAGAACCACTCCTCACACTAAGAACCACTCCTCACTACACGAAAACCATTAGAAGAACCAACTCCTCACACTAGAACCACCACTGCCTCACACACTAGAAACAACTAAAACCACTCTACCTCACACTACCAACCATTAAAACCTACCACGGTGCCTCACACTAGAACCACTCCTCACACTAGAACCACTAAAACCACTCCGCACACTAGAACCATTAAAACCACTCCTCACACTAGAACCACTCCTCACACTTAAACCACTTCTCACACTAGAACCACTAAAACCACTCCACACACTAGAACCACTAAAACCACTCCTCACACTAGAACCACTAAAACCACTCCTCACACTAGAACCACTAAAACCACTCCTCACACTAAAACCATTAAAACCACTCCGCACAACCTGAAAACCGCACGAATACAAACCACTCCTCACACTGAGAACACGGACATAAAACCACTCCCGCACACTAGAAACCACTCCTCACACTCTAGTAACCACTAAAAACCACTCCGCACACTAAAACACACGCCTCAGACTTAGAACCACTAAAAACCACTCCGCATAACGCTAGAACCACTCAAACCAAGCCACACACCAGAAACCACTTCTCTCACTAGTGGAAAACGAGCTGAGTGACGTGACTTGAGGTGAGTGAGTAAGATGATTAAGTGAGTGACGTGAGTGAGTAATCCTCGACGTAGGTCTGAATGATGTAGGAGGTGAGTTGAGTGAGTGAGTAGTCGATTTTAGTACATGAGTGCAGTGACATGAGTAAGTGAACTGAGTGAGTGAGTGTGTTAGAGTGAGTGATTTTGACGTGATGTGAGTGTGTTGAGTGAGTGCAATGAGGTGAGTTGAGTGATGATAGAGTCGCTGAAGAGTGCAGTGAGAACAAGTGAGTGAATTGAAGTTGAGTGTAATAGTGATCTGAATGGGTGAGTGAGTGAGTGAGTGAGTGAGTGAGTGAGTGAATGAGTGAGTGAGTGAGTGAGTGAGTGAGTGAATGAGTAAGTGAATGAGTAAGTGAGTGAGTGAATGAGTAAGTGAATGAGTAAGTGAGTGAGTGAGTGAGAGTGATTGAGTGAGTGAGTGAGTGAGTGAGTGAGTGATTGAGTGAGTGAGTGAGTGAGTGATTGAGTGAGTGAGTAAGTGAGTGAATGAGTGAGTGAATAAGTGAGTGAATGAGTGAGTGAGTGAGTGAGTGAGTGAGTGAGTGAATGAGTGAGTGAGTGAGTGAGTTGTTACCCATGTGTGTGGGTTTAGGAAGTGGAGTACCTGATGAAAATCCCCTTGTAGTAAATCTTGGCATCTGATCATGTACATCTAGAACACAAATCACAGAGAGTTAGATCCTGAACCCACACATCACCTCACAGTAGAACCACTCCTCACACTAGAACCACTAGAACCACTCCTCACACTAGAACCACTAAAACCACTCCTCACACTAGAACCACTAAAACCACTCCTCACACTAGAACCACTAAAACCCACTCCTCACACTAGAACCACTAAAACTACTCCTCACACTAGGACCACTCCTCACACTGGAACCACTAAAACCACTCCTCACACTAGAACCACTCCTCACACTAGGACCACTAGAACCACTAAAACCACTCCTCACACTAGGACCACTAAAACCACTCCTCACACTAGAAGCACTAAAACCACTCCTCACACTAGGACTACTCCTCACACTAGAACCACTAAAACCACTCCTCACACTAGAAGCACTAAAATCACTCCTCACACTAGGACTACTCCTCACACTAGGACCACTAGAACCACTCCTCACACTAGAACCACTAAAACCACTCCTCACACTAGAAGCACTAAAATCACTCCTCACACTAGGACTACTCCTCACACTAGAACCACTAAAACCACTCCTCACACTAAAACCACTCCTCACACTAGAACCACTCCTCACACTAAAACCACTCCTCACACTAGAACCACTAGAACCACTCCTCACACTAGAACCACTAAAACCACTCCTCACACTAGAACCACTAAAACCCACTCCTCACACTAGGACCACTCCTCACTGGAACACTAACCCACTCATCACACTAGAACCACTAAATACCCTCACAATAGACCCACTCTCACATGGAAACCACTAAACAATCCTCACTACTAGGACCCACTCATCACAACTGGAACCGGACCTAAAACCTACTCCTCACACTAGAAACCACTCCACCCTCTACGACTAGACCACGTAAAACCGACATCTGCTTCACACTAG
>JAMWET010003940.1:100000-116746 GCA_024036415.1 Prochilodus magdalenae | reverse complement strand
CCCCCCCCCCCCCTCCCCCCCCCCCCCCCCTCTTTCCCTCCTTCTTTCCCCTCACGCCACAGTGAAGCCTCTGAGTGCACCGCTGTCGGGACATTCGGTCTGACAAGGTTAAACGCCTTTCGTTCCACATCACCACCCACGACCCAAACAAACTAAAACTCTCCTGGTAGTGCTCGACTGTGAAAGCTCACCCTCCCCCGCCGGTGATGTAGCTGTAGCCTCCCTGGCTGAGGCCGAAGCCGTAGCGCTCTCCAACGCTGACTGGCTCACTGGGGTCATAGCAGCGCAGCAGCCTCCGCAGTCTGGGCAAGCTGAGGATCAATCACAGGCCTGTCAGCGACGGGGTGAATGTAGACACCACTGTCCAAAGAAAACAGGTTACAGCTCACATGCAGGTAAAGCTTTCACTGAATGTCAAGGAGAGTGCAAGAAGCCTGATTGAACACGGGTCTGGCTGTTGCTAAATGACTTCACTCATTATCAAAAGAGTAGCAGCACATACAGCTGCACCCAGACGGAGTCAACCCACAGGAGCTAAACTCGGTGTGTAGGGTTGACATGGTGAGACATGCCAATGATCCAAGCTTCACACTCAGTCATGTGACGTGAGCAGGGATGGGTCTTATCTCTGAACCTGACTGACCCAACAGACACCACTACAGACATCCTGCACGCAGACCGTTACCATGACGGTCCTTAATAATAGCAAGTATAACAATAATACTAAGAAAATTGTATTGTTATAATAAGGAAATTTGCTTTCACTTAAAATATATCTGCTTAAATAATATTAAAACTAGCTTGAAAGGAGAACTAAAAATAAGAATTGTGAGATATAAGATCACTTTGCTTGTCTTCTGTACACATACCCACAGGCCATCAGGTCCCTGAACAAGCTGTGAGCCTTTCACCAACACCACCAACACCACTGTACTCTGACACTTTAATAATAATAATAATAATAATAATAATAATAATAATATCATTATTATTGATATATAATTGCTATAGACAATATCACTGAGTTACTTTAAACAACAGACATACATATATGCACACATATACATACAGTATATGCATGTCCAAAGAAAAACATGTATCTCCGTTTTTGTTGATTTTTATTTTTATGCCTCATTTGATCACATGAGCTGCTGCTATTTACACTGTGTGTGAATTCCATGAAGAATGGACCAACAGAAATGACCCAAAACTGCTTGGAAAGACGTCTGGTTCCATTGACTTCCATTTAGATTCATCAGGTTTTTATATATATACAGGGGTTGGACAATGAAACTGAAACACCTGTCATTTTAGTGTGGGAGGTCTCATGGCTAAATTGGACCAGCCTGGTGGCCAATCTTCATTAACTGCACATTGCACCAGTAAGAGCAGAGTGTGAAGGTTTCAGTTCGCAGGTAAGAGCACAGTCGGGCTCAAAATACTGCAATGCACACAGCATATGGGTGACATACCAGAGTTCATAAAAGAGGGACAGATCTGTTGGGTGCACGGTCTTGCTGGGCCATCCTGTGACCAAAGACAGCAAGTCGTTTGTGATGTATCAAAAGCAACGGTTATCCCAGGGTTATGTTCAGCCATAAACCACCAAGAAGGAACGAAACCTCACACCAGGCATTCACGTAGTTGATCCTGGCCACTATCCGCAAGAGGAATGGCTTATTAACTCTTCTCCTGACCACTGTGCAGAAGCAGTATATGTTCATTCCCAAGATCCAACTGACGCTGTATTGGCCGCAGAAGGAGGCCATTTTTACACCATACTGGATAAATGGACTGTGGTCTAAAAACCAGGTGTTCATTGCAGTGCCAACTCCTTGTGTGTATATTATATATAATATAATATATATCTATTATATAGAATATATATAGGTATATATAGATATACGATCTATATATATATGTCCACTCTCTCTCAGACTATCCTTGTCTAATAAAGGATATACATCAAAGAATTTCTACAGACCCCTATAGTTTCTGTATACTCTGTATTTTGTATTTATTTAATATATCTCTTATATCTCCGTATTTAATACGTTCAGTAAGGACGTATATTAACGCTGTCCTGCTGTAGAGTATCAACCTGAGCCTCACCACAAGCATGTCAATGCAGGAATGTCCCGACGTGTTGTGTAAATGACAAATAAACCTGAAACCTGAATCCATTACAAAGGCTTCCACTTATTTACATCCCAACCCTGCAAAACAACATTTCTGCTAAAAGTGAGAACGTGTAAATAAACTTTGGTTCCTAATTCAGCCCCTTTAACTCAGCCTAACTCTTAGCTGAAATGAACTGCTTCATGCCCTGGCAAGCTTATCTTTCACTCCAAAGTGGAACACTGTTCTGAATTTATATCTGGGGGAATTGGGCTTCGCTCGCTAACAGGGAGGTTAGTTTGCAAGTCAGCTGTAAATGAAAACCATTTATACGGGAAAAAGTCACTTTTATGGGACATAAACATCACGCGAATATCTATCAGACCTCTGTTAAGATTCACAGAGTGATGTCGAGTAGCGCATTTCACAGTCCAGTGTTTGATTAGATTTAGGTTCTGTGTTGTATTTTACTCGGGGTCCCCTTAAATAAGAGGCTCATAAATCCCTCGCTTGGCCTGGAAGATGTCCCTAGTGTTTTTCTCCGTCAGTGAAAAACGATACTGTTTGGCTTTAAAGACTTTTAAACAATTCCCTGCTTGGATAAAGAGCGCTGGAATTTTTGAGGTAATTGACCTTCATAAGCCTCTGATGCATTTATGGACCCAGCGGGAAGACGTCCTGAATTCGGTGATTAATACTGTAGATATATTCAAGGTCGGAGTCGACGTGCAAAATAGACGTGGGGTTTCAGCTCCAATAAGCTAATTACTGCCAAATGGTGGCTCCTCTGTGGGACCTGAAACAGTTTTAGAGATGACGTCAGTCCAGGGCCCAGCACTGGTCACAGCAGAAACAAGTTCGCATACAATCCAACCGCAACCCTGCGTTCACACTAGCTGGTGACAAGTCGCTTACATCAGTTCAGGGATCTCAGGTGTGGACAAGCTCCAGGAAAGCTAGCTAGTTCTGAAATCACATAGTAACACTGGCTGACCAATCCTGCATGGAAACCTAACAGCTAGTTTTCATGGCTAGCTTAATTGGCCTTTATTAGCATGCTGGCTAACCTAGCTAGTTATCAAGCAACCTAGCTCCCTACACTGCAACAAATGAGAGCCTTGGTAAGTACAATGATCTTCTATCTAGTTGATATTTCTCATGTAACATTGTTTTAGACTTATAATATGATTTAATATAATAATTTATTTTCAGACATTTTTAGATTTTTGTACTTGCTAATTATAGATTATGCTAGTAAGATAAGATAATCCTTCTTAGTCCCACAGTGGGGAAGCCAAACTGACTTACTATATTAGCATATCATTTTGCTTATGTCGCTTCAGACTAGCTTCAACTAGCCGTATTATCTGCCAATTTGCTATCTGGATAAAACACCATCCCTAACTTAAGCACTTCCTGTGTGTTAGACCCGCCCTTTCCCCCACACTTCAGCTTGATAAAGTGTTACGGTACTGGTAAACGTGTTTCACGTCTTGTAAATTTTGTTTTCTGTAATGTTAATTAGTTTTATAGTTCTCGACCACCGGTCATCATGAAAACAGCTCCCTCAGAACTGTAGCTTAGTTCCCACATCGTGACAGTAAAGACCTTGGTAATGGTAAATAAATGGCAGATGTCTAACCGGACAAAAAGGCGCGTTGTGTGTTTAAGGTGGTAGTAACCTCAGGCTCCTGCAGATGGCACTGCATGAGGATGATGGGGCTATAAACCCCTGTGGGGTGTGAGTGACGGGATCCATAGATTGGGAAGAGGTGCTACAGTGCAGGGAATGTCTCGTTCCATGTGTGGAAAATGGCTCCAGAGCAGATGTTAATGATTGGCTAAAAGGAGGGGGCCTGCATTGTGGGCGTGGCCAAAGACCATAGTGTGAAAGGAAGTAGCTGAATCTGCAGGTGTATGGAAGCGTACGGTCATACGGGTCTACCAGCAGTGGATACAATCCCAGTCTACAGGGAATTCTCCTCGGAACTGTGCCAGGGAAGGCCTCCACCACATCTGGACCACCTAATTCTCTGGTGTGAGAGTGTCTGAACATTGATGTGGCTACATCCAGGAACTTCTAGTCCCAGCTGTTATTGGAGGTTTTATGTGGGTATAAAGTTAATTTCTGTTTTTCTCCGGGGATCAGCTCCAAGCATTCTTAGGGATACTCAGGTTTCAGTAATGGCATCAGGAAACAGAGTGTAGTGTTGTGCCACCTCTAAAAACATTTGCACACTAAATAGACGTCTAGCTAAACTCCGAGAGGCCGAAGGACGTCCGCGTATCAGATGGCGACGCCGTGAATGACTCTACTTTGCCGCACAATGCGAGCGCTGTTCTGTGGGCGGACCTGATTTTCAGGTTCACCCAGAGGTTGCCTCCATTAAGGCGTGCGGTGCGGTTTCAGGTGTCTGAACAATGCGTGCCGGCTCCTTCTACTACGGCTGGAGGAGCACCATGTGCTACCTGATCAGTGTGTCGTCGTCCACTAAAAGCAGCCACGGCGCCCGAGTCACATCTCCTCTGGCGAACCTCCTCAAGATGGCAAACGTCTTGGCACAGTGCCCTGGGAACCCAAAACAAAGTGCACAATCTGAAAGAGGGGACGGCACAATGGCTCCTCACCGTATGCACAGACCTCAACATGTCTACCGTGGAATTTGAAGATGAACCTTTAAAGCCAAATAGAATTATTAACCGTGGTGCAGTCAGGTCTCCCAAACTCCGGCACAGTCCCAGCCTGCTAAACTCGGCGCAGATGGTGCTTCTTACCAGTTTTTATTTCTCCAAAAGCAACAGAGCGGCATGAATTACGACGCTGGAGAGAGAGACAGCATGTGGCAGAAAACCCAGGCACATTAAAAGGCAGTAGAAGGGACACGACTGGCAGGGAAATGAATAGGGGTGCAGATACATCTGCTGTGGAGGTTTTGTAATGATCACCCAGAATGCTGCAGTTACTCTGTGTACTGGCGTATTGGCACCCACCAGTGCCCTGAAGATCCTAGTATTATCATTATAATTATTTATTTAATATTTCCCATGCCATGAGAATCCCTCTACCGACACTACAGTTATCGCAGGTAGAGCTCTCTGAGAAGGTCCAGGGAGATATCTCGAGAGGTGCGGTGGTTAGGAGAGCAGGGTGGTGTTACAAAGGCTGAACACACAGCAGGGAGACAGTGTGCCACATGAGTAACAGGGCACTGGAGAGCATCACGGAGAATCACACCATCACACCACATATAACGTGTATGACACGTGTAACGGTTACATAACTAGTTAAATATTCTCTAAATGAGCTTAAAACGAGTTATGAGCTGGATAGGGAGGTTGGTTTGGTGCAACGGATAACACCACCGCCCAGCAGTGAGCTACCACCCCATGGGGGGACTGGGGTTTGAGTCCCGGTCCGGGTGACTGCGCTGCGCTACACCAATAAGAGTCCCTGAGCAAGTCTCCTAACACCACACTGGCCTCCCTGTAGCAGAGTAGCCTTGTAAGTCGCTCTGCCTAGGAGCGCCAGCTAAAGGCCGTAAGTAGATATCAGATCATTATTTTTATTTATGTAAGCTGTATTTGTATGTGAAAATGCTTCGGCTGCATGGTGTTTTTATTTTCACATATATAAACTGCTTCTCTGTGAAGCTGCTTTCAGACAGCATTAGCTGTGAGAGGCACTATCATGCATGGGAATATTGAATTGCTGAGATCGAGGGAGAGACTTAAATCAACTTAGTCCAGAACAGCTAGCAGAAAAGAGAGGAAAGAGAGCGAGAAAGAGGGAGAGAGGGAGAGAGAGAGAGAGAGAGAGGAAGAGGAAGAGGAAGAGAGAGAGAGAGAGAGAGAGAGAGAGAGAGAGAGAGTGTGAGAGCGAGAAAGAGGAAGAGAGAGAGAGAGAGAGAGAGACTGAGAGAGAGAGTAAGAAAGGAAGACAGGAAGCGGAAAAAAGAAAGAGAGAGAGAGAGAAAGGAAGCCAGGAAGAGGAAAAGAGGAAGAGAGATAGGAAGGATGAGAGAGAAAAAGAGAGAGATACAGAAAGAAGGGAAGAGGAAAAGAGGAAAGAGAGAGGGAAAGAGAAAGGAAGAGGGGGAGGAAAGAGGAAGAGAGGAAAAAAGAGAGAGAAAGGAAGACAGGAAGAGGAAAAGAGGAAGAGAGACAAACAAAGAGAAAGGAAGTGAGAGAGGAAAAGAAAGAGGGAGAGAGAGAGAAGAGCATACGAGAGAGTAGAGAGATAGAGAACAGGGGAACGAAATAAGAGATTAGAGAGAGAGAGAGAGTAGAGACGTTGATAGAGAAGATAGAGAGAGAGAGATAGATAGATAGATAGATAGATAGATAGATAGATAGATAGATAGATAGATAGATAGATAGATAGAGAGAGAGAGAGAGAGGGTAACAGATTCAAGGCTCCAGAGATGCTGAGTGAGTCTCAGAGCAGATCTAATCTTCAGGTCTTCAGCTGATCCAGACCTGACTGATCTCTCGGGCTGGGAAAGCCTGAGGAAGACCGGGAGCAGGAGTTCTCATGGCTGGTGAGACAGGCACTGGGTTAAACAAAGCCCCTGAGGTACAGTAGCCTCATTAACACACAGACTCCGAGATGAACACACTGGCTGCGCTTCAGGGTAAGCGCCGGAGTACCGTGGGCAGAGGTCACCTCCAGGTTTATCAGACGTGTTTACTCAGAGTCTGATGTGTTAAACAGGCCTAACAGTTCTAACAGCAGCGAGTAGTGGGGTCCGGGTAAGAGTTCTATAAAACCAAACGCCTCATTTACCAAGCAAATGTAGAAGTAACCCAGCCGCCCCTCTGTCCATCGCAGGCGTGTGAGCACCGCAGGACGTGGAGCGCATGAGAACAGATCAGAACCCAGCCGACAGACAGCTCCTCATCAGACAGCTCTGCATTAAAGCTACCACAGTGTGATTAGAATTATCCTTTCATGAAATTTGAAATATTAGTATAGTTTATTATTGGTAGAGGTGACCCGATTATTAACTATATATTAACCAACCCGTCTGTGGTCTGTCTGTGTGGTGCTGGTGTGAGTGGATCAGACACAGCAGTGCTGCTGGAGTGTTTAGACACTGTGTCCACTCACTGTCCACTCTATTAGACACTCCTACCTTGCTGCTCCACCTTGTAGATGGACAGTCAGAGACGATAGCTCATCTGCTGCTGCACAGTGCAGCGTTGGTCATCCTCTAGTCCTTCATCAGTGGTCCCAGGGTACGTGCGCCCACAAGGACGCCGCCCCACAGGACGCTGGCCCCACTGGATAGTTCTGGTTGGGTGGAACGATTCTCAGTCCAGCAGTGACACTGAGGTGTCCAGCAGCACGCTGCTGCTGTCGTCTGATTCACACACACCAGCACCACACACACTAACACACCACCACCACCACGTCAGTGTCACTGCAGTGCTGAGAATGATCCACCACCCACATCATACCTGCTCTGTGGTGGTCCTGTGGGGGTCCTGACCATTGAAGAACAGGGTAATACAGTACACAGAGAAACAGATGGACTACAGTCTGGACCTGTACACCTACAGAGTGTCCTGAACGGTCAGTGGAGCTGATAAGATGCAGAGTGTGATATATGGTGAGATACAGGAGGTGGTTTTAAGGTTATGGCTGATGTCATACATCTATATAACACAATATATATATTTTTTGTATTATTATTAATATATGCTGTGACTGACTATGATTGATATGCCCATATATAATACAGTACATATATTTTTATTTAGATTTTATGTTCTAGTATTTATAGCTGGTTTTAAGTGTATTATTTTAAGTGATTTTATTTTTATTAAAAAAAAATATGAATATATTTACAATAGTTTTATTAATAGTTATAATAAATTGAATAAATGAACTAATGCTCATTTAAAGCACATTTGGTACCATAATTGGGCTTCCACTTGGCAAGTAACATGATGTATATAGTTTATATATCTTATACTTTTCTAAGGCTAATATAAAGATTATTTAAGCTCATTTTCAGGCGTTCTTTCTTGTTTTAAGGGATTTTAGTAAGTTCAATGCTCTCACTACATTGCCAGATAATTTGGCTCATTTCCAGCACATTTTTAAAAGATAGGTGTTTAATGTAAATAGATTTTTATAAATATAATGAGAAAACTTTGGCCAACTAAAATCACTTAAAACACGTAAAATGTCTGGAAGTAAGTTAAATGATCCTACTATTAGCTTACAACGTTAAAATATAAGATACATCAGCTAGATATAAATCATTTTAATAACTAAGGTTTGGCCGTTTATGGCGTAACTAGAAAGGTGAACTGTAGTGGTGTGACTGAACCACAGAAGCATGGTACTGACCCCTCTCTGTGTTGGGCACTCCCAGGTCAACGGTGGGGATGGTTGGGTCGGTGACGTCACTGTAGAACTCCAGCAGCGCAGCATCTTTAGCCCAGGTTCTCTTCACGACTGGCACTGATGAAGGCGGAACCACAGAAGAAGACAGACACATAATCATTATAATATCTACTGATATGAAAACAGGACTGAGGCAGGACAAGTGGGCTCATTTCAGGGGTCCAGCTGCTGGTTCCAGTGCTTCTCCGATGGTGCAATGCCAAGATCTGTAACCTGTTTATGAGTCCCCTTGTAGCACCTCCATGAGTACCCATAACAGCTGTGACTGGATCGGGCATGGGCTGGGTGAGGTTCTGGGTGTAGCCACATCAGTGTTCAGACACTCTCACATCAAAGAGTTGGTCAGTTGGTTCCAGATTTGGTGGATGCCTTCCCTGGCACAGTTCCGAGGAGAATTCCCTGTAGACTGGGATTGTATCCACTGCTGGTAGACCCGTATGACCGTACGCTTCCATACACCTGCAGATTCAGCTACTTCCTTCACACTATGGTCTTTGGCCACGCCCACATGCAGTCCCTCCTTTTAGCCAATCATTAACATCTGCTCTGGAGCCATTTTCCACACATGGAACGAGACATTCCCTGCACTGTAGCACCTCTTCCCAATCTATGGATCCCGTCACACACACCCCGCAGGGATTTATAGCCCCGTCGTTCTCGTTGTGCATAAAGAAAAACACGTGTGTATAACCGGACCACCTGACAGATTATCCTGTATCTTATTAGGACAAGTCATCCAATCCATGTACTGTCCTGCATTCCATGAAGTGCAGCTCCGGGACATCTGATTGTCCCGAATGTCTGATTTTGTTGACGGTTACCTTCTATCGGGGTCTGTCTCACTCCAGTGGCTAAAAACCAACTCCAAAGATAATCATGCAAATCGCTGTAATTAGGCCCAGCCACGGCGTCTGCTGATGTGCAGGATAGCTCCCCTAATTAGACAACACTCATGCTGGATTCGCTCCGCAGAGAGAGAGAGAGAGAGAGAGAGAGAGAGAGAGAGAGAGAGAGAGAGAGAGAGAGAGAGAGAGAGAGAGAGAGAGAGATGGAGGAAGAGAAAGAGAGAGAGCTAGATATAAATGGAGAAAGCAAGAGAAAGATGGAGAGAGAGAGAGTGAGAAAGAGGAGATGGAGGAAGAGAAAGAGAGAGAGAAAGAACAATTCGTGACCGAGGAAGAGGAGACGAGAAGAAAGAGGAAGAGAGAGCAGAGAGAGATGGAAGAGAGAATAGAGCAGATGAGAGAGAGAAGAAGAAGAAAAAGAGAAGAGAGAGAGAGAGAGAAAGAGAGATAGAAATGAGGAACAGAGAAAGAGAGATTCTAGTAAGAGGACAGAGAGAAAGAGTAGATCAATCAAGCGAC
This sequence comes from Prochilodus magdalenae, assembly GCA_024036415.1. NCBI lineage: Eukaryota > Metazoa > Chordata > Actinopteri > Characiformes > Prochilodontidae > Prochilodus > Prochilodus magdalenae. The sequence continues at coordinate 106,852 of JAMWET010003940.1, read as the reverse complement.
GGAGTGGAAGGGAGAGAGAAAGTGAGGCCAGAGAGAAGATAGAACGGAGAGGAAGCGATGAAGGGGGGGTAGAGAGAGAGGAGAGAATGGACACGGGGCGAGAGAGATAGTGCAGAGAGGCTCGAAGATCCGCTAAGTTAGAGACAGAGAAAAGAGGCAGTGAAAGTCAAAGAGAGGCAGAAGAGAGATGGAGGAAGAATGAAGGAGAAGAGAGAGAGGAGCTCAGAAATACATGGAGAAAGCAAGAGAAAGATGGAGAGAGAGAGAGTGAGAAAGAGGAAGGAAGGAAGAGATCGTCTAGATCCACCTCTAGAAAGCGATAAATACAGGAGAGAGACTTCTCGAGTCACAGAACTATCTGATAGCAGGAGACCCGAGCAGAGTGTTGCGAGAGAGAAGAGAGAGAGAGAAGTAAGAGGAACAGAGAAAGAGAGAGACGGAGAGAGAGAGAGAGAGAAAGAGAGAGAAAGACAAAGAAAGAGAAAGAGAGATAGAAGTAAGAGGAACAGAGAAAGAGAGAGATGGAGAGAGAGAGAGAGAGGAGATGAGAACGACCCAAGCCCTCTATGATAGGGGGAGCAGAAGAGAGAGAGAGAGAGAGATACACTACCGAGTCTGAAAGAGAAAAGGAGCGGAGGAGATGCCAGTGTTAGGGAGAAAGAGCCAGCGATGATAGGGAGATGGTGGAGAGTGATGATAGGAGAGGTGAACTAGAGATGAGAGTGAGAGAGTGAATGAGAGAGAGAGAGAGATGAGAGAGGGTAGTCAATGAGGAGAGTCGAAGAGAGGCCTAGATGAGTGATATGAGACATCGAGAGAGAGAGAGAGAGTGTGAAGAAGAGATTTCATTTGTGTAACTAACTGCCTGCGCTACCCAGGGGCCTCTGGAGAGGACGGTTGTCAGTAGGATTAAGCGTGCTCCAAAATACATACTGAAAGGATCCCAAACATTTTGGTGGTTCCCTGTAGGCCCCTGAAGGGAAGGGCTGATAATAAAGAATAATAATAATCTGATTAGTCATCGGGGGCCGGTTAGGGGCCGGTTAGCTCACCACTGTAACTCTTATTTTAATCACACTGCTGTTGGAAATAAGCAGCATGGATGGATACAACCGGAGGAATCAGGAAACCAGCAGCCATCAGGAAGCCTGAAGGCCCAACGAGAGAAAAGGCTATCCGGGACAACACTTACAGTCGCCTGGAGTCAGAGCTAGGAACTACCACTCAACCACCATTCAGACAACCATATCGTCTGACAACGATAAATGAATAAATAAATATATACACTCATCATCAAAAGAATAGCTGCACCCAGAAGCAATCAACCGACAAGAACGAACCTTGGTGTGTAGGTTGGACATGGTGAGATGAGGACCGGCCTTATTGCTGTACCGGACTTTATGAGGTCCTCCTGACGCGCATGCTTTCCATCCTGACTTGTGCCGTTGTGTGTCTATGGAAATTAGGATGAGATGGGTCTTCTCGACATCACGCATGCCTAAAGAAATGTGCGGACATTACCACAGCACAGTGAAGAAGGCATACTGCAGCGGCGCAAAGGATCTTGGAGGCCTACACAAACAACAGAGAGGGAGAACCGATGGATTGTCCATCATGCATAGAGGGACCCAATAACCATGACTACAGACATCCAGCGAGCAGTGGTGTCCTCCATGAGTTAGTGCAGCACCATCGGCAGACGGCTGCACCACGCAGGACTACCTGCACACAGACCGTTACCACGACTGTCCTTAACACCACGTCACCGTCACCGAAGACTGCAGTGGTGTCGTACCAGACTGTCATGGAGTGACTCAGAATGGCAGCGGGTCATCTTCAGTGACGAGTCCCGCTTTAGTCTTGGTGGAGACGCCCAGCGAACTCGTGTGTGGAGGCACCGTGGTCAGCACCAAGATGAACGGTTTGTCGTCACACGTCCAGAAGGCCTGGTGTCCTCCTCACCTCCACCCCTACCGCACCATCTGCAGGAACTGTGTGAGGATGTTCAAGCTGCATGGGATGGATTATCACAGGACTCCATTAGGAACCTCTACAGCTTCATACCGAGACGTCTGGCGTGTTGGGTTAGCAAACACGGCGGCCCAGCGCCATACTGAGAGACAGACTTCTGTATGTGTAGCTCAATAAATATTGATCATATCAGTCTAGATTTATCATCAGTTATTGATCCTGGCCTCCTTTATCCTCCTTCCCAACACACCTGCAATCCCACACCTCCTTCTGGGTGCAGCTGTTCTCCTGATGGTGAGTGTATATATAGTGCTCTCCTCCTTTAGTTCTGACAGCCCAATTCAGGACTTCATTTCCAAACATAATGGGTTAGGTAATACTCCACATATTCCAGACCAGTGAAAAGGACATGAATGAATGGAGTGAGGATTGCTGAGCCACACCATGATAATCCTATTACCTCACTGTCAGGTCATATCGAGCTCATCTCTGATATGAGCCATCGTTAGGTTTTAAACTTGTCTGAATGTGAGACCACCGCAAAGATAAAGTCTTCACTTATTCATCACACAGACGACTGCAAACGGCGCACCTCTATCGTGGTGGAATTTCTGACAGGTCTTCACTGCAACAAAGACGTCCTCTCTCTCCACCGGGTCCCCCTGTCAAGAGACACAGTAGAAAGCTCCGGCAGTCACATCCACTACTGGTGCTTTTCAGCCACATGGTAGATAGTTTGCTTCTACTCAATTTCAGCCCCCGCTACTGGGTTTTCCAATTCAGATATACAGGGGTTGGACAATGAAACTGAAACACCTGTCATTTTAGTGTGGGAGGTCTCATGGCTAAATTGGACCAGCCTGGTGGCCAATCTTCATTAACTGCACATTGCACCAGTAAGAGCAGAGTGTGAAGGTTCAGTTAGCAGGTAAGAGCACAGTTCTGCTCAAAATACTGCAATGCACACAGCATTATGGGACATCCAGAGTTCAAAAGAGATACCAGAGTGGTTGGTGCAAGAGTGGGGCGCTACTTGTGGGTGCAATGGCGTCTTGCTGGCGCATCTGGACCAGAGACAGCAAGTCTTTGTGATGTATCAAGAGCCACGGTATCCAGGGTAATGTCAGCATACCACCAAGAAGGACTAAACCACATCCAACAGGAATTAACTGTGGACGGCAAGAGGAAGCTGTCCAAAAGGGAGTGAAGGTTCGGCTGGTAACCGGCGGATTGATATCCAAGGAGGCATAAAACCTAGATGGGACCAGTGGCCCAACTGACGCTGTATTGGCCGCAAAAGGAGGCCCTACACCATACTAATAAATGACTGTGGTCTAAAACCAGGTGTTTAGTTTTATTGTCCAACCCCTGTAGGATCCCATCAGTGTAGCTGGTCTTCATAAAGGCCCAGTGTGAAATCGCTGTGATGTGAAAGAGGTATCAGGTGTTTAGGAGAGGTTGATGGCAGCAGGACTGCTGAAAAAAACAAGGGTTTGAGAAATGCACCGTTACAAACAGAAGAGATTACAACCGTCCTAAAATGACAATTCTAACTTACTCTGCCAGGCCAAGAAAAGGTTCTGTTGGACCACCTTAAGCTCTGACTTCAGCCTCTGTTTCTGTCCAGAACTGCATTAAGCTCCTCCCACGATGACAATGCCAGGACTCATCGGATCTCGTCTTCTCCAGTACATCCCAAAGATTCTCAATGCTGACTCCTCAGGGGCCCTCATGTCTGTGGGACCTTCTGGCTCTCCCTGTTAGTCCTGCTGTAGGAGCCAGGCCTGCCGGAGTCACTGCTGCACTCTGTTAACACCGTATAGTGTGTTCAGGTCTGTCAGAGTTAACAGTCTGTCTGATCTCTCTGTCTGAGCTGAACTGCTGCCCATCCTGTGCGGGCTGATGCTGGTACTACATCTGCTCTGACTGGGACCCACTAGGAGCCTTTAACCCCCACGGAGCTCCTGACTGACCTGCACTGTGGAAGCCTGACCTGCATCCTGCTGACCCATCCGATGACCCAACTACCAAACTACAGACCAATCAGACATTCATTCCTCCACCTTACAAACACTGAACGCTCCTTTCCTTCGCTGGTCCAGTTATCTGGTGTTGACCCGAGGAGGATGGGTTACCCTTTTACATCTTGGTTCCTCTCGAGGCTTCCTCCTTTTGAACTGAGGGAGGTTCTCCTTGTCTCTGTGGCCCTTGGCTTGCTCACTGGGGGCTCGACACCAGGTAAAGCTGCTTTGTGACAACATCTGTTATTAAAGGTGCGTAGAAATAAATACTGACTAGACTTGACTAGTTGGATGTGGTTTTAGTAAACCAAATCTTTTTATATATTGGCAGATAATTGTACTTATTGTAAACAAATGTGCTGAAACAAACCAAAATATCTGCTAATATATATAAAAAAATACCAATATATGATATTAAAATATTGTTTTATTGTACACAATATACTAATCAAATTTTTAACTTTTAATTTAGTTTAAAATATATAATTTTTTTATCATGTTTTATTTCTATTCTCTATATTCCTCTTGAATCTTGTTTTACATTTTTATTTCTACATCTGTTCAAATTTGAATCTGAATTATCCCTGTACTGTACTCCCCCCTTTGAATGGCCACAGTGTGGGTCAGGTTCTATACTGACACACTCGGTTTGCCTTGCCTTGTATACCATTTACCCCCTCTCTGAATTCAAAAACGCTCAGTCTCTTCTGCCCATACTTTTAACGAAGAAGTCACCCATCATTTGTCACCGGTAATGTCCCATCCCACCCCATCAATGACTGTATTGGCGTAACTAATAATAATAGCTATATACTTTTCCATTTGGCTTCATAAGACGGATTACACCAATAAACAGGAGGTCTCAGCTGAGCTGATAAATAATAACCCCCTAGAGTTGGCAGGGCTATACATCCCACCCCACCCCCCAGGCAACTGTAGTGTAGCCGGTGTCCCTGAAGGTCTCTTTTTATTCCCAATAAATCCGAAAATAATAAATAGTTTTAGGGGAAGCTGGAGGAGAAGCCGTAATTACCCGGGAAGAACGTTCACTGCTTTGATTCTGTCACCAAAGGCGAGAGGGAGCGAGGCACAACCATCCAGCTCATCATATACACCCACCACCAGCCAGCTTCAACGCAGCTCCCTGTATACTACACCCACCAGCTCATTGAAAGTAAAACCACCTCTGTGGCTGTATCTCACGCCACTGTTTACCTGTGTACTGTCATCAGCCTGGTTCTTCACAGACCATACAGGACCACACTCTGTAGGTCGACAGGTCAACTGGAGCAGTTGACTGTAGTCGCAGACACAATGGGAAAGCATGAGGACGAAGACTGTTTTCTCTCAAAGATTGCCTCCCCAGTGACTGTAATCACCCTGTTTACTTCAATGTGTCCGAGGACCCCACAGGACCATCACAAGCTTTTGCAGGTATGATGTGAGAGGTCATCCACGAGTCACATTCAATTGTCAGAACACTGGAGCATTTCTGGCCCCCCTGGGACTGGGAGTGGGTCATATGGGGCACACCCTCTTGGACGAGGGAAAGCATATGCAGTGAACACTGAAATTGGTGGTAGGTGTGTGTGGTGTGCTGGTGTGGTTTGTGAGTGGATCAGACACAGCAGTGCTGCTGGAGTGTTTAGACACTGTGTCCACTCACTGTCCACTCTATTAGACACTCCTACCTTGCTGCTCCACCTTGTAGATGGACAGTCAGAGACGATAGCTCATCTGCTGCACAGTGCAGTGCTGGTTGTCCTCTAGTCCTTCATCAGTGGACACAGGACGCTCCCCCACAGGACGCTGCCCCACAGGACGCTGCCCCACAAGACAATTCCCACCAGCAGCAGGAAGGGCTGTGGAGGACAGGAGAAGCAGCAAAGCTAAACCTCCCGGGTCCTTCTCCCACCAAGAGAAGACCTCTAAGGGAGGAACCACTGCTCCAGAGTCAGCTGACCTCGTTACCGAGCAGTAAGGCTGCGTGGCGAGGAAGCACCACGTTTCACTATTCGGAATCGCCGCCATTTTGCCTCTGCTTAGAGAACAAAGAGGAAACCTCCCTTCCCCTCACTCACACCCCTCCGTGCACTCCCGCGCTCTCACTCCTACCCATCTACAAACACATGCTCTCGTTCCCTCCTGCTCTCTCTTAACGAGGCTCATTAATATACCGCGCCTCATAAATATTAATATCACGGAGCCCCCTCGCAGCACTTCCTCAGTCTGACGCTGATCAAGGTAACGCTTTCCTGTATCAAAGTTTCTCCCACGTTCTAGATACATCAACAGCACAGGTTACCTCATCCCTAAACCGGAAAACCTGGTGGAGTGAAAGGCCCGGTTCCGACAGGCGTGGTGAAGGCTAGGCTGTGGTTTTACTGGAGAGCCACTTTGTGAAGATAAAAGCGAAATCCTTTACGGGAAAAACCAGGCCAGCCAGCCAAGCGCTCCAGATTTGCTCGGCATGGGCTGCTGTGGAGAGATTACGCTGTTGTTCTGCACACGATCACACAGGACACTTCACAGAGGAAGCTAATTTGGGCCCACAGTGACTCACTGAGTGATTTGACTGCTGGCATAAATAGGGTTTGTGTTTGCTGGGAACACAATTGATGAGATGCGGTGAAATGAGATGCAATGAAAAGGGAAACATCCAGACGTCTTAGAAGAAATATGGAAAACAATATTTCATCCTATTAGACGTATGAAAAATATTATTTCGTCCTATAAAAAATTTTAAAATAATATTTCATCTGATAAGAAATATGAAAAGTAGTATTTTGTCACGTAAGAAATAAAAAAATAGTATTTAATATCCTAAGAAATATGAAAAATAATATTTCATCCTATAAAA
>JAMWET010003940.1:75000-97500 GCA_024036415.1 Prochilodus magdalenae | reverse complement strand
TACCTACATGACATCTATACAGACGTACACAGTACAGCCGAACTGATATGCGGAACAGATAGTTTAAGTTTGTTATTACTGCAAACAAGCTACTTACATGCCCATACATGCAAAGGCACAAATAATAAATAAATAAATAAATAAAGTAAATATTTATTTATTTATTTATTTATTTATCACTCTATATATAATCATATATCATTTTGACGTGGTCTTTACAATTTTTCCTTGTGTGTGTATATATGATCAGTCCTTCTAGGTGTACAGGTTCTGGGTTTATGAACAAGACGCTCACTGTATCTGCCAGTGGAACCAGACTAGCCAGAACCCAACCTTTGGTTCCTCACTGAGAACCTGCTGTACATGTGGAGATGTTGATTTAAGAAGGAACTGGAGTGGTCTCTGATTTATTTCCAGAGCTGTGTATCGTCACTGTCCACTGAAAAAACACATATCTCTATTTTTGTCTATTTTAATTCTATGTATCATTTGAACACAGCGGCTGCCATTTACATTGTGTGTGGGCCCAAAGACTTCTGGTTCCACTGACTTACATTAAAATGAAACAAGGTTTTTGCTCTCCTGTAAATTTACATTTTGGGAGATACCTGTTTTTTTTTTTTGGACAGTGACAATATATATGACGATATCCCTCCCCCTCCCTCTCTCTGTCTGTCTCTGATGGTGGATGGTTCCAGATTGAAGAACCTTCAGTCATGTTCTAAAGGAGAACACTGTATGTAGGTTATTAAAAGACTGAAAGAAGGCAGTGTGGAAGACTGTGTCTACAGAAGAGCATCAACCTGTGAACTAAAAAATGGTGGATTGTTCGGTCTTAAAAACACCAAGTTTTAAAAAAAGTTTTAAAGGACCTCACAATGCCAGTCTTACCTCTTGACCAGCGGGCAGCTGAGGGCCCAGCCAGCGCTGAAGTCAGGGTAGCTGAAACCAGCTGGCTCTTCCGAAAAAGCATAGTGGTGGATAATAGTCGCTTCAACATCATGCAGGGCCCTTCCCAGAAACCACTCCTGCCAGAACAGGACACGAGGGTTAGGAACTGCAGTACCGAGAGACAGACTTCTGTATGTGTAGCTCAATAAATATTGATCATATCAGTCTAAATTTATCACCAGTTATTGATCCTGGTCACCTTTATCTTCCTTCCCAACACACCTGCACTCCCACACCTCCTTCTGTGAGCAGCTGTTCTGTTGATGATGAGTGTGTTCGCTGATTGGACCTACTTCTTTGTTGGTACTGTGCTACCTTAACCGTCTGCAATATCATAATCAAGACGCCAAATAATTTAAAGCAGTGTACATTGTTGTTAATTGACCACTCATTAAACACTAGAGCTTTAACCTAACACCTAACACATTTCTAAATGCTAACTAGCTCTGTTAATCCAGGACAGATTGGCTGCAGCCATGGCTAGCATTAGCTCAGCTAGCATGCTCTGCTAACCACATCCACAAAACAGGTGTGATTCTGACTAACAGAAAGTTGACTAACACATTTAGATGACTGGGACTCAACACTGAGAATACAAAGTTGAGTTTCTGATGTTACAGGAACAGAAAGCAGGATTCAAACCTATTCTGTTGGGTTGGCGCTGTAGCTAAAGCTAGTGAGCTACTCTCTCCTAGCTAACTTGGCTAGCCTGGCTACAGAGGTCCAACCACTCGGTACAGGGTTGATCAGACTAACTGGTGCTCTGCCATCACATGTATTCACAACAAAACTGTGAGAGCATAGTTGACTCATTAGTGTTTGAGTAACAGAATACCAGAATAAAACCTGTTCTGTGGTGTTTCGTGTGCTAGGCTAAGCTAACGCGAGTGTGCCATCCCCCACCGAAGCGCTTTCAGCAAACCGATGCTTTACAACACAGTTTTTACAGGATAAAGACTCATATCTGAGATCAGAAATTTGATCATCAGGGGGTTTAAGTGACAGAAAGATAAACTATAGAGCTGTTTTGTGGTGACTGAGCTGTACCCTGCTGGGATACGCTAATGCTAACATAGCTAACCAGCTACATATGCAGCCCACCGCAGTTGAGGGTCAGTTTGAGTATCTGATTTCAAATAGTTTAGAGGATAAATGATCCGATGGGAAGGGTTTGTGTGACAGACGGAATCAGACACATTTTGTGGTGGGTGCCGTATATGTAGCGATTAGCCAGGTAGCATTTAGCGAGACCTTAGCATCGTCATTTCCTGGTTCTGATTTAGCTGCTCAGCAGACGGAAAAAGAAACCGTAACCAATCTCAAGTCCGAACCGGCAGGGAACGGCACAGCAGGGATGGGCAATCCCACTTATTTTCCATTTGATCCGATACCAGGTAACACCAATGTTAATTTCCTGATAAATATACTTTAAAGTTCATGATTTTCAGCAATAATAAATCTTAAATGTAAACAAACTTATAACAGAAGTGTTGACATTAAATATACCTTCAGAAATCAGAGCCTTTTTATTAATGACATAGTTTGTGAGGTCGGACACTGATGTTGGACGAGAAGGCCTGGCTCTCAGTCTCCGCTCTGATCCATCCCAAAGGTGTTCTATCGGGTGGAGGTCAGGACTCTGTGCAGGCCAGTCCAGTTCCTCCACCCCAGACTCGCTCCTCCATGTCTTTATGGAGCTTGCTCTGTGCACTGGTGTGCGGTCATGTTGGAACAGGAAGGGGCCGTCCCCAAACTGTCCCCACAAAGTTGGGAGCATGGAATGGTCCAGATTCTCTTGGTCTGCTGAAGCATTAAGAGTTCCTCTCACTGGAACTAAGGGGCGGAGCCTAACTCTTGAACACCCACCCCCACACCATAATCCCCCCTCCGCCAAACTCTACACTCGGCACAGTGCAGTCAGACCAGTACCGTTCTCCTGGTACCACCAAACCCAGACTCGTCCAAGAAGCGTGATTGGTCACTCCTGAGAACACACCTCCACTGCTCTAGAGTCCAGGGGCGGAAATTTACACCACTGCGTTCCACGCTCTGCACTGCGCTTGGTGATGTAAGGCTGGGATGCAGCTGCTCGCAATGGAAACCCATTCCATGAAGCTCTACACACTGTTCCTGAGCTGATCTGAAGGACACATGAGGTTTGGAGGTCTGTAGTGATGGACTCCGTAGAAAGTTGGTGACCTCTGTGACCTATGACCCTCAGCGTCCGCTGACAGCGCTCTGTCATTGTACGTGGTGTAACACTTGGTAGCTGAACTGCTGTCATTCCCAAACACTCCCACTGTGTTCTAATCCCACTGACAGTGGACTGTGGAATATTTAGAGGGGAGGGAATTTCACTGGACTTGTAACACAGGTGGGGCATTCTATCACGGTACCACGCTGGAGTTCACTGAGCTCCTGAGAGCGACCCATTCCCTCAATAGTGTCTGTAGGAGCAGTCTGCATGTCTAGGTGCTTGGGTGTATACACCTGTGATCATGGAAGAGACTGGAACACCTAAGACCGATGGTCTGGATGGGGGAGTGAATACTTTTGGCACTACAGCGTATCAGTGTTGTGACGTACTCTGCTTTATGTGCATAGGGCATAGGCCCAAATCAGCACAGATAAGAGACAGCGCTGGCTCCATACTCACCTTCCCCGAGCTGAACTTGCTGAGCACCCCCAGCAGTCTGACCAAATCCACGACAGTCTCCTCCTCCAGGAAGAAGATCCATGAGGAACTCCGGCAGTAGCCTTCAGCCAGACTGGGAAACAATGACACAGCACATGCAAACTCCAGGTAAACGAGCACCAGTAAACTCCAACGGGTCCAGTTCTCGTGCCCCGGTTCTCCATCTCCCCAAGCACGGAAACGACAAGCCGAATTAACCCAACCCCTTAGAATGGAGGGAGAGGACTCTTCCCAGCAGGCTGCTCTCAACACAATATCCCGGCTTGTCTATGCTTGTTAGATCTCCGGATGAGTGTACTCGGACATGCAGTTCAGAAAATAAGAGATGAATAAATTTACATACAGGATGTACACCTTGGTCTGGCCTGCTCTAGGCCCGTCTCTGTCATCTGGGCGAAGTCACAGGTGTGTTTGTGAAACCGTCCTGCACTGGTGTTTGGGTGTCTGGGTTTCTTTACTCGGATAAAAAAGCCATTCTCACCGTGGCAGCGCGGGAAGCATCCCCCAGTTTCCGTCGTAATCTGACAGCTCGTGGAGGAACACGACATCTGGCGAGCCCTGCGAGACAGCACACACACAGACCTGCTGATGCCTTTGATTTCCCTGGATGGCAGGCGTTTTACAAGCATTTACCGCATCTCCATCCCCGACACAAGCCTATACAGCTCTCCTGACAAATGCCAACTGTCGATGGATGAAAGAGCCATGGGCCATACTCCCAGCTCCCCAGAGACTGAGGTGGTGGAGTAGTCTGATGGAGATGGTTGTAGAGGAAGACGGTGTTATAAAGGTGGGAAATGTGGCAAAATAATAACTACTAATGCTGAACACACGGCTGCACAAACTAGGAGTGCAATGTTTTTGGAATTTTTCAGGTCAAATTAGACATTTTAACTTTGCTTTTTAAACTACACTTAAAAAAACTGAAGGAAAATGATCATATATCTAGTTGTTACTGTTGATATCCTGAAATTCTCATTTTAAGATAGTTGTAAGCTCATTATAAGATTACTAAACCTTTTTACCAGACTTTTTATAAATTAAAATTAATTATATAAATTAAAAAATAATTGTATAAAAATCTCGGAACGTAAAATAATCTTACAACTAGTTGACATATCTTAGAATTTTCTTTTTAAAATTGTTTTAGGCTTGTTTTTCCATTTGTTATTTTATTTATTTATTTATTTATTTATTTATTATCAAATTAAAATATAATCACCTCCCAATGAATGAATATCTTGATAAAGGTGGCAACAGTTAATCATCAAAAAGTCGAATGACTTTTTTTTTTACCCTAAAATAAAAAAATAACACACTTCCCTGATAAACAAATATCCCAATTAGGATGGCAAATGAATTAAGGACAGCAAATTAGTTGAGGATTAATTTAGTAGTTGATCAGCTGGTGATGTCATTTCCTCATTCTAAAACCTCAAGCTGAATTAAAGATCCGGCAGGGACATAACAGTCCAATGCCAGCGAATTCGATTCAGACCCTCCATCCTGGGCATCAGATATGAGCCAATCATTTTAATTTAAATAAAAATCTAAATATAGAAACAATGAATCTGCACAGGAGTCGGTCTGATTACCTGTACGAGCCCCGATCCAGGCAGGCACTGCTGCTTCTGTAGAGCAGCTCAAACCTGCGGCACAGGCAGAGTGCTGGGCGTTCAGCACTGTAATCCCTGTGCCCCGAGTGCTCACTGGCACAAGTCTAGCTCCGACTCAGCTGAACCGGGCTCATTGACATTCACCAGGCACAGGACTAAACCACACTCAAGCAGCAAAGCCAGGAGACTAGAGGAGAATGTGTGAAACCATCTGCAAGGTGAGGCAGTGAGGCAGCTGGACGCTGGAGCCAGAACAGAACTAAAACAAGCAGCATGTATCTTCAGATGTCCTTACGTATGGAGAGTAACAGTACTATAGTATGTACCTTCAGATGTACTTAAGTATGGAGAGTAACAGTACTAAAGTATGTCCCTTCAGATGTACTTAAGTATGGAGAGTAACAGTACTACAGTATGTACTTCAGATGTACTTATATATGGAGAGTACCAGTACTAAAGTATGTACCTTCAGATGTACTTAAGTATGGAGAATAACAGTACTAAAGTATGTACCTTCAGATGTACTTAAGTATGGAGAGTAACAGTACTAAAGTATGTCCCTTCAGATGTACTTAAGTATGGAGAGTAACAGTACTACAGTATGTACTTCAGATGTACTTAAGCATGGAGAGTACCAGTACTAAAGTATGTACCTTCAGATGTACTTAAGTATGGAGAGTAACAGGAGCACCAGAACTAATAAAACTATGTAAATGAGTTGAATAAAGAAAGGAGTTAGTCTTAATTAAATTAAGTAATTAAATATTAAAGTATTAAATAAAATAATTAAATATTAAAATATTAAATTAAGTAATTAAATATTAAACAAAATAATTAAATATTAAAATATTAAATAAAAATAATTAGATATTAAAACATTAAATAAAATTATTAAATATTAAATAATTAAATATTAAAATATTACATGCAGTAAAGCATCTCAAAGTTTTTATTTTAACACCACAAGATATTTTATTATATAATATATAATCATTTATTATATATAACACCATACTGAGAGACAGACTTCTGTATGTGTAGCTCAATAAATATTGATCATATCAGTGTAAATTTATCAGGTTCTTCTGATATGTGAAGTAATTTGGTCACTCGTTTTAGTCAACTAAGTTGATTAATCATCACAGGCATAGTTTAAATCGCCGATTAATCGTTTCATCACTAGGTAAAGTGCCTCAAAGTGGGGACGTTATCTTCCCAAACTGGCGTTTCCAGCATCACGTCTAGCAGTTTACATACTCCAGATGTGTGTGGTTATAGTATGCCTGGAGATCCCGAGCGCTCCAGGCTCTGGGGAGCCTGACCAATCAACCCTATTTCAAAACGTCCACTGAACACGCTCCCCCTCCTGCTGAGAATCTGGGGCTCCTTCGGAACCTCGCCCAGAAATAACAAAGCCAGCCTCACGACCAGTCGGGGACAATGCACCCTACTGTTCGACAGCGCTAGTTTGGTTTGGAAATGCTTTCTAGAATGTTCTGCGTTTCTGAGGAAGGTCTAAAGCGTTCCCCATCGCACGCCACGGTGGTGACTTGGAAATACGGGATGCATTTCCCTCCTGGAGGCTGGATAGCATCTAATAATGGCAAAAAGAGACAAGCAGAGCAAACAGAGCAAACAGCCCAGAAATAACGGAGACGGAGCACACGAAGGACCCAAAGCGTGCGGGCAGCGCCAGAGAGGGCAGAGGACTTACAATGGGGCCAGTGCGGAGAGGAATAATGAGAAATCATCACGGGGAGGCAGGAGGACGGGAGGGTTTGGACGAGCACAAAAGGAGACCGGCGTGTAGGACAGACAGATACAGCTGACAGAGGAGGTGCCAACAAGGAGGTGATGAGTCAGAGAGAGAGGCTGCAGAGACTAATGTGAAGGGAAGACAAAAAGTAGGACATGAATTACACGAGCTGGCAAAAATATAACACACTGAAAGGTATTACAGGTTACCCTGGGCGGCCTGTCGCTATGACTCAAACACTGGAGGGCCAGGAGAACTCTCACAGGCTTCAGAGACTTCGAGCTACAGCCATGCGTCACAAGCCTCGGCCTGACGCGTGTTGGCCAGAACTCATTTCCCAGCTGCTGATTAGCGGCGGCGTAGCCCTCTGTAGATGGCAAATTAAAGCAGGCACAAATTAAAGTGGCATGGAAGCCTGCCAGACATGCTATTCCTGACCGTCCCAACAGGGCACGCTGCAAAGAGCCTTCAATCCGCCGTGTACGGAAACACTCTCAGACGTCACAATCTAGCCTGGCCCTTCACAATGCACAGCGCTGTTCTGCCATTATCAGCAGCGCCTTACAGGAAGACCCTGGTCCTGGACATCCCGTCCTGCACGAAGCACGTTTATCTCCTCCCAGTGTGCCGGATCGGGGATGGACCGGCCATGCCTCTATTCTCTGTAAGCCTGATGTCAAAGGAACTCATGATATTGGCCAATACTGCGTCCCAATCCGACATCCGAAATCTGTACTGCCTCAGAAAGAAGCTCCGGCTTGACGGTTAGGTCTCAGGTGCAAATTTAGCATTATGCTAATGAAGAGGTGATGGTGAGGTGATCCCACCACCTTCACACACACTCTCACACCACTAACACAGTCCTCTGTACACAGTTCAACAGGTTAACCCCTGTTGAATGCTTCGATTTAAAAACAGTCACACACTGGGTGTGGCTAATGTCACATGGGACACCATTACAGAGTTTTGGTGCAGTGACAGCAAAGGCACCGCCCTCTTTACACTTAAGACGAGACCGTGGAACAGACCACAGTGATCGGGATGCAGACCTTGCATACAAAGCATATGTCCACAACACATGCAGGTACACGTCCTTTAAAAACCATCAACGCCACGTCATACTGGGTTCTGTAGGGCACTGGGAGCCAGTGCCAGGCTCCCTTTCCTTCGTAGCACTTGGCTGGGCCATTCTGAACTACAGGGGTTGGACAATGAAACTGGGCCATTCTTCTTGCAGGATAGTGGCCAGGTCACTACGTGATGCTGGTGGAGGTTCGTCCTTCTTGGTGGTATGCTGACATTACCCTGGATACCGTGGCTCTTGATACATCACAAAGACTTGCTGTCTGTCCAGATGCTAGCAAGACGTGCACCACCAATCTGTCCTCTTTTGAACTCTGGTATGTCCCAAATGCTGTGTGCATTGCAGTATTTTGAGCAGAACTGTGCTCTTACCTGCTAAACACACTCTGCTCTTACTGGTGCAATGTGCAGTTAATGAAGATTGGCCACCAGGCTGGTCCAATTTAGCCATGAGACCTCCCACACTAAAATGACAGGTGTTTCAGTTTCATTGTCCAACCCCTGTAAGTGTAGACACGCAGCAGATGCATTGTCCAGTCTAGATGACACCTTCAAGTCTTCAAGCTTGTGGATCATGTGGAGGGACCAAACAGTATGACATTCAGTTGAAGTAAGCTGTATCCAATTCTTAATGATTATGATACACTCATATGAGTCTGTCTAATGAGGAAAAGGGGATTACCAGGATTCAAATGGAATCAGTGATTAAGGGACAGTAGTGGACATCCTGAAAAGACCAAAGGTTCTGACCGAGTTCTCTTTGAATACTCCTTCAACTCAATTGTGCTTGCCTGGAGTCGTCAGTTTTCATTTTTGCTGACTCATGGTTTGCACACTCCTTTACAGGTGTGGTCTGGTTGATTACAGGTGTGGTCTGGTTGCTTGAGGGCCCCCCTGCAAACAGGCTCCAGGCACCCCAGACAGACCATCAGTATAGAGGATCGTTTGGTGTGCCGACAAGCAAAAGCAGTCCCCACAGTTTCCTTCCAGTTCCACCATCCAGACAGAGGTGGCACCTTCTCTGTCTCTGCCGGACCACTTAGGGTCACGTGTCCATTACATGTGCTGCCATTGACAACCAGCCACCGTCGCCTTCGTTAGCAGTGGTGTCCCGAACGAGAAACCTGGACTACTACAGACCAAAACCGTACTGTCTTTAGCAACAAATCCAGGTTCTGTTTGGGATCCGACGACAGTCAGGTTCTACTATTAAGGTCCCGTGGTGAGCACTTCAATCCTGCCTTTGCTGTGGAGCGACACACTGCCTCAACTGGTGGTGGAATGATCCGGGGAGCCATCGTATACGACAGTCGCCACAAGTAGCTTAGCGATATGTGCAGGACGTCCTCCGGTCACATGCGTCGCCTCCCATGGCAAGGATAATGCTCACCTACACACTGGAAAGGCTTCCCAGAGATGTCTCCGCTGGAGTGCAACACTTCCTTGGCCTGCCCTGTCGCCAGTTTTCTTGCCAGTCAAGCATTTATGGGACCAGCTGGGGCTCCAGCTTCGGCAACCTACGAGTGTGCATATAGGCCCATCTCAAGGCAAATGGGCCTGCTGACGGACGCCACACAGAACCTGTATGCCTCCATGCCCGACCCCATCTCATCTTGTTTCCAGGCTAGAGGCGGCCCACCGTGTACTGGAGCCCACTTTTAATTGTTCTGATAGAAATGACCAGTTGTCTGCTGCATATGCGGCAATCGATCTCTAGTGCGCTGTAATTTAGACACATTGGACTGTACTGAACCCAGCCCCCCAAAGAAAACAAAGCCCACCATTACTGCCATTATGGATGTTTTGCATCAATAGACTTTTCTAGTCTTTTCTTTTCGAAAGACAGGAAAACGACTCTCCGTAGTGATCAATCGTAGGCTGGAGAGGAGTCAGACAAAGATTAGGTTTAACCAGTGTTGGAGCATTCCTTTAACCACACAGGGAACGTTCTGGATGAAAATGCAGGAGCTTAAATGCAGTGCCGTAACTTTCCGTTTTTCCTCCCTCAGACGAGATCAGTCTCCTAAACCATTTTATGGGTTGCCTAATTTCAAATGATAATGATGAAAAATGGTTTAAATGGTGGGCTACTAACACGGGTAACAAGCTTTTAGAGGAGCTGATTCGGTCTATTACGCTTCACCCGGATGCCCCGGAAATTCAAATGAACAGTCCGTCATTACCCAGCTCTCAATTCTATCATGAGTCGTAATGAGCTTTATGACTGAATAACCCTTAATCATCGCCCATCCTTCATCTGGAGTAACGGTGGCACTCATACTGAACACCCTCATACACTGCCACGCCTAAACTCATGGGATATCAGTACATACGTTGATGATGAAGGGGTGTTAACTCTGGGGACGGCTTGGGAACGCCCACACCTGTATAAGCTGTGAGATGTTATCTAGTGAGTGAGGTTAAACACTGGCCAGTGTGCCCACGGCAAGGAGACGTGAACTATCCGAGCTAGGCATGAACAGAACTCTCCGGAATGCTCCTCCAACACGTTCTGGACAACTTGGGTCCGACGGCACGGTGCATTATCCTGCTGGAACATCCCATCACTGTGTGGCTACATGAAGTCCATGAAGGGCTGCACAAGGTCACCAAGGAGTGAAACATGGCGGGCACCGGTCAACGACGTGCTTAGGTGGACCAGTGAACCCAACCCCTGCCATAAGAACACACCCCACCCCAGTATGGAACCACCACCAGCCTGCACAGTGCCTTGTTGACAAATGGTCCATGGCTTCATGGGGTCTGCACCACACACAAACTCCACCATCAGCCCCAAACAACTGGCACCAATAGACCATGCCACGTGTATTCAGTCCATTTAGCGCCCTCATGATCTCAGGTCAGGTGCTGTGGTTGTCCGGTGTGGTGCTGTTCATAGAGGCACTCTGGTGGGTCCTCTGCTCCCGAATCCCATGGAAGCTAAAGAATGCTGCATCGACCTGCGGGATAAGCATGTGTGCTCGTCTGTTAACATGGCACCATCATTAGGAAACCGTAGGCAGCCACCGTCCTGTCCAGTGTGGGGGGTAATGCTTTCTATGACGAGTAGACACGTGACACTGAGGAATGTTAAATGCCCGCACAACTTTGGAAATGGAATGTCCCACCCGCCTAGCACCCGCCATCATACCTCGGTCACACTCCGATAGTTTGCGTCTCCTTGCCATGTGCATGCCGCCCAGTGTTCAACCTCCCTCACAAGATAACACCTCACATCTTATACGGGTGTGGCCGCTCCCAAGCCGTCTCCTGAGGGAACACTCCTTCATAGTCAGTTCATTGCCAGGTCATCGCTCTTGACCTGGCAAACCTAAAAGATGCTGCAATGCTGTGCTTGACAGAGCTCTTAGTGCGAAGGTGAGTTTGGATTTCATACTGGTTCTGAGAGGAGGCACTAGCTGCCACGATGACGCCATCACAATCAAGCGAGGGATGCAGCTGCAGCTTTCGGGGACCAGACTCTGCATGTGCTCTCCACAGAATGCGCAAGCTGAGAGATTGCTTGATGATGACAGAGCTGAGCCCTCGCTGGCTAGGAGCTCCACCTCGCAGGCACAAAGGGTGGTTTATCTGCACATGCAAAAACAAGAACCAAAGGATTTGGCAGGGCTGTGTATTTGTATGTGAGAATTTCAATTCTGCATATATGAGCTCACCGGACAAACAATGCTTCACCTTGCCTGTTTAAGGTGGTAGTAACTCCAGGCTCCTGCAGATGGCGCTGCACGAGGATGCTGAGGCTATAAATACCTGCGGGGTATGAGTGACAGGATCCATAGATTGGGAAGAGATGGTACCGAGCAGGGAATGTCTGATTCCGTGTGTCGTACATTACTCCAAGCAGATTTACGAAACCTGAGTGTGTGGAGCAGCGATGTATGGTGTGATGAACTAAACGTTTGACTGGAGGTATATCACTATGAGTTAACATTTGTTTCCTGGGGTCTTCAGAACACATGACAGGAATGAAACTTGAGACAACTATAGGACTCATGTGGCCTTATCGCTGTACCTAACTGACCACATAAGGTCGTCCAGTTGCACACACTTTCCATTCAGGCCTGTACTACGGTGTCGGCAGCATCCTTTGCAGGCGAATGCCTCAGGGGAGAGTCAGAAAACAATTTGAGCAGTTGGGTATTACCGCAGCACACTGCTGGCAGCAGTGGATAGGAGACGGCATGCACAAGGACAAGGAATCTGGGAAGCAGGCCTACATGAACCACAGACGAGAGAGTACCGACAAACGGTCAAACCGTGTAACCAAACAGCCACAATTACAGACCTCCAGCGAGCAGTGGTGTCCTCCATGAGTCATCCTGTTAGTGCAGCACCATCGGCAGACGGCTGCACCACGCAGGACTACATGCACACAGACCGTTACCACGACTGTCCTTAACACCACGTCACCGTCACCAAAGACTGCAGTGGTGTCGTACCAGACTGTCATGGAGTGACTCAGAATGGCAGCGGGTCATCTTCAGTGACGAGTCCCGCTTTAGTCTTGGTGGAGACGCCCAACGAATCCGTGTGTGGAGGCATCGTGGTCAGCACCGAGATGAACAGTTTGTTGTCTCACGTCCAGAAGGCCTGGTGTCCCTCCACCTCCACCCCTACCACACCATCTGCAGGAACTGTGTGAGGATGTTCAAGCTGCATGGGATGGATTGTCACAGGACACCATTAGGAACCTCTACAGCTCCATACCGAGACGTCTGGCATGTTGGGTTAGCAAACATGTGGTTGGTGTGGCTCAGCAGTTAACACCACTACCCACCAGAGAGCTACCACCCCATGTGGGAGATTGGGGTTCAACCACATGTCTAGGTGACTATGCTGAGCTACACCAATAAGAGTCCTTGGGCAAGACTCCTAACCCTGCACTGGCCCATCTGTAAAACGAATGGCCTTGACGAAGTCGGTCTGGATAAGAGGGTCAGCTAAATGCCCGACACTGGCGGCCCGACGCCATACTGAGAGACAGACTTCTGTATGTGTAGCTCAATAAATATTGATCATATCAGTCTAAATTTATCATCAGTTATTGATCCTGGTCACCTTCATCTTCCTTCCCAACACGCCTGCACTCCCACACCTCCTTCTGTGTGCAGCTGTTCTATTGATGATGAGTGTACATGCAGTTAATAAGGCAGAGATCAGTTTTTTCATCTTGATTTTATTGGAAGCAGCTAGATTATATCAGAATGTACTTCTGAGTTTCTGTGTGAGTGGCTGAGACTGACTGCCAATCACTGTCAAAGTAGAAAACAGGAAAACAAAAGATCCACACAGAGGTTCTGTCTTTTCCCTTTAATCCACAATCAGGAGCACCTAAAGAATAAAGACCCAACAACGCTGTCCATCATCCTCCACTCAGAAAGACTGAAGGCTTTAAAATCACACACGCACACACACACACACACACACACACACACACACACACACACACACAGATACAGACGCACACACACACACACACACGCACACACAGACACAGATACTCACACACACACACGCACACACAGACACAGATACTCACACACACACACACACACACACGCACACACAGACACAGATACTCACACACACACACACACACACACACAGACACAGATACTCACACACACACACACACACTGCATCAGCATCGCGGCATGTGAGCTGTAAGCAAACCGCTCACCTCGACTCATACGATTTCCCCAACACGTCCACACACTGGCCTCGCTCAGAATCGAGGCAAGAGCGCCCCCTTGGGGCATGTGTTGCGTCAGACAGCACAAAAGACTTTGTCTCCCTAGAGTGACATGTGGGGAAGGGCTTTGGATTAAACAACTGATCTGAAGCTGATCTGAAAGAATGAAACAGCTGCCCTGGTGAAGGACTGCTTTTGTGAACAGCAGATGGAGCATTGTGACTCCCAGCATTCCCACAGTTCCCACTCCATAGGAGCACAAACAAGGAGCACGCCTACAGGTGTACGGCACAAATACTCAACCTGCACTCAGACCACTCGCTGAGCAGCTGCATTCTACGGTCTCCAGAGTTATGTGAGAAGGAAACAAGGGGCGAACTGCTGGACGCAGACGTACCTGTTTGATGCCCTGTGCTTGGTGGAAAAGATGTGCCCTCCTCTGCTCTGCCCTCTGGGCATGGTAGGAGTTCCTTTGGCTCTGAATCACAAAGACAACCTCACGAAGTGCTGAGAGAGAGAGAGAGAGAGAGAGAGAGAGAGAGAGAGAGAGAGAGAGAGAGAGAGCGCTCTTATATATACACTATAAACACACACATCAAAATATTATGACCACCTCTTTGTATCTGCCTTTACTGTCCACTCCATCAGCTCCACTGACCATACAGGACACTCTGTAGGTGTACAGGTCCAGACTGTAGTCCATCTGTTTCTCTGTGTACTGTATTACCCTGTTCTTCAATGGTCAGGACCCCCACAGGACCACCACAGAGCAGGTATGGTGTGGGTGGTGGATCATTCTCAGCACTGCAGTGACACTGACGTGGTGGTGGTGGTGTTAGTGTGTGTGGTGCTGGTGTGAGTGGATCAGACACAGCAGTACTGCTGTACACCTCAGTGGGCAGACTGGTGGGCAGCGTTCTGTGGGGCAGCGTCCTGTGGGGCAGCGTCCTGTGGGGCAGCGTCCTGTGCCCACTGATGAAGGACTAGAGGATGACCAGCACTGCACTGTGCAGCAGCAGATGAGCTATCGTCTCTGACTGTCCATCTACAAGGTGGAGCAGCAAGGTAGGCGTGTCTAATAGAGTGGACAGTGAGTGGACACCGTGTTGAAAAGTAGAGTCACGGTTGAAGGTGGAAGAGTGCAAACAGCAAAGTAACGCTATTAGAGGCGGCTGTGGGCTGGAGATTAGGGAACCAGCTTTGTGACCAGAGGGTCAGTGGTTGGCTTGCCTGAACTGACTGGACAGTAATGACTGTGCTCTTGAGCACGGTACCTAACCCCCAACTGCTCCCCCGGCACTGTGGATAGGGCTGCCCACCACTCCGGGCAGGTGTGCTCACTGCCCCCTAGTGTGTGGGTTTTCTATTATATGTTTGTGTGTGTGTGTTTTATTTCAGGGATGGGTTAAATGTGGAAGACAGATTCCTCTGTGCAGCATCCCTGGCAAAAATGGCTCTAAATTCTCTACTCGGAGAATGATCAGCCGCTCCTAAATTAATAGGGAGTTATAACACTCCCCCAGCCCACCAGGGCCCCCAAACCCCCCATCCTCTGCTCTTCGGAGAAGGCTTTACACTTGACGTTGGGAGGATCGGAGCGTATTCAGCCGCTAAAGCATCAGTGAAGTCATGTTGGATGATTAATCTCTGAACACACAGCTCTTTCCAAACAATCAGATCAATTTTAATAACCAGCTCTGGTTGTGCTATCATCATCATCTTTACTCAAGCTCGGGTTTACTTTGAGGGTTTCGGCCCTCATTTATGATGTAGCTGAGAGCCACAGCGAGGGCAAAACAAACGAAGACTGGTAAAACAACAACAAAAAAAATTTCAAAGGAAAGATAAAATAAAAACAAAACAAAAAAAAAAGAAATTAAATAACCATATACAAGCAGTTTAAAAATATTAACAAACAACAAATTTATAAAACAAAGATTCCAAAATAGAGATAAAACTATTTGAAATAAATTGAAATAAATAAAAGCAATATTTAACCAAACCTTTTACAAACAGAACTAAAATAATGGAACATTAAAAATAAAAAAGCCAGGAGAAACGAGCCAGCCGAGCTTTAGAGTAAGCTTGCAGCTTGTTCCAGCTCACTTGGTCTACAATAACTTGAGGCAGTTTCACTCAGCTCAGTAAAAGCTCAGGGGACCTCGAGTCAGAGTGGGTTTCATAGACTGCGTTCTTCTCTGACCCTTAAGAGCCTCATGGATAAAACATACCCAGGGTTTTCGCTTCTCGCAGAAAGACAGGACCTTCCCACTCTCTCATATCCAACACTGTGGTGAGTGCGGTTTGGATCTCCAGTAATGGACCTCGGAGAGTGATCGCCGAGGCGTTCCTGGTCATGTCGACCGTACGTATTAGGCCTCGGAGGGTGATTCTGTACCTTTCAGGGAGGCGGCAAGGTCGGAGTGTTTGTGTTGATGACCGCTAAGAGGATAATGTGACCCTGAAGAGTGCAACAGCCGAGTTAGTCTATTCCACTCCTGGCAGAAATGAACAGCTCGGTGATGGAAACTCAGGAGAGTGAAGGACTACAGCGCCGTAACTATGAGTTATGAGTGGCCTGTTGTCAGAACGGCCCGCACGTGCCTGCTCTAGGTGGAGCAAAGTCACAGTGAGGCCCGAAGTCAGAAGACATACTTCTCCTGTACCTTCTTCAGAGAGCTTAAGAGTCATGCTGATGCATGAGGTGTCCTGAGCAGTGGTGTCCTCCATGCGTCATCCTGTTAGTGCAGCACCATCGGCAGACGGCTGCACCACGCAGGACTACATGCACACAGACCGTTACCACGACTGTCCTTAACACCACGTCACCGTCACCAAAGACTGCAGTGGTGTCGTACCAGACTGTCATGGAGTGACTCAGAATGGCAGCGGGTCATCTTCAGTGACGAGTCCCGCTTTAGTCTTGGTGGGGACGCCCAACGAATCCGTGTGTGGAGGCACCGTGGTCAGCACCGAGATGAACGGTTTGTCGTCACACGTCCAGAAGACCTGGTGTCTCTCCACCTCCACCCCCACCGCACCATCTGCAGGAACTGTGTGAGGATGTTCAAGCTGCATGGGATGGATTACCACAGGACTCCATTAGGAACCTCTACAGCTCCATACCGAGACGTCTGGCGTGTTGGGTTAGTTAACCTGCAATCCCACACCTCCTTCTGGGAGCAGATGTTATTTGGTGATGAGTGTATGTTATCTGTTGTGCTCTGAGGCAGCTTCGTGTGTGGTCTCCTCTTTTGTTAGAATAGTTTTTCATGCAGCCCTTAGCGAGACTCTGAACTACACTGGGGTATACTAGGGCATGGAAACTCATGAAGAGTGAAAAGCATGAGGAAATGTCTATGCAGGCATTCAAACTCTCTGGCGGACACAGGGCACTTCGCAAGCTGCACTCTGGACTGGTACAACGCTTAACGTGGTCATTTCAGTGTGCACGTCTGACAGTTGGAAGGAAAACTGTGCTTGGCTTCCTTCACCGCCATCCAAGGAGCTGCATCCAAGTCCAGCTCCATCACGTAAAGGCATGAGCGAAGTTCCTAACACCACCACATTCAGGCTCTACAGTGGTACACTGAACAGCTCCACCTGCTGAGAGTCTGAACCAGTCCATATCCTGCTACACCACATCTACTCCTGATGTACACAGTATGGTACTCCTCCATATCTCCACCTCTAATATATATTTAGTGGTGTAAAAACTTTGATCTCTTTTTCTGCACAGTGTAAAAGCTCTAGTTCTCCTTTCAGGTTAGTGAATATTCATGATGGATCGACCAATAGAATCGCTCCAAACCTGCTTAGTAATAAACCTTGTTCTACCAGCTCCACTGCAGGGTAAGGAAGCTGCTCCATCCTCCTGTACAGCTCCACTCTGGAGGGGTTTAAGGTGGACTGGATAGTTCCATCCTGGAAGGTTTTAAGGTGGACTGTATGATTCCATGAGAGGGTTGTAAGGTGGACTGGATAATTCCATGAGGGCTAGTTTATAGTTTGGTGTCTTCACTTTTATTCTACAGTAAAGCTGTAAGATAAACACCAGGAGAACCCGCTACGATGTAGTCTAAACAGCGAGATCATTAGTTACTGTCCTCCTCTTTACATTTTCCATACCACCTTAAATCTCCACTGTTTTTGTTCCACATTCTAGAGTGAATAAAAGCTAATTCAGCTTCAGTGAGTCTGCTTTAGACAGGAGTATAATCCTTACATTTACGGCATTTAGCTGACGCTCTTATCCAGAGCGACTTACAAGGTTAATGATTACAGGTGGGCCAGTGTAGTGTTAGGAGTCTTGCCCAAGGACTCTTATTGGTGTAGCTCAGCATAGTCACCTAGTCTGGGATTCGAACCCCAGTCTCCCACACATAGAGGTGGCACCCTGCGTGGTGGTGTTACCCACTGAGCTACACCAATCCGTGTTTCAGATAAGAGAACGTTCCTGCAGTTCGCACTGTAGTTTGTTCAGTGTATATGGTGTTAAGCTACATGGTGCTGCTGCAGTCACCCGTGGTTCTTTCAGACTATTGTCTCAACTCTGTCCACTACCTGTTTCACTGACCTGGAAGAGCTCATGGAAAGGAAAAAAAAAAAAAAAGAAAAGCTCATATTCGTTTCAAGACATTTATCTGCACCGTATATCTGCAAACATTAAACATACCCAATCAATCAATCAATCAATCAATCAATCAATCTATTGATTGAGCTATATAGAGAGTGGCCCTCATTTTCAATGCAGCCAAACATTTACAGCTTAAAAGGGACTGTATAAAAAATGTGAATAAATAAATAAATAAATAAAAGCATTAAGAATTACAAGAAATACAAATAAAATAAAATTTAAGGTCCACAAAAAAAGGTTTATAAAAAATAAATAAGAAAATAAGCAACTTAAAATAACGGAAAGAGCAATAAAAGACTAAAATTAATTAAAATGATAAAGGCAATTATAACCTGAGTAAAAACAAACAGTTACACTTTATTTATCTACAACCCGGAAAACCGGGACAATTCCCGCCGGGCTGCTAAATGACTCAGAAGTAAGTGCATGGTCACTTTCCTGTTACAGTCCCATACAAAATGGACCACCCGAGACCACCAGGGAGTCACGTACACGAGATGGCGGTTTTTGGGGGTTATGGTGTTGTGGAGTGGGTGGGTGGGGTCACTGTGGTTGTAGTGGGCTGGTCTAGACAAGAACCCAGGGCTAAATGCAGCCCCCCAGTCCAGCCCTGGTTAAAACCCTGTTCCCTGCTGTAGCATATACAGAGGCACATAGCGGGTTCAACTTCCGCATGATGGTGATGATGGGGGTGCTGTTCTACTTACTGAACACTAAATTAAGTGTTGAGTGGTGTTATTAACCACTGACTCTGACTTTTGTTTATTTAATAATAATAATAATAATAATAATAATAATGTTTTCACATTTACCCTTTATCACTGTTGACACTCACAAACTGTATAGTATTACTGACTTATCTATATTATCGTTGGTTTATTTGATTAAATGAAGAACTGCAGTATGGCCTATCCCTAATAGTCCACCCCTCAGCTCAACCCTTTAGATCAAGGCTTAACTCACCTGTTATCTGGTTTCCAGTCTCCGGTCTGTGCAGTGAGCTCTGGGGAGAATAAGTTTACAACTGAAATTACCAAAGATATTAAATCAGAGTTAGGCCTTATCTAAACACACAGGACAGGACAGCAGGACATTCAGGTCACAACTAGTAATGATTTTTAAAGCGGTCAGCTCCAAACAAAACACAGACAGCAAACACAGACTGCTAACAAACACATCAAACAAACATCAAACAAACGCTGCAAACAAACACACCAAATACAGACAGCAAACAAACACATCAAACAAACAAACAGACAGCAAACAAAGACTGCAAGCAAACTTCAAACAAACACTGCTAACAAACACATCAAACACAGATGGCAAACAAAGACTGCAAGCAAACATCAAACAAACACTGCTAACAAACATCAAACACACACATCAAACACAGACGGCAAAAAAAAAAGACTCCTAACAAAACACATCAAACAAACACTGCTAAGAAACACATCAAACATAGACAGGAAATAAGCGCAACAAACAAAAACTGCAAACGAATAAATCAAACAAAGACTGCAAACAAACACATCAAACACAGACGGCTAATAAACACATCAAACAAACAAACAGACGCAAACAAAGACTGCTAAAAAAACCACATCAAAGAAATACTGCAAGCAAACACAGGAAACAAACACTGCTAACTAACGCTGCTAACTAACACTGCTAACTAACGCTGCTTTAGAACCGAGGGGGTTAGAGAAGTTCCTACTTGAGAGCTGCCTGCTGTCACATGGTGGGTGGTGCTGGAGCAGGAGCGAGGTGCTGCAGGAGGAGAGAAGATCCAGTGGTTCAGTAGTGAAAGACCCTTCTGATGATGGACAGAACAGACAGCACGTGAAAGACCCAACACACACCCAACACTGTTACAGCGCTGCTACGACCTCACTATGAACTAACACTGTCACGTGGTGTCATGACCACCTGTAGGCAACTTAGCAGCATTCCATGGACTTCCAGGCAGGAATGATGGAACTCATGAAGGATCCTAGGAGGCTGTGACGACGCTGAAACTACACTGTTGCAATGTTGCCAGATGACGTCACTACCTTCTGAGGAATTACGTTTCAGCGCTGTGGGCACCAAACAACAGGTGGTCACAGTGTCTACAGGACAGCTGTGTACGGAGGGTGTAGCGGGTCAGGGGAGGGCTGGGGTGAGGATGATGATGATGATGAGGATGATGTGTGGAACCAGGAGGTCAGTGTAGCTTAGCTTAGCGTCTCTACTCACCAATGAGCAGCAACAAGCAGGACAGAAGTCTGACCCTGCATCCCCCGCGGTCAGGCATGGCCACACGCCCTCACTGCCCTGAGGAGGCGAATACACATCCGGGTAACTGAATAGCCACCACACGAGCAGAAAGCATCCATAGAGCCTCGAGAAGTCCTCCTCTCCGGAACACGGCCACTGAGCCGGCCATGATGCTGAGGGGAACTGTGGGTAAACAGCGGCCTCTGGCGGCCAGCGGGCGAACACACCGCGCAGATCTGAACGACTGGCCTGGCTGGACTCTGCAGTTCTGGGAAATTCAGTAGATTAAATTTGGACCGAGAGCTAATTCAGTAATCTGGAGAGGAACTGTCTCTGCTCTGTTTCAGTGGGTTCCACTATATCACTCAGTGTTGGCGCATATTAAATTATATATATAATTATATAATGATAATTAATATATATAATTTATTATTAATAATTATATTATAATTTTTGTATTTATGTAGCGAATTTAATAATTAGTAAGTGTAGTAAGTAAGCCGAAGGCGACGGTGGCAAAGAAAACCCCCCTGAGGTTAAAGGAGGACACCTTGGGAGGAACCGGACTCACACAGGGGGAACCCATCCTGCTCTGGTCCAGACTACATTCTGGCACTGTTCAAAGTAACATCAGCTGAGTATCTAATTATGATGATCTAGTCGTCATGGTGACGATAAATTTAATGAAGAACTAATTGTGGAATAATAGTCAGATGCATGTAGCAATAACAGAGAAACTGTGTGTATATATAAATGACCTTATAACAATTTAAAATAATAATTTTAAGCCATATCAACTGGATATAAGATTATTTTACTTTCCAGTATATAATGTTTTGCAGTGTAGATCTTATATCTGGTTGGAATGCCCTAAAATACTCATTTTGAGATTGTTGTAAGCTCATTTTATGATTATTTGACTTATTTTCAGATATTATTTACTTTTTTAAAGTGATTTTAGAAGCCAAATATTCTCACTATATTTAATGTTAATTAATATAATTCATTAATATAATATAAAATATAAAAATAATATAAATTTGGCTTATTTTAGCATGTTTACTAAAATGAGTCAAATGATCTTCCAATGCAATTCATGATAGAGAGACTTATCGACCGGTCTAGAACACAGATATTAAGTTCAGTTCAATGTAATACATATATATATATATATATATATATATATATATATATATATATATAGTGTACAGTGCAAAACACTTAAACAGTACGTATGTAAACAGTAAGACACATGCAGAATGTGCAGGTGCAGTCATTGTAGGTCAGTATGTTAGAGCACTAGAACTGAGGTGCAGTTAGCATATCGCCGCTGTCCAATGAAAAACATGTATCTCCATTTTTGTTGATTTTGACTTTTATGCGTCGTTGGAACACAGCACCTGCCTTTTAGGTTGTGTGGAAATTTCATGAGGAATGGACCAACAGAAACCGCTCAAAGCTGCATGGATAAAAACTCTGGCTCCATTGACCTGCATTCTAATTCCAGTAGGTCCATGGCCTCTCCTGTAAAGCTGCTGTTTTGGACGATATTGGCAGATAACCTCGTCAGAAATGTGTTTGGAACCAACCTAATGACCTGCCAGTGCAGCGAGAACATTCGGCCTACTAAAATCGCTTACAAGTAATAACTGTCTCACTGTTAGTCATTAAAGAGAGCT
This sequence comes from Prochilodus magdalenae, assembly GCA_024036415.1. Lineage (NCBI taxonomy): Eukaryota > Metazoa > Chordata > Actinopteri > Characiformes > Prochilodontidae > Prochilodus > Prochilodus magdalenae. The sequence goes on along the minus strand of JAMWET010003940.1, from coordinate 75,115 downwards.
GCTTTAACCCGATATGAGATCATCTGAGTTCCCAGGATCTGATCTTCGCAGGGCAGTCCTGAACTCTCTTAGTGAGTCTTATTAAGCCTGGAGTATCCAGCCATCTAATGATCGC
>JAMWET010003940.1:7500-70000 GCA_024036415.1 Prochilodus magdalenae | reverse complement strand
GTGCTGCCGTCTCCTCGTTCGCCCTCACCGAGTGACATCACCAGGATAGAGAGACACAGGGAGAGAGAGAGAGAGAGGGTGAAAAAAAACAGGGGGGTTGGGTGGGGCGAGCGACTGCACATGCCCATGCTTCCACTGTGTGTTTTCATCCTATGTAACCCACTTTCACCTCCACCCTCTTTGTCTGTGGTGGAGATAAACAACGTGCTAGCCTCAAGCTCTGGGGTGCCCCCTTATCCCCCCTCGCCACCCCTCCCTTCCCATGTACCCCCCTTATACCCCTCTTTGGCGAGACTGGGGGTTATCGCCGGCGGAGGGGTCAAGATTAGGCTGTGTTCTATTTGCATTTAGGTGAGCGTTTGGGGTCTGCCGTGGGGGGCTTTCTTTGAGCGCTTTCTTGGCCTCCCAGTAGCTCCTCTGTTAGGCTAATTGATCAAATGATTCGCTCAATTGGTCGTGTACGACTTGTTTGCTCACAGCCCCCGTCATTGTTTGATGATTTGTCATGGCATGGCTGGTCACCTTTTGAACCCCTCTTCGGTCCATGAAGCTCCGAGCTGGGCACTTTGATCAGCGGTGGAAGAAACAGCACGAGGCTATTGTCCACCCATCCAGCAGGGAATTTAAACCCGGACAAAGAGAGCGTGTGAAAGCGAGGGGGAATAAAAAACGACTGACCGTGTGTTTTAAATCTAAACCTGAAATAATATAAACAAATAAACCAGGCCGTGTTTACTCAACCGCTGATAATTAGCATAGCGTCTGTTTAGAGATCGATGCTAACTGATACGCTGAGTCCTTTGTAGACGGCGACAAGAACTGGCATCCTTTGTGGGACCACAGTAACGGAGCCTGATTTCTAAGCGGGCTGAGGTTTGAGGTTCAGTGTAGGACCCTCCTGTAAAAGCTTCCGCTGTCACTATGAGTGTTTCCATTGTATAGGACCTCAGAGTGCAGACCACCATAGACAACACCACATTTGTCACCGTGTTTATTCAGCGTTAGGGGTGCCTGAAGTGACAAATGGACGGCATTAACAAACCATTTGGAGTCCCACCCTCTGAGTGGCCCTAGTGTAAAAGCCCTGGGAACCTAGCTGTTACATTCAGTCATTTGTCCAAAGACCCCTCTACCCTCCCCCCCATTCACTGCCCCCTTCCTCCACAGACTCCACTGTAGAACTATCAGACACCGGGCGCCACGCAGAAATAAGAATCCCCACGCCGAGCCTTCCCCAGCTGTTACCTCCTGGCATTCCTTTCCCTTGCCAGCTCCTTGGGCTGCGCTGACGTCCAGCCCCAAACGGTCGGGATGTGGACTCACATGGACTTGTTATGTCTTCCAGGTGGCGGTGAAGGTGATAGACAAACGGAAGGCCAAGAAAGACTCGTACGTTACAAAGAACCTTCGCCGGGAGGGCCAGATCCAGCAGATGATCCGCCACCCCAACATCACCCAGCTGCTGGACATCCTGGAGACAGAGAACAGCTACTACCTCGTCATGGAGCTCTGCCCAGGAGGGAACCTCATGAACCACATCTACGAGAAGAAGCGGCTCGACGAGAGGGAGGCGCAGAAGTACGTCCGCCAGCTGGTCATGGCCGTGGAGCACCTGCACAGGGCTGGCGTGGTGCACAGGTGAGAGAACCGTATCTGTACTATGTAGCTTGAGTAACAGCCGGCCGAACTCTCCAGACAGCAATGAGGGAGAGAGACCTCTGTAGATACAGCACGGTCTATAGAAGGCTAGGGGCTCCCTGGGGAAGGTCAGTGGGCTTGGACATATCCAGTCTATCCCATTTTGCCAAGGGTATGGGTAAATGCTCCCTATGCAAATGGCCCAGGCTGTCAAGAGTGTTGCCCAAGATCCCTCTTCAAGGTGACAATGGAGTTCTCTTTGTTTCCTACAGAGACCTAAAGATCGAAAATCTTTTGCTGGATGAACAGGACAACATAAAGCTCATAGGTAAGCAGGTTTAAGCATCTTTCCTTAAATGCCCCTTCCCAATCCCAATGTTCATTTATTCCCAACACCATTCCCAAGACAGGCCTTTCCACAATTCAACAGCCAGCCGCATCAGGTCTCATAATCCCACCAAAGGAAACGGCCCTCTTCGGCATGTGGCAAGGCCTGATGGAGCAATCAGTATCTCATTAAAACCAAACAACCTCTCACCTCCGTGAAGGTCCGTCTCAGCATACCAAGTCCCTAGTTAACGGCTGGGTGTGAAAGACAGGGCCGGTCTGTTAGCGTTAGACGGCCGTAAACCCCCCCCAGTCTGCTCCAAAGGAGGCAGCCCTGGCACCTTTCCTCCACACCACCGACCCGGTGATCCCAAACCTCCTCTCTTCTTTCCTTCTGCCGTAGATTTCGGGCTGAGCAACTGCGCGGGGATCCTGGGATATTCCGACCCCTTCAGCACTCAGTGCGGCAGCCCAGCCTACGCCGCCCCCGAGCTGCTCTCCAGGAAGAAGTACGGGCCCAAAGTAGACGTCTGGTCCATGTGAGTTCGCCCAGCTCCATCTCTCTCTTCTATTAAAGTCTAATGGCTATTGATCTCCTCTTGATGAATGCTCGCAGGCTAACTTTCCAATCGGAATAATAAGTGTGCTTTTTACCATGCAGCGGAGTTAACATGTACGCCATGCTCACCGGCACCCTCCCGTTCACGGTGGAGCCCTTCAGCCTCAAAGCCCTGCATCAGAGGATGGTAGACAAGGACATGAACCCTCTGCCCCCCTCACTCTCCTCAGGTACACGCATACCGCACGTCCTGTAACCATGTAGAGTATTGAGAAGTGTGCATGTGTGTTTTTCCGTAGCCATTCCAAACGCTCACCAGCTACTCCCATTGCCAGACAAATCCTAAGCCTCCATCCGGCTATGAATTAGACCCTAATAGGCGACACGCTCTAAAGGTTTCCCATGAAGGCGGCCATTGTTAGCCGGCTTCTTATTTTGGTCCAGTCTGCTGTTTTTCTGTCTCGTGAATGGAGTCCGATGTTAGGAGTAATTGCGAAGGACGGACCGAATATCTTCTCCTGCCCTTAAATGCACTCCTGGAGCTGAGAGCTAAATCGGACTGACTCGGGTCTCTTCAGGAGACTAATGGGTTAATGTTCCTGCTTGCTGGTTGTAGTCTTATTGTCTGCGTCCTTTTAATTTTTGGCTTTTATTAAGAGTTAGCCATCATACACACTCTTTCGATTTAGGCTTGACACACAGTTAATTAAAACTGTGGGCAAATGAAAGCATGCGAGAGAAACCATTTGCATAATTACAGGTTCTAGCCATGAGCGACGGACTTTGTGGGTAACCTCGATATGTGTTTCATGTCTAATTTGCCTTTTATGTTTTAAATTCTTGCTTTGTCTGGCTCCATCTTGATGTTTAGTGAGGTTGTTCTTGATTCTAATAATCTATGAAGGAGCTACACCAACAAACAACGACATACGAGCTTATGATTACTGAATGTAGTGCAAATCCAAGGACTAGTTGCGTAAAAATTAGCTATGCTCAAAATCATCTGATACGTAAAATCCCCTCTAAGTGTATTTTAATGTACTAGAAATGTAATTTAATATCAGTTTTTTAAATTTAAACGCATATAGTGCAATAATTAATAGGAATTTGATCTCAGTGGTACTTAATAAGAGTATACCAATTTGCATATAGGTATATTTTAATGGACTAAAAGTTACTAAATTTTTAATATGTACTTAAATATAGCTATGTGAATCTCAGTGGTGTCTCAAAATAGGACAATTAAGCAGAATTAGCTCTACTTAAGTGTATTTTAATCGCAATAAAGATATATATATTCAGCATACTTAATGAGTACATCGTATATTTAAACAGCAGATATTAATCATGAGTGTAGGGAAGTATACTAAGTATACTCAGTATTCTGTAGTACACTCTTTTTACCCTCTGAGCTAAAGGGCCCAGCTGCTAGTGTCAAATTTCCATAAATGCTCATATTTCAGTTTTAGCTATGGCCACGGTCTGACAGGGGAAGGTCTCAGTGGCATGTTCTGAAATTCCAGAGGAGGTTTACGTCTCAGTATCAGTGCAGTGCATCACAACCGGGTGATTCAGCACCGAAATGAGATTAGCCTCCTTATGTAACTGCGGTGCTTATTATCAATGACACAGAGCTGCCTTCTTATCAATCTACTTATGCAAGACGTTATGGGGGGGTAGTCGGTCAATTGGCTCTTACCGGACAGAGGACAGTAGGGGTTTGTTTTGTCTGGGCACTGAATGCACCGCTATGGAGGCCCTTTCTTTAAATGCTGGTCCACACTGAGCGCGTGTCCGTCTGTAGGGCGCATTGATGGCAAGCTACAGCCGTGCTGATCTCAGCCTCGGTGCTTAACGAAGCAGAGAATAAGATTCTCATGGCTGTCATTGAACCGCAGTCCAGTGCAGTGTATTTACCATTCATCAATTTCCTCCACAGCTGCAGTTAGCTTACTGAAGAGCCTTCTAGAGCCCGACCCTGCCAAAAGGCCCAACATCCACCAAGTTATGGCGGACTCCTGGCTGCAGCTGGGCAACCCTCACACTGGAGTCCCGTACCTGAACAGGTAAGCATCTCATTCTTCTTATCTGCGTCAGGATCAGGTGAACCGGGGGTCGGTTCTGGGACTAACGTGAAGTTGTATTCTCTTTCAGGATCCACATCGAAGAGATTAACCACACAGTCCTTCTGCACATGACCGAGCGGATGGGCTACAAGCACAGCGAAGTCCTCAGCGCTGTTCTCACAAACAGAGCCTGCCACACCCTCGCCGTCTACTTCCTCCTCAACAAGAAGATGAAGAGGCTGTCCAAGGAATATCGGGTAAGTGTGGTTACGGTCTGTCATTCAGCCGAGCGATCCGAGTAGCAGTTTTAGGCATCATGCTTGACCGTGTATTGTTCTAACAGAGGTTGCATGCTAATTTAGAACCGGTTCACGGTTGCTAGTACCCTAGATCAGAAGTGCCTGGCTCTGGATTGTGCACTGTAACTGATTCCGGCGGTGTTCTCCATGCAGGAGAAGCAGTACAGCATAGAGAAGGAGAAGAAGAGCGAGCTGTTCCAGACGCAGTGGAGAAAGCACATCGAGAAGATCACCATCCCCCCCAAGCAGACGCCAGTCTATCTCGCCGTGAGCAAAGGCCCCACCAAAGAAAAGAAGCAGAAAACAGGTGAGGGGTCAAACGGGCCGTCCAAATGGGCCTGCACCTGAGCCGGAGTTCACAAATACCTGCCCGAAAGCTTAGATGCAAACTCGACCGCGTTCGTGCATCACACGGACTACCTCCAGCAGCAGTCACGTACACTTGAGAAGCTGTCACCAGGAGCATACGTTGAACATGTGGAACTGGTTTGTGCTGCTCAACAGTGCACAGCCCTAAGGCCCCGTCTGTAAAGAGCAGTCTGCAATAAGCCAGCCTCTGTCGTTGACCCATTTCTCCTCGCGTTCTTGTTGACGCTTACTAAGTCACGCTAGCAAGGTTAGCGCTCCAGCCCCCTTAAAGTATGTCTTCAAATTCAATTGGAAGCCAGGATCAAAAGAAGACCTGTGTCTCTCATTTCCATGGCGGTCCAAGACAAATAAAGGCAAACGGTGTAGAGGGAGATTCCGGGCAGTGGCGGAGCATTCCTAAAATCATTGTCTTCCCGTCCGATTTCCTTCTTTTAATAAACGGCTTCAAGTGGACGCATAGGCTTTGTCCTAGTCCAACGAGGAATGAATACGAGCCGAGCCTTTTATTGTCCGGTCAGTTCCGACTTTTGTTCCATGTCACATGACTCATTTTGTTGGGTTTAGACAGCGACAGTGTCCGTCGTGTCTGCCATGAATCTGTCCATAGACTGTAACAGGCTTCCTCTTCTTGGACTATGAATCTGATGAATGTATACGAGGGCGCATGTATAAGAGTCCATCTGTGAAGCATTCAATCAGCCATTCAGTTCATGTACACAAATGGCTCTCATAACTTGTCTTGTACTAAGAGGATGTCCCTCCCTCTCTCTCTCTCTCTCTCAGGGCTCCTTAAAGCGATGACGGGTCTCAAGGAAGCTTACTCAGGCCAGGGCGGCTGCATAGCCTCGTCCTCACTGGAGTACCTGGAAATCCACCCTCTGTTCCCCCAAGAAGCCCGGCGCCTGGACACCCAGCCGCCCCACAAGGAGAGCTCGAAAGACGTAAAAGCCGTGGATGTCCCAGCCCGGCCCCCATCCTCTCTCGGGGCTCACTCCTGGGCTTCTGCGAGCAAAGAGCCCAGCAAAGAGGCCCCACCATCGCCCTGGTACAAGCTCACCAACGGCGCGCTCTCCCCACCCCGCCACGTGTCGGCCTTCCAACCGGAGAGTTCCTACCTGAAGAAGGCCACCATCCCCAGCCCCCCAGTGCTCATTGTCAAGCCCCAGCCCAAGAAGAGCCCCCCGACTACAGACTGGCCAACCCCTAGCCCCCCTGAGTCCAGCAGCGGGGGCAGCGGCGCCAGCGAGGAACCCGACAGCCCCCAGCACCGCAGCAAGTTCCCCTCCATGGGCATCGGACAGATTCTGAAGAAGAAGGTGCCACCGTTCACCTTCCATGTGCCACCGTTCAGACCAGAACCCGCAGTGGAGGTGGAGTCGCCGACTCCGTACCACATGCAAACTCTGCTCTGTGCCTCCGGAGCCCTGAAGACCTTGTGCTGAGGAACGAGACTTTGTAGGGTTGAACGGCGTTAAAGGAACAGCTCGACCAAACGTGCTAACGTGACTAGCGGTTAATGGACATTATTAGCCACTTCCTAGCACCGGCGAACAGGCGGCCAACATTAGCATCCTTGGCTGAGCCGTTCCTTTGAAAGCGAGCACGAAACCCAGAAAGTGTATGCAGTAATCGTGTTCACCACCCATGGCTTTGATCCAGTACGAAGCACTAGGGCTTCCAACGTGACTGGGCGATTTAGCGTAAACCCTGTGGGGAGTTAGCTGACTTCTGTCCTTAATATGCACAGATAGAACAGATGCCTGCCTGTAGAGAGCACGCACACTCCAGCTCCGAACACTGTGTTAGATATATTACCTCTTACGCAACACTGCCAGCGGCCTGTCTGTCGCTAAGACAGACCTTCACGTGCATCAAGAATGCTGACTCTGATGTCTGTTTCCGTAAAAAAGCACCCCCCATCGCCATCTGCCGCTGCAATTCCCATTCTAGGATCCGATAAAGACTTTATTCCTCATTTGACCACCAATCACGTCTCACGATACGTCGAGATGCTGGACCACTGCCAGTGCGGCATTCGCATGTACCTCGGAGCACCCCTGCTGAAGCAATACAGCCTGAGAACGTTTGTATACCACCCGTTTTTCTACCCCATAGCTGCGTGAGCCGAGCAACTGCCGGAGAGTAGTCACGCCTCACAACTTACCCCGACACGCGGTCACTCAGGTCTAGCTGTATGTACTTCGCGGGTGAAGTCCTCTCCCTTTAGCCTTGCTGCGAACCCGTCGCTCCACATTCCCGCGTCCCTCGGCCGAAGGAGGGCGCTGAACTTGTATAGCCTTAAAAGTCTTGGGAGTCTGGGAGAACCAGAAGCATCGTGTTTCATGATCTAGCTTACGTGTTATCACTGTAGATGAATAGGTGTGGGTGTGGAGGGGAGGTGGGGAGGAGAGGTGGGGTCAGGTCATCATCACATGCGCACATAATCATGTCGAATGACGCGGTAGGCCGTGCGATCGCGCGTACGTAGCGCTAGGCCCCGTGCTGTACATTGCCTGATGTGGGAACCGCTTGTATATAGGACTCCCAGGTGTCTTTCGTCCCATGCGTACCCTCACGCTCCAACTGCTCTCATCGCACACTACTGTAGTTGAGGTAAAGCTGACGGCTTCGCCGAGTCTTCACTTGCACAGAAGGCTTCGAACTGTTTATTGATGAACTCTTTTCTTGCATGCACTGACCACAGTTTCTTAGTTCGGGAGAGGAATGGCGTGTGGGTTTTCCGGAGACTTCTTTGTACCTCTTTGTTATTACCTTGAAGAAGAATGGATCTGAGATTCGGGGGTCTTTTGAAATCCGAGGGTCCTTTTTGTAAGCTTTTGTAACGAGTTGCTGTGCTTCAGTGAGAAGAGATTTTTTTATGCTGTAAAAAAAAAAAAAAAGATGATTTTACATATTTAATATTTAACATTTCCAAAATGAATATTTGTGTATCGAGGTTTTTCTTTTCCACTCAACACTTGACACTTCTGGTTACACAATAAAAGTGTAAATGCTGATTTGTGTGGACGTGCTTTTTCGGTTGCCTCCGTTGGTTCTTCTATATTACCGCCCACTCGCCGGCAGGGTAGTAGCGTAATGAGCTGCACCCGGAAGAAATCCACCCACAGGTGACGGAATGAAACTTGGTGGGTAGGCGTGGCATGGTGAGTCCCTGCATCGTTACAGACCTCCAGCGAGCAGTGGTGTCCTCCATCAGTCCTCCTGTTAGCGCAGCACCATTGGTAGACGGCTGCACCACACAGGTCTACATGCACACAGACCGTTACCACGACTGTCCTTAACACCACGTCACCGTCACCAAACACTGCAGTGGTGTCGTACCAGACTGTCATGGAGTGACTCAGAATGGCAGCGGGTCATCTTCAGTGACGAGTCCCGCTTTAGTCTTGGTGGAGACGCCCAACGAATACGTGTGTGGAGGCACCGTGGTCAGCACCGAGATGAACGGTTTGTCGTCACACGTCCATAAGGCCTGGTGTCCCTCCACCTCCACCCCTACCGCACCATCTGCAGGAACTGTGTGAGGATGTTCAAGCTGCATGGGATGGATTACCACAGGACACCATCAGGAACCTCTACAGCTCCATACCGAGACGTCTGGCGTGTTGGGTTAGCGAACACGGCGGCCCGACGCCATACTGAGAGACAGACTTCTGTATGTGTAGCTCAATAAATATTGATCATATCAGTCTACATTTATCATCAGTTATTGATCCTGGTCTCCTTTATCTTCCTTCCCCTCACACCTGCACGCCCACACCTCCTTCTGGGTGCAGCTATTCTTTTAACGATGTCTGCCTGAAACTGAGAGGGGGGGGCACATTTGGTGTTGCGCCTGTCTGTCCCCTTTTCCCACGAGACACCTGTGGGTTGCATGAAATGAGTGACAGCTGAAAGACCCCCTGGCCTCATTTAATACGGTCAGCTGCGCTACACGAGCCCCCACACACCCCTCCGCGCATGTACTCTCACACCCCTGATAAACGAGACGAAGGGAGCATGGGGCGGGGGAGGTGTACCCCGAGACAAGCCCTCAGATACCCACACCACCCAGATCAGTTTGAGAGGCTAAGCCGATAAGAGCTGTGGCTGCAGTAGCAGCTGTAAAGTATATTAAAGCAAAGCGCTTTGTTTACAGGGGACCGTATAGTCATCTCAAATCCTCTGGCGGCTCAAGTGACATAAACAGCCTTTGACGAAGACTCCAGTGGCTTAGCACAGCGAGGAGAAGGGTGACACACCATACTCACATTGAGGAGTGTGGTAATCGGCCGGGCCATGATATTAAACCTCCTGGGGACATAACAGAGCTGGTCAGAAAACGGAAGTGCCCATAAGGTATAACCACCGACACGTCCTATGCATCCTGTATTCATAATGCCTTATAAATACATTTATGAGGCATCATATACCATACATAACACCTCATCATAACACCTGTCATGAGTATATATAAGCAGTTATAATAACATGCATAATACTTCATAATACACAAAAGTGTGTGACTTTCTATTGTCAGGTTTCATAACACCTTATAACATCTGCCCATAAGAGCACTGTAGACACAGTAATGCTGTACTGCCACACGTTATAGAGCGTTATACCAGGCTATAACAGACTAAGTTTTTATTTTATACACAGTTTAAATGAATTTTAATAAACTGAATGTGTGCATTACAGCTTATAGAGCATTATAAGTGGTCATTGCAGGCTCTAAGTCAGCTGAGTTTATTTTAATGTAATTTAAATATTTCATCAATTTCATTTCAGTGCATTATAGCTTATAGAGCATTATAAGGGATCGCCACAGGCTCTACAAGAGAGGCGAGCTTGTCTAACTGGTGATACGGGACATACAGTGCGAATATGTTAATCTGCAACGTCTGCTCTTTTTTAAGCCATAGCTGACCTAGTACAACATTCATGCGTATGACGTTCTTACTGATGTACAGGTATTATAATGCGTTATGAAACCTGGCATTATTAAGCCGCATACGCTTGGTTTATAAAGTGCTATCTATTTAATTGTAACTAGTTGTAAGTCATTATAAAAGCTACTGCCTGGTATTATGAGGTGTTGTATATCACTGCTGTCCAAAGAAAAACAAGTATCTCCAAAATAGCAACGTCACAGGAGAGGCCAAAAGCCTGATTTAATTTTAATGTATGTCTATAGAACCAGAGTTCTGTCTAAGTGATTTTGAGCCATTTCTGTTGATAAGTCCGTCATGAAATGTTCACATAGTGTAAACAGCAGCTGCTGTGTTCAAATGATGGATAAAATGAAAAAACAGTAACAAAAATGGAGATATATATATATATATATATATATATATATATATAGTGAGGTGCGAAAGTTTGGGCACCCTTGTTAATTTTCGTCGCTGTCCAAATAACAATTATCTCCAAAATGGCAACTTTACAGGAGAGACCAAAAAACTAATTCAATTTTAATGTAAGTCAATGGAACCAGACGTCTTACAAAACACTTCTGGTCCATTTCAATTGGTCCATTCATCATGCAAATCTCTCGCTGTTTTCAAATGATGCATAAAAGTCAAAATGGACAAAATTGGAGATACATGTTTTTCATTGGACAGCGACGATATATATGTATACAGAGAGAGAGAGAGAGAGAGAGAGAGAGAGAGAGAGAGAGAGAGAGGGACAGAGAGCATCACCACCCACAGTGGGCAGCGCAGTGACCAGCCACAGGAGGTTAATGACTACAAAGGGATGTTCTAACAGCACTGGACGTAAACATTAGGGTTCCTGTAGTAGGTGTTCTAGGAAGGGTCTCCAGGCTGTTCCATATTTACAGATCTTGGCTTCTGAACACTGTAAAGGAGATTTCACTCTTTTCATACAGTCATACAGAACCCTAATGTGGCCTGGACGTTCATTAAAACCCTTTGAAAATAAAAAATATATATATATTAAACCTGAAGCTGTATTAGCACCCACTCCTTACTGAGATTTACTGTATAAATAATTAAATTAAATATTATAGTTAGCTCTAAATAATCCACGGTAGTAACTTAACGCAAACTCAGTGAACCAACAAAACGAGTCCCGTTACCGAAACGTACCGACTAGTGTCTAACACCTCCACCAGCACCAGCAACAGCTGGGACTTGACTGGGCATGTACTGGACAAGGCTCTGGATGTAGCCAGGTCAATGTTCAGACACTCTCACATCAGAGAACTGGTCAGGTGGTCCAGATGTGGTGGAGGCCTTCCCTGGCACAGTTCCGAGGAGAATTCCCTGTAGACTGGGATTGTATCCACTGCTGGTAGACCCGTATGACCGTACGCTTCCATACACCTGCAGATTCAGCTACTTCCTTCACACTATGGTCTTTGGCCACGCCCACATGCAGTCCCTCCTTTTAGCCAATCATTAACATCTGCTCTGGAGCCATTTTCCACACATGGAACAAGACATTCCCTGCACTGTAGCACCTCCTCCCAATCTATGGATCCCGTCACTCACACCCCGCATGAATTTATAGCTCCATCGTCCTCGTGCAGCGCCATCTGCAGGAGCCTGAAGGTACTACAGGTTTTGAAGTCAGAGCCTGGATAACGAGGACGTAGTAGGCCTTGTTGTAGGTGTTACAGTCGAGGGCTTTCCAGGAGAGGTTGCTTTAACTGGCTTTCACTTTGGAAAGCAGTAAAGCATGTAATCTGACACGGCGGGGGCGATCTGTAGAGCAGATTTGACCGGCTATGTCTTCAAGATCTGCCACGGAACAGAGGTAAAGCCACTCTGTTTGTACCGCGTGAATGACGACAGTAACGGTTGAACTCCTGGATACTTCAGGGGAAAACCTTAGGGCACAAAGCACCATAGCTGTGTCAACGTACCCATGACCTAAACACATCCAGACCTGCATTTCTGCCTGGCACCGTGCCAGCTCAGCCTATCAACAGAGCACAACATCCAAAACAGAGAGTAAACAACAGCTACAGGCAGCGAACAGATGCCAATAAGAGCAGGAAGGCAAAGCCAATCTGTGGCTTAAACTCCACGGCCCGGGTGTTAAACGCACTGTGAGCTTTTGCTGGCTGTTACTGAGGCTCAGGTCTTCATTAGAGTCAACGTCAGGCCAGAGGCCTCTCACTGCGTAGAGGCCTCTCATCCTAGTCAATCTGTTCGGGCTTAGAAACCGACTGAGACTAATCCTGTTTTCAAAGGGCTTTTCCAGTCGAGAGAAATAACAGTTTCTTTGTGTCTGAAAAACAGACAATTAATCAGATGTAGGAGTCGGAGGAGGGATGGAGGTCACACTTCAGAGATGACTGACACTTCATCATATTAATAGAGCATAAACTGGTCCATTTACTGCTAACCTGGAAACGGCACTGGCCTGTTCATGTAACGGATACATATAAATACTCATCATCTAAATACTAGCTGTACGAACAGCTGCACCCAGACGCTTCACCCTGGATCGTGCCTGTGATGTAGGCAAGGACGGGCCTTATCTCTGTACCTGACTGACCCAACGGCCACGCCATTGAAACGCACAGCGAGCATGGTTCTAAAAACAGGCTTCTGGAGGTCATTAGTGATTTTCTAAATAAACAGATCTAATACAATATCTGATCTGGAGTTTCGGAGACATGGTTCCAGTAGTGTAGAGAACCAAACAGAACCAACACAAACCCAGAACCTGTACACCTAGAGAACCTGATCAGGTACAGGTGGGCTCGTACATTCTTCCAGAGCTGTACATATATATATATATATATATACACACAATATTAGTGTAATTTTAACAAATATTAATAATATAATTAAAACTAATACTGATTGTATTATTGTGTATTACATTTTTTTTGAAAAATAAAACAATGGATTGTTATAGTGATGTTGTAATAAACATTTCTGCCTGTGTTCTATTTTTGTGTATTGTGTTATTTGTATAACTATATATATATATATATACAATAAACCAAAACTACAGATACAAGATGTACATACCTGATATATACCACTTCTACACTCAGTGTCCATCTTATCAGCTCCACTGACCATACAGGACACTCTGTAGGTGTACAGGTCCAGACTGTAGTCCATCTGTTTCTCTGTGTACTGTATTACCCTGTTCTTCAATGGGCAGGACCCCCACAGGACCACCACAGAGCAGGTATGATGTGGGTGGTGGATCATTCTCAGCACTGCAGTGACACTGACGTGGTGGTGGTGACACCAGTGCTGCTGGACACCTCACTGGACTGAGAATCGTCCACCAACCAAAACCATCCAGCTAACAGCGTCCTGTGGGCAGCGTCCTGTGCCCACTGATGAAGGACTAGAGGATGACCAACACTGCACTGTGCAGCAGCAGATGAGCTATCGTCTCTGACTGTCCATCTACAAGGTGGAGCAGCAAGGTAGGAGTGTCTAATAGAGTGGACAGTGAGTGGACACAGTGTCTAAACACTCCATCATGCTGGAGTCTATCCCAGTGCTCAGTGAGCAGAAGGCAGGAAACGTCCTGGACACATTTGTTCACACCTGGGGTGGGGGCGGGGTCAATTAAGCATCTCCAGCTCACCTGACCGCATGACCCACACAGGCACGGTGAGAACATACAAGATCCACACGGCAAGCACCCTGGTTACCCAACCGGGGAACCACACCCAGGCCCTTCTTGCTGTGAGGTGACAGCGCTATCCACTGAACGTAGGTGATCTTAATTAGATCTACCTGAGCACACCTGTACCTGGAACCAATTCTATTATACTGAAAACAAGTGTGAAGGTCCTTTGAGGGACTCCTTGTACGGCGGTGGCTGTTACTAAGTCTGAGCGAGGCCGGCTTGCTCCCTGATTGCTTCAGAAGGTTAGAGGAGGAGAGGTGCGTTCCTCCAGACGGCCTGCCTGCATAATTCATCAGCACCCGGCCTGTCCCCTTCGCGCGGGAGTGCGTGTGTCTGGACGAGGTGGAGGGGAGGTGGGCGAGTGTGCGCGTGTGCGCTTCGGGCTGGGGAGGGGGCTCCAGTTTGCATCGATCACACTGGAAAGTGCCGAGCATCAGCGCTTCGGCTGCAGGGGTCTGCAGCGCGCAGACGCAGGGCTCCAGCACATTTATCAAACCGACAGCGTCTGGCGCAGCAGGTGAAATAATGAGGCTGAAAGAAAAATCACAGGCTCCCAAACAAAGAGCCGCACGGCCCAACATCTGTACAGCTGTGCCACCTCTGGTCGGCCTGGTGTTTCCCGCTTTAACCGGCTACAACCAACCAACCCATCACACAAGAGGTTCTTCAAAGGTTCTGTGGCACAGGCACCGGTTCCCTGAGCAAGGGTTCCAGTACTGTTGCTAAGGAACCTTTCTTTTTGGTACTACGTAATAAACCCTTACAGCCAGACCCTGAAAGTGGTTCATCGAGGGTTCTTTAGTAGAGGCAGTAGTTCTATACAGAACCAGAACACTCAAGAAACCTATACGGATAAATGGTTCTTCTCTATGACCTGACCTGTCATGTGTGGTTCTTCAGGAAACCTGTTCCACTACTGTTGCATGTCAAATACCTGTTTGGGTTCTATGTCCCTTCCTTTGTTGTTAAGTGTGTACACCTACACAAACATCATAATAAAGGTTCTATAGTAAACGTAGTGGTTATACATAGAACTAATGAAGGCATAGAAGGTTCTCCATGATGTAACCCATTGTACACGGTTCTCTTAGTAAGCTTTCTAAAAGGGGTTCTGCTATTTTTAAATCAAAGTCTTTCAAAGTTTCAAAGACAAAGGTTATATCTAGAACCATCAACATTCAAGTACCTATTCTGGAAGCACACATGGTTCCCCTCTGTGACAGAGAACCTGTTCTATATGGTTCTTTAAAACCCCTACTTAAATTGTACTACTGTGTACAACGCCAAAAGAGGTCCTCATTGCGACAAGTCCAAGAACCTTTCTCTGGTATTTTAGGATCACCTCTAAAATGGTGCTTTTAAGGTTCTTTACTAAAGGCAGTAGTTGTATCTAGAACCTTAAACACTCAAAAAAACTAAACAGATAAAGGGTTCTCATCAATGATACCTGTTCCATTATATACAGGAGAACCGTACCCATCCAAGTACCTATTTTGGACATGTACATAGTTCCTCTCTGTGACAGAGAACCTGTTCTATATGGTTCTTTAAAACCCCTACTTAAATTGTACTACTGTGTACAACACCAAAAGAGGTTCTCATTGCTAGAAGTCCAAGAACCTTTCTTTGGTATTTTAGGACCACCTATAAAAAGGTTCTTCAAGGGTTCTTTACTAAAGGCAGTAGCTGTATCTAGAACCATAAACACTCAAAAAACTTAAACAGATAAACGGTTGTCATCAACCTTTACATTATATACAGGAGAACCGTGCACATCCAAGTACCTATATTGGATAAATACATGGTTCCTCTCCATGACAGAGAACCTGTTCTATATGGTTCTTTAAAACCCCTTTTTAAATGGTACAATACAACAAAAAAATAGGTCCCTCCATTATCACACCTCAAAGAACCTTTTTTGGTACTCTGTAATAACCCTAACTGGCACACCCTTAAAATGGTTCTTCCAGGGTTCTTTGCTAAATGAAGAGGCAAGACGTGGAACCAGGAACACTGAGGAGAGCTCAGAGATTCCACCGGCTGATGTAACCTCTAGTGTGTGGCTGTTTAAGAGACCTCCTCCTTTTTTAAAAGGGTTCTAGGTTGCTCTGCTTTTTGATAAAAGAACACTAAAAGGTTCTTTAGTAAATACAATAAACAGAACTTTGAAGAAGCTGTCGTTCTATGCAGAACTAAAGTGGGTTCCTTTATTAGTAAAGTACAACAGTAAAATGATCTTTTAACTAATTAACATATCTGAGATTATTATAAACTGATTAGTTTGAGATTCTAAGATCATTTTAAGATTGGTTTAACATCACTTCCAGAAAATTTGGCCGTTTTAAGCGATTTTAGTCAAAATTTCTCACTAAATTGGCAAATAATTGTACCAAATTCTAAAAATTCGGCTTACTAATCACTAATTACTTTCTACTTAGTTAAAATTAATTAAGATATTTAAACTAGATATAAAAGACTTTTACTTGCCAAGACCTTTGTTTTAGCAGTGTAGATCTAGATCTTATATCTAATTCTCATTTTTTAGATTATTTTAAGTGACTTATACAATTTAACCAGACATGTTTTAGTTTTAAGTAATTTTAATGTGAAAATTTCTCACTACACTGGCAGATAACTGTACTTATTAAACGTGTGGAAACAAAACAAAGAGAAAATCTGATTTATAATCTTCCACAAAAGTAAAAACTGTCTGAAAATAAGTTGAATCTTAAAATGAGCTCAAATCAAGTATGAATTTTAAGATATTTATACCAGATTAGATCATTTTACTTGCCAGGATCTGTTTTTTTGCTGTGTAGATCTAGATCCAGCATCTAATTCTCATTTTAAGATCGCTGCAAATCAGTTTTAAGATTATTTAATCTCATTACCAGAAGTTATTTACTTGTTTTAAGTGATTTTAATAAAACAAATATTCTCACTATATTGGAAGATAACCTGGCTGGTTTCCAGCACATTTGCTACAATGATTTAAATTACTGCCACTATAGTGTGAATAAATGTCTGACTAAAATCATCCAGAATAATTAAAAACTGCATGAAAATGAGGTTACAGCTATTTCAAAATGAGAATTTTTAAGATACATCAACTAGACATAAGATCACTTTACTTACCAAAGTTTTAATATAGAATATTTAATATATATATTAAAAACACAGCGTGAGCATCACAGACAAAGCCAGGCTGCCTGTGTATACGCATGTTCTCCATTAATTCCCCATTAAATTCCATAATAAATAGCAGAAATGTGAATATATAATATCTCCTACTATTTTAGGTAGCGGGACCTGTGGGTTAGGAGGAGGAAGGTGGGGGCGCCTGGGAGAGATGGAGGGAGAGGAGGATTGATGGCGGGAGGGTAAAAGACGAGAGGGGGGGCGGTGGATGGTTGTGAAGGAGAAAGAAAAACACCCAGGGGGATTAGAGGCTGCCGGCTCCGCCCCTGCCAGCCAATCAGCGGTAGTGCAGGGTGACGCAGGCTGACAGGCAGGCGGCGGGGCGAGCTGGCTGGCTGCCTCCGAGACCAGGAAACGGATGACGCGATGGCAACAGGAGCAGCGCAGCATGTGCGCCCTGTTTCCATGGTAGCCGTGCCTTGGATACAGCGCGCTGGTTGGTCTGCGCGGATTGCCTTCAACATCCCAAGCTGTTGTTGTTATGCTACCCCGGCAGTCGAGGTTGGGGGGCTCTCTTGCCCGGGCTTTCGGCTCGGGGGGCTCGGTGCACGACTAGACGCTCCGCCCGCCTCCAGGTCCAAAGTGTTGCTAGGCACATTCGACAGGAAATGTAAACAAGGAAGGAGAGCACGAGGCGTCCTCAGTCACCCCCACCACAACCACCACCACCCACCATCCAGGGCTTGTTATTGAAGATGAGTGAACTGCACGTGCGTGGGGGTGGGGGTGATTGTTTTGATCCCAAAGGTTAAACATCACACAAACAACAACAACAACAACAACAACAACAACAACAACATCAACTTAGCAACAGGGATATATTTACTTAACATACAGGATAATGCATTATGAATTCAGCTAATCTACAAACATAAACAAACAAATACAAAGAAAAACAAACAACAAAACTGGAGCGTCGCAGAACCGAACCGGCACCACCGGGCTTTCTGGATATTTAGTGAATAACACAAACAAGCTTATTAAAAAGCTCACACAAAAAAGTCTGGAAAATCTGACAGACTGAACATCACGGGTTCCCCAACACGCTCGAGAACTGCCCAGCCTACAACAAAGGAAAGCGGAACACAAGTAAAATCATAACCACAACTATGACATGAAAGTGGCAACGGAGGAACAGCGAGAACCCTCTGTAGGCTCAGACAGAACAGCGCAGGACCTCAGGAGCCACTCCCACCTAACTGCAGCTCATGTTAGCTTTAAGGTCGACCTCAATCTCCAGGAGCCGCTGTCCTATTGTCACTGCTAGGGACTTGATCTGTAGAGCATAAAGAGATGGAACAAAGAGTGAGGGAGAACAGGACAGGACTGAGGGACAGACACCTCTACAAACTGGCGGAACCTCAAAACACTACAGAGTGAACAGGGTCCAGTTTCAGACACAGCTGTGCATTTCATTATTGATAGGAGTGACTTTAAATAAATAAATAAATAATAATTATAAATATTTTTATAAAAATAAATCATCGTCATAATAAATTTTAAACTGTAATCTTTCAAAAATAGATTAAAAAGCAACAACAAATAAGTATATATTCCACAAGTTATGATGTAGGGGTTTGGTTTAGGAACTGAGACGTCCCAATAGAAAGTGTCCTATAAATTAATATACCTCAGTTCAAATCCAAGATCTGAGACAGCTTCCCAGACCAAAACTGAGTCCCCTCTGGGACGTTCCGGGCGTGTTTAGATACGTGGAAATGGGTTCTCTGGTTGATGTGACAGTGGGTTTGAACCACAGTGCCTACACTGAGCTGCTGGACAACCCCTATAGTCCAACATAACATTCCTATCCCTGTACTCCAAGAGGACAGTTCTGGCGTTCACAGGGCTGCAGGTGTGACTGATCCGGATGATGAGCATTCACACAGATTTGGATCCTAATGGAAATCTGTGGGGACTACCTGGAACCACAAATAAAAGGCCAGGGATGCCCAACCCAGTCCCAGCTGTTACTGGTGCTGGTGGAGGTGTTACCTGCTCTGAGGTACGTTTCTTTGTCTGGTGAGCTTTTATAACTCGCTGATTAAGGCGCACACACATGAGGTAAACGTACCCCTTAAAGTTACCAGGCTGAAGCTGCACACGTACACCTTCTTTCATAGCCAAACAGTTAAAGGCATAACAAGACGAGAAAGAGCAGGAGACGAGAGACGGTCCACACCGACCAATACGGCTCATAACTCTATTTTAACTATAACTGATTAAGGTACAGGTATGTTACCTGTCTAAAGGTGTTACCTCCTTACAGTCTGCTGCTGCGACAAGAAACACGAAACCTGGGCACCTTTATTCAGTTACTGCTTTCCAGCACAGCGTCAGGGATGTTCTTAGAGATATGTTTAGAATCGTATCATCTTTATTTTTTTAATAATGTTTTTAATCTCTACAATATGTACAATTGGGATTTTCCTGCTGTTAATCTTAATCTCAAAATCTCTCTCAATCTCTCTCTCTCTGTGTAAACAAGAATATGTCCTTAATGGTTGCACAGTTGAGGGCTAAATTAAAATAATAAAACTGAATATAATTAAATAAAAAGAATTATATATATATATATATATATATATATATATATATATATATATATATATATATATATATATATATATATATATATGTATAAAAATAATTCTTTTTATTTAATTATATTCAGTATTATTTTAAATATTAGTTAAATATTATTTTTTATATTAGTTTTTATTATATTATTTGAATTGTAAGTGTGTATATATATATATATATATATATATATATATATATATATATATATATATATATATATATATATATATATATATATAAAATAATAATAATAATAATAATAATAATAATAATAATCCTGAGACATCTGTTCATATTACTAAGGGATCCCAGGGAATCAACACACTTTAGAAAAATTCAAATAGCTGAAGGCATATTACATTATTCTGCCTACATGGGCATAAAAGTTCATAGCTCATTTAAATAAAAGCTATATGTAATTAAATATGTACATAGAAAAATACATTTTCAGTTTTGTTTAAGTATGAGTTTCATTTAGCCCTATAAAATGGAAAAAGTAAATCCATATGGAGGAGATAATGAGGGCACTTGCTCTTTAAACCGAGTTAAATATGAATATCTGAAATCATGAGCATGTGCTGGGTGTCTGTAGCTGACATCACTGTGTCTGAAATTCTTGAACAGGTTCTAATAGCTCTTTGTTTGCCGGACGCGCTCGCACTGCCGCCGCGAACAAAGAACTTTCCCTTCACAGAAAGACTGCCCTCTGCTGTCCGTTCACAGCCTCGGAAAAACAATCCAGCCATCGCTAGTCCTCCGTCCCTGCTGGCTTTCACACTCCGGTGAAGAATAATAAACTTCCGGTTATTCCGGTAGCCCAGCTTTCCCTCTCTGCAGGTATACAGTAAGCTCTCAGTGAATCACATCTGTTTAATATTCCCTTGTTTATATAAATCTGCATATATTAGCATATTCTTCATCAAAATGAGATGCCAAAACTCAGTTCTGAGGTCATTAGTAATTTCTGCTGGGCCAAAATGTTCCATTTCATGCTCGTCCGTTTGTTTACAACCTTAACCTGAGGTTTCAGAACTCAGCAAGGTCAGCAGACAGTGCAGACACCGTATTCTGTGTGTTGATTAGATTAGAGGTTTCCAGGAAAACATGAAACGGGGTGTGTCTTGCTGTCGGGCAGTAGATCACAGTGTATGAATGCGGAGATACCACATGATTGCTAATTGAATTAAATTACTCATCAGATTAATCTGCGGCTTTCCATTGTCCTGAAAACGAGTTTACCTGTGTCATTTGCTGGTTGATGAGGGCTGCGAACTCCAATGTCACTGGGCTCACTTCACGGCCCACTGCTGCCATCTGCTGCTTAGCGGAACCTAATACATAACTTCACAGACAGTGACAGCACATTATACATCCACCTCTTACTCACTGTATCTACACTCACTGTCCATCCTATCAGCTCCACTGACCGTACAGGACACTCTGTAGGTGTACAGGTCCAGACTGTAGTCCATCTGTTTCTCTGTATACTGTATTACCCTGTTCTTCAATGGTCAGGACCCCCACAGGACCACCACAGAGCAGGTATGATGTGGGTGGTGGATCATTCTCAGCACTGCAGTGACACTGACGTGGTGGTGGTGTGTTAGTGTGGGTGGTGCTGGTGTGAGTGGATCAGACACAGCAGTGCTGCTGGACACCTCAGTGTCACTCCTGGACTGAGAATCGTCCACCAACCAGAACTATCCAGCCAACAGTGTCCTGTGGGGCAGCGTCCTGTGGGGCAGCGTCCTGTGGGGCAGCGTCCTGTGGGGCAGCGTCCTGTGGGGCAGCGTCCTGTGGGGCAGAGTCCTGTGTCCACTGATGAAGGACTAGAGGATGACCAACACTGCACTGTGCAGCAGCAGATGAGCTATCGTCTCTGACTGTCCATCTACAAGGTGGACCAGCAAGGTAGGAGTGTCTAATAGAGCGGACAGTGAGTGGACACAGTGTCTAAACACTCCAGCAGCACTGCTGTGTCTGATCCACTCACACCAGCACCACCCACACTAACACCACCACCACCACGTCAGTGTCACTGCAGTGCTGAGAATGATCCACCACCCACATACTACCTGCTCTGTGGTGGTCCTGTGGGGGTCCTACACGAACAACAGGCTAATAGTACAGTCTGGAACTGTACTACTACAGTGTCCTATATGGTCAGTGGAGCTGATAAAGTAGACAGTGAGTGAAGATACAAGGAGCTGTATCTAACTAAGTGTCTGGTAGTTGTGTACAGACGTAAAAGAAAAAAAAAGGGAGATGTGGAGTAGGAATAAAATCTACAGAGGGGGAAATAGAGAGAATATTTGTAGAAGAGAAATGAACTAGAGCTGTGTGAGGGAGACTTGTGTGAGGAAGGCTGTCAAACTGAAGTACTAAAAAATGTTTCAGGTACCTCTCAATGTTTTGAACACCGAAGCAGAAAAGCAACCTCTTAAAATCCAGCGCCTTTGGGGTTGATGTATACACGAGTCCGAGAATGGAGCTACAACCACGACAGGTGAGATTCACCACAAGGCTGAGGATAAGAGAAACATGAGAAAGTGTCATAACCTCTGAAGGACCGAGGAACTGAAAGACTGGACTGTCTGGTTCAGGTCAAGCTACACTACACAAACCATTCCATTCACCTACTAGCCAATTCACTGACCAGGGTCAGCGTTTCCCAACCCTGGTCCTGGAGCCCCATCACTCCCTCGTTTTAACACAGCGCCTATAACTCAGTGATGGGCTGTTAGTGAGCTGATGTTCCAGATGTGTATTTTGTTCTTGTTCCCGGGTTCTAAGAGTGTTCTCCTGACTCTGTAGGCTTAAAATGTCCAGTTTACGACGTATGGTTCCCAAACACTCTCCTTTTACTCAGCCCTGAGCAGACTTCAAGGAGCTCCTGGAACTGTGAGAACTCCCCAGAAGTTTATAGAACTTTCTGCAATTGTCTAAAACTTTGGAGAACTGTGGTCTGGCACTGTCCTGTAGTGTACATAGCAGTATAAGTACAGGTGTGTCAGGTGATGCTCCAGCTGAGTGAGGGGATAGTGGATACGGAGCTACAGTTTTGCTGAAGTTTAGAAGCTGTTATTATTAAATCTCTCCCAGTTTTTGATGATGTGTTTATATCTATAGCCGTTATTGATTTTACACATAAGCAAATGTAATACAAGATAAAGAGGCCGGGAACAAAAGTCTTGTTTGGGAGCGTTTGGAATGTTTGTGGTAGTGGCGAAAACACCAAAACGTGCAGGGCACCTTCAGGACCATGGTTAAGAACTGCCACCTGGATGACGTGAACATAGTAAAGACCCTCAGACACTTTACTGTATATACTGCACATCTGCACTCCTGGACACTTACTGTATATACTGCACATCTGTACTCCTGGACACTTACTGTATATACTGCACATCTGTACTCCTGGACACTTACTGTATATACTGCATATCTGCACTCCTGGACACTTACTGTATATACTGCACATCTGTACTCCTGGACACTTACTGTATATACTGTATATCTGCACTCCTGAACACTTACTGTATATACTGCATATCTGCACTCCTGGACACTTACTGTATATACTGCCTATCTGCACTCCTGAACACTTACTGTATATACTGCATATCTGCACTCCTGGACACTTACTGTATATACTGCATATCTGCACTCCTGAACACTTACTGTATATACTGTATATCTGTACTCCTGGACACTTACTGTATATACTGCATATCTGCACTCCTGGACACTTTACTTAAATACCAGTATATGCACATGTTTATTATATTAATTCAGTCATTTATCTGCTGATAACTGCGCCCCTTGCACATTTATTTATTACTATATAGAAGTCTTTTCTACAGTCTACAGTTAGATTTGTATTTCTTGTATATATTTCTTGCCTCCTTGCGAGGTGAGATATATTTATATTTATATATTTATCGATAGTGACCTGTACTATGTATAGTTAACAGTTGATAATACTGCTGCCGGTACCGACCCATTTAGGTTTTTATACTCCACAACGCTGTTTTTATTTTTTAATTTGTATCTGTGCTGTTTTTGGGAAACCGCTACTGGCTGCTAAATTTCTCTTCGGGATCAATAAAGTATCTATCTATCTATCTATCTATCTATAGATCTGTATGTGTAGATCAGGAGGAACAGGAAAGATCTTACCATCCAGGTTCAGTGCGTGAGCTGGAAACGTAAGGCTCCCTTCCCACCACGATATTGTCACTGACCTCTGAGAGTGAAAACCAGGAAACGGCAGTTAGTTACAGTCACCATCATTAGCATCTATGAGCATGAAGTTCACACCGCAGATCATATGTACTATACTGTATTTATATTGTTGCCCTTGGCACTGCATTCCTCTTGTTAGTTAGGTCATGTGTCTCTTGGCCAATTAAATGCAACCCAGCAGAGTGGATATTGAGGAGGCTCATCTGATGTACCCAGGTACCATGCAGATATGGGCCGTATCTACCAAAGCTTAGGTGCTGCTGGCCCACTGTTGGCACTGGCAATCTGCAACGAGCCAAATGTGGCCCACACATGTAAAACATGCATTTGGCCCACTTGTCCCAGGAGAGATCTGGTCCTCTTCTGGCACAGATACCACTGCCTGTGAGCCCAACGTGTCCCACATGTTCCAAAACAGACCTGGTCCTCTTCTGGCACAGATACAGAGGTGTTGCCTACTTTTGGCTGAGGTGTGGCCCTAACGTAGTGCATACATGGTCCACATCATGCAACCATGAAAGGCCTGACCCTGCAGCCGTCAATCCGTGCAGCAACAGGGTATGTGGGCCAGATTTGGGGTATCTTCTGAACCCAGAGGTACTAATGGGGAGCTGTGCTGGTGAGTATTTTGGTAATCAGTTCAGGGAAGCTCACCAGTTAAACAGACAGTCTAGGTGCTTCTTATTCACCAGCTTTATTTGGGAGCTGAGGAAAATGGCGGAAGGAAAAGTAGTTCCTATACTACACCATCATTTACGGCACCATTTGGGGTCTTTTTAATTTATGTTCATTGTGATAGAATTCTTAGTCTTTGTTCTAAACACATAAACAACTTATATCGATAGTTCTGTGGTAAAACTGATTCTTAAAAGTATGTATAAAAGTATGGATATTTAGGTATTAATCCGCACGTCCCTCAGTGCACAGAGCAGTAGCTGAACTCTCTACCTGTAACATCTCTAATACGGGGCCCTAATAACTTTCTAATGGGCTGTTATGAAGTATCACAAGGTAGTTGATAGACTCAGAGGGATGCTCACTCTTCAGCATGATCTGGTTGAGCTCCTCGTCGCTCCCAGCCCAGGACAGAGTGTCTCCCACTGGCAGCCTGCACTGTCCACACAGGAACACGGCAGGGCCATCTAGGTCCTCCTCCGCCGAGGTGCTACTGTGCACCATCGACTGACTATCACACACCACGTAGGTGTCCTCTCCACCGTCAGGGGAAACGGGTACTTCTGCGGCCATTGAACAAGTCTGTTTACAAATCAGCACCGTCGCGCCTACCCGCCGATTTTTCACTCCTCTTCTTCTCCGAGTCAATAACGAGCAGAGCTGACGCGTCACAGCGCCACCTGCTGCAGCGGAGGTGTGGAGTTAATCATTCATTTACACAAGCACCCAAAATACACTGCTCATCAAAACAATATCTGCATAGTGATAATCCATCCCATGCAGCTTGAACATCCTCACACAGTTCCTGCAGATGGTGCGGTAGGGGTGGAGGTGGAGTGACACCAGGTCTTCTGGACGTGTGACAACAAACTGTTCATCTCGGTGCTGACCACGGTGCCTCCGCACACGGATTCATTGGACGTCTCCACCAAGACTAAAGCGGGACTCGTCACTGAAGATGACCCGCTGCCATTCTGAGTCCCTCCATGACAGTCTGGTACGACACCACTGCAGTCTTTGGTGACGTGGTGTTATGGACAGTCGTGGTTACTGACTGTGCATGTGTCTTATTTTGTTAATGGTAAATAAGAACTGCTCAGGTGGTCCAGATTTGGTGGATGCCTTCCCTGGCACAATTCCGAGCAGAATTCCCTGTAGACTGGGATTGTATCCACTGCTGGTAGACCCGTATGACCGTACGCTTCCATACACCTGCAGATTCAGCTACTTCCTTCACACTATGGTCTTTGGCCACGCCCACATCCAGTCACTCCTTTTAGCCAATCATTAACATCTGCTCTGGAGCCATTTTCCACACATGTAACGAGACATTCCCTGCACTGTAGCACCTCTTCCCGATCTATGGATCCCGTCACTCACACCCCGCACACCCTATTTATAGCCCACTCGTCCTTGTGCAGCGCCATCTGCAGGAGCCTGAAGTTACTATCACCATGGTGACTCATTATGTGTCATGTGAGCTAATACTGAGGTCAGGGGTCAAAGGGGAAGTCCACCAAGTGGTCAAAACATTCTGTATGATTCAGTGGATGAGGTATATACCATTCAGAAAGTGGTTCAGAAACACATTTGATGTGATGATGCAAATATAATATTTATATTTGCGCCGTTTCTGTTTTTATGTAAAGCTGACTGGTGGTTTAACAGAGGTCATTCTGAACCAATAAGCTTTCTTTGGGTACCCCCTTCATGTATCCTTAAAATAACCAAATTAAAATACATTTTAGGCCAAAATTCCATCATAAAAGTACTTTAAAACATCCATAACACTCTGTAAAGGGAGCCTGGACGTCTGGTTCCCATCACCACCACTGTAAACAGTTCTGACCTTCTCTAGAACGGAGCACTAGCACACCAAACCCCTCGGAACGACTTATTTACCTTACCTTATCATAACCATACCTTACCTCATCTCAACCTTCAGTTTTGCAGACATTTTGAAAACTCGGTGGAGTTCCCCTTTAAGGTTCTCATAACCCGTGCCCTCAATATAGTAATTCGTGGCCTCGGTATAGTAACTTATTAAACGTTCCCAGCACTGTAATGCTAGGGCAGAGACTTTATTATGTAAGGCCGTCAGCTGTGTACAAAGTGAACGCTCCTCCGCCTCTCAGCCAATCACCGTTGAAAGGTCCCCCCCGACGCCACGCCCCCTTCCACAGGAGCGACACTTCTCCCTTAAAGCCTTAAACATGTCAGTAACGGCAGCTTTAGGACCATCGGTCCCCACAGATCTAGCTGAGCTCTGACGGGAAGCCCCCCTGGGCACTCTGGAGGGTGGTCTGAGGGGTCCGGTCCGAGGAGACCCTGACTTGTGGCGCACTTCTTATTTCCTCGTCAGCTGGCCACGGAGTCAACATGTGTGTCCCCCGCGGATGTTCCGTCGTCTCCGGTCTCGTGCTCCGCCTGAAAGTCCTCTCCGGGACCCGCTGTGGACTTTGAGCGTCTCTGTGGAGGTTTGGGGAGGGGGCGTGTTGGGGTCTCAGCCGCGCCGGGACTGACTGAGCCCTTGCCCTGTGACAGGTGAGGGGGCGTTGGCTGCTGCTGTGGTGATCGGAATTCCTGGCGAGTTCCCCCCTCCGGAGGGGGCAGGGGGGCTTTAATGAAGCTTGGACGCGAGAGCCGAGTATGGTGAGCTCCTCAGAGCGCACGGGCTGCAGTTCCCACAGACCCGGACGGGCTCTGCAGATCCTCTACAGCGTCCTCCTGCTGTGGAGCAGGGAAATGCATGGACTCTCCGACTTCTCCAGTTAGTGCCCTTACCTTACTCTGGCATGGGGGACAGGGGGCAGGGACTGTGCAGGGGGTATGAAGCGGGATAGGGACTGTTCGGCCCAGTTAGGCCAGTTCTATATTTGCTGGGGTGTCACTTTCACCCCTCACGAGTTCTCATTTCCCTTTGCATTGTGTTGAGTCTGTTCAGTGTTTAGTCAGCACCTGTACTGAGAGAGAAGCGGGGAGGAGGGGCTAACAGCCTTCCAGTGCTGATAGGCTATCTCTACTATGTAGTACTATGTAGTGTTTATGGACCTGATATTATCACGAACGTCATAAACTAGAATCACACCAACTTTCCTAAATACACCCGTCATCAACAGAACCGCTGCACCCAGAAGGAGGTGTGGGAGTGCAGGTGTGTTGGGGAGGAAGATAAAGGTGACCAGGATCAATAACTGATGATAAATTTAGACTGATATGATCAATATTTATTGAGCTACACATACAGAAGTCTGTCTCTCAGTATGGAGTCGGGCCGCCGTGTTTGCTAACCCAACACGCCAGACGTCTCGGTATGGAGCTGTAGAGGTTCCTAATGGAGTCCTGTGATAATCCATCCCATGCAGCTTGAACATCCTCACACAGTTCCTGCAGATGGTGCGGTAGGGGTGGAGGTGGAGGGACACCAGGTCTTCTGGACGTGTGACGAGAAACCGTCCATCTCGGTGCTGACCACGGTGCCTCCACACACGGATTCGTTGGGCGTCTCCACCAAGACTAAAGCGGGACTCGTCACTGAAGATGACCCGCTGCCATTCTGAGTCACTCCATGACAGTCTGGTACGACACCACTGCAGTGTTTGGTGACGGTGACGTGGTGTTAAGGACAGTCGTGGTAACGGTCTGTGTGCATGTAGTCCTGCGTGGTGCAGCCGTCTGTTGATGGTGACTCATGGAGGGCACCACTGCTCGCTGGACGTCCTTGCTTACGTCACATCATTTGTGCCTACCTACTCTGTTGGTTGATTCCTTCTGGGTGCAGCGATGTGTGGCTCTAAAGCACTCCACACCAAACCGCACCCTAGCCATTGGATTATATAGAATTTTCCTGGGTGGGAGTTTGGTGGAGTTTCCCTTTGACCAGTGCTGGGAGCTTGTGTGCCTGTTTAAGTAACAGTGTGTCTCTGTCCGTCAGACTACTTGTTCAGGATCATTAACAGTCACTCGGCGCACGCCCGGGACGGAGAACGTGCGCTGCTGTTGTGCCCACGTCACTCCACAATCGCTGTGTCCATGGCTTTCTACGGGCGGGACGGAGCGGGTGCTGGGAGCGGGCTCAGCTGCTCGGCACGCACAGCCTTACAGGTGAGAAGACCTGAGTGTCCTTCACATGCACAGACACCATAGTAACGTGCACCGATATACCAGCAGGCATGGGATAGCGGTGTGTAAACTGGTTATGGCACAGTGCCAGTTGTTTGGGGCCGATGGTGGAGTTTGCGTGTGGCGCAATGTGAGCCATGGGGCCCAGCTGTCAGCAAGGCACTGTGCATACTGGTGTGGGGCGTGTTCTCATGGCATGGGTTGGGTCCATGGACTGTGTCACTGCCTGGTGACCATTTGCAGCCCCTCAGGGACTTCATGCACGGGATGTTCCCGCGGGATAATGCACGGTGCCGTCGGGCACAGCTGGTTCGAGAAGCATTCTGGAGCGCTCTGATAAATGGCGTGGCCTGAGCCTTCTCCAGACATGAGCCCCATCGAGGTACTCCACTGTCACGCCTCGTTCAAACTCTGCCAGCCTCACTCGCAAGATAACACCTACAGGTGTGGGCATTCCCAAGCCGTCCCCTGAGGCAGTGCCACCTCGTAATCAGCTGACGTACCACTACCACGTGACTGTAGGTATGTCAGTGCACATATGTCATCTGCACAGCCGTCAGGAGGGAAGACAGGCAGCCGCACCGTCTGAATGGAGAGCTTATCAGGCAGCGTGATACGAGATAACAGAACACAGCACGGAGGAATAGAGAGATGATTGTGCCCCATACTGAGAATAGAGTAGGACAGATCAGGAGATCAGATAAACCAGGCCAGGAGACAATAGAACAGGCCTGCTGCCGTGCTCAAGCCCTGGGCCTGTACCGTTACCAAAACAGGATCAGGACATCCTAAGATCAGCACCGAGATCGTAAAATCACCCGGATCTGCTGCCGGGATCTTAACACAACAACACAGAACCAGGACGTCATAGCATAACAGGATCAGATGCCAGCCACGGTGAACCTCCGAGGGGTCGGACGAGTTCACAGCGCCTCCAGACTGGTCCTGCCACTCAAAGAGGGGATTCAGCACCGTGTGAGCAGAGACGTCAGATCAGATCAGCCCAGAATTCCAGCACTTCCTTGTGTCTGTGTGGGCTTCCTCCTCTGGGTGGTCTGGTTTCCGCCCACTGTCCAAACACGGGCGGTCAGGTGAACTGGAGATGCTAATTGGGTCATAAGGTGTGGGATGTGTGAACATGGGTGTCTGTGTGGTGGACACAGCTTGGTAAGCTCACAACCGATGTTCCGGGTCACCCTAAAGGTCAATTTGAGGTCGACGTCCATGTGCCTATGTGTGGGTTTCCTCTTACTGTTCGAACACAGGCTGTCAGGTGAACTGGAGATGCTATAGTGCCCCAGTAGGTGTGAGATGTGATGGACTGGTGGCCTGTCCGGGGTGTTTCCTGCCTTCCACCCGTGGGGCTCCTGGAGCTGGGATAGGCTCACCTATGAGGTTACTAACTGGACCCTAGAGGACTGGCAACATGTGGCATGGTCCGATGAGTCAGGGTGGCAGTTGTTTCCCCATGCTGTCCCAATTTTCCAAAACTGTTTGACAAATGGAGCGGCCTGCACGTTCACCCGACATGAGCCCAGTCGAGGTATCCACCATCAGGCCAGACTCTTTGCCCTGTGCACGCTGGCCAGTGTTCAGCCTCGCTCACATGACTTGTCCGTGTACCCCAGAAGCTAAACTGAGACCTGTTTGTGTTCTTCTGCCCACCAGAAGATGCTGTCGGAATGCCAGGGCCGCAGACTCTGCCAGGTTCTGGTTAATCCTCGTTTGTTTGGCCGGGACCCTTGCCCAGGAACCCCCAAATACCTTCACGTGTCCTACAGCTGCAAACCCAGTGAGTACCTCACCTGTGTTACTGACTGCAGGCTGAAACTCTTCCCCTGTAAACCCGGCTGTGGTCTTCTCCCCCCTCCCAGCGGAGCACAGGAGCAGGACACAGTGTGAGGGAGATCAGATGCTGCTTCACTGTAAGTATCCCAAGGTGCTGAACATCTACTGGGCCGTGTACGGGAGAGAACATGGACACAGGGAGGTCTGTCTGGCCGGGGACGATCAGCCACCACCTTTCGGTGAGACTCTCAGTCAGTGTTAATGTTTCC
Organism: Prochilodus magdalenae; assembly: GCA_024036415.1. Lineage (NCBI taxonomy): Eukaryota > Metazoa > Chordata > Actinopteri > Characiformes > Prochilodontidae > Prochilodus > Prochilodus magdalenae. The sequence continues at coordinate 39,231 of JAMWET010003940.1, read as the reverse complement.
GGGTGACTTATTAGTGTCTGTTTCATTTTTTATTCTGGTTTATCATTATTATTATTTATTTTTATTATTATTTATTATTTATTATTATTATTATTATTATTATTATTATTATTGTTGTTGTTGTTTATTATTATTTATTATTATTATTATTATTATTATTAATCTTTTTTAAATTCTTCTTCTTCTTCTTATTATTATTATTAGTTGTTATTCACTTAATTTTAATTATTTAGTTTTTTTAAAATATTATTTATTGCTGTTATTTATTTTAATTATTATTGTTGTTATTTTTTCATTGTTGTTTACCTAATTATTTATTCAAATTTAATTACAATATTATTTATTACTGTTATTTTTGCTAGTTGTCTATTATTATAATTAATTTATTTATTTTATTATTGTCTACCTAATTATTTATTCTTATTTTATTATGTTATTATTATTTCTGCTTGTTATTATTATTATTATTATTATTGTCATTATTAGAATTATTATTATTATTATTATTATATTATATATATTATATTATGGTGGTCATGTGACGTTAGCTCGTGTCTGTGGTCGTATGCGAACGTCTTTGCTGTAGTTTTTAATCATAAATGTATATGATATATTTTCAGTCCCTTGTTTATTGTCCAGCTACACGGTAAACGAGGCTCACCTTCAGTGTCCAGATGCTGACGGACTGGATGAACTTCTGGAGCATCTGTCTCAAACAGCGTGATGATTGTTTCAGATTAATCTGTATTTTATAAAGTTGTATTTTTATTTGTGTTTGTTTTAACAGAGTGTTTGTATCATGGGGTCATAAGTGCAGTACGGAGGGAGTGTTATGGAAAGCAGCGGTGCCTGATTGACATTGATGACCAGCATTTCAGAAACCCATGTGCCTTTGGAACAAAAAAGTACCTCACCGTGCTCTATTCCTGTGGTATGAATATTTTCATAGAATTATTATTATTATTATTATTAGTAGTAGTAGTAGTAGTAGTAGTAGAGGTGGTAGTAGTAGTAGTAGCAGTAGTAACATGTACACCTATAGGTGCACCCTGTAGGGTTACAGTTACTGACAGTAGTTCTTCTGTTGCTGGACCCAATGCCAGCCAGGCATGGCACGGTGCCACCTCTGACCTGATATCAGCGTATGGTGGACTATTCTCAGTACAGCTGTGACACAGTAAAGGACTGCTGCATAACTAACACAATCTGAGCCTGAGCTTCTGTCAGTAACTGCCCACCAGACAACGTGTGTAATGAAGTGTTGGGTGTGTTTATCGAGTGTTACAGATTCCGGCCACATTACGGAGCCTGAGACACTTTACTGAGCACCACACACAGGAACAGGCCACTGTAACACTGTGACCACTGTCCTAGGAAGGTCCATCACCCAAATAATACCACACAGTTGCACCCAGAAGGAATCAACCACCAGTAATTAACATGTACGATCAGCCGCACATGTGAGGTAAGCAAGGACGGGTCTTATCTCTGTACCTGACTGACCCAACACCACCGTTACAGACCTCCAGCGAGCAGTGCTGTCCTCCATGAGCCATCCTTTTAGTGCGGCACCGTCGGCAGACGGCTGCACGACGCAGGACTACATGCACACAGAGCGTTACCACGACCGTCCTTAACACCACGTCACCGTCACCAAAGACTGCAGTGGTGTCGTACCAGACTGTCATGGAGTGACTCAGAATGGCAGCGGGTCATCTTCAGTGACGAGTCCCGCTTTAGTCTTGGTGGAGACGCCCAACGAATCCGTGTGTGGAGGCACCGTGGTCAGCACCGAGATGAACGGTTTGTTGTTACACGTCTAGAAGGCCTGGTGTACCTCCATCTCCACCCCTACCGCACCATCTGCAGGAACTGTGTGAGGACGTTCAAGCTGCATGGGATGGATTATCACAGGACTCCATTAGGAACCTCTACAGCTCCATACCGAGACGTCTGGCGTGTTGGGTTAGCAAACACGGCGGCCCGACGCCAAACTGAGAGACAGACTTCTGTATGTGTAGCTCAATAAATATTGATCATATCAGTCTAAATTTATCATCAATTATTGATCCTGGTCACCTTTACCTTCCTTCCCAACAGCACCGCAATCCCACACCTCCTCCTGGGTGTAGCTGCTCTGTTGATGATGAGTGTAGTTTATTAAGTAGTACTGATAAACTTCCACTTTCTCCTGTTACAGTATTAAACAATGATGAGGGAACTGAAAGGACGTTAATGTGTAACTGCACTGCCATTAGGAGAACCATCAGAGCGAGGACAAACATGACTCAGCCCTCATTTAATTCCACTGTTCAAACAGCAGCATGGGACAAGCGCCCAAGGTTCTGCCTGAGGAACCAGGCTGGCACGGAAGCATGGCATCTCCAGGGCTCTTTCAAACAGAGGCTGATGAGTAATCCTATTCTTTATGTGAAAGTGCCCGATGCCAATCAGCAACAAAGGCCTGGCATGCAAACCAATAGCAGGAAGTCCTACAGGAAGGCCACAAAGTCTCCAAATGCCAGGCTCATTCTCCGTGTCTATTCCTGAACAGTGTTCCGTGTTTGCGCTGTCATTGTACTTCAGGAAGAAAACGTATGGATAAGCCAACAAGCCAGCATGCTAGAGGGGTGGGCGGAACCACGGAACTCCTCACGTTCCCACGCTCACTTCACAACTCACATACCGAGGGACATACAGCGGGGTTTCATTTTAGCTGTAGACACACCCACCTAAATGGATGTAGTTGGTGATCTTAACGCCTGAACCAGTCCATATCCTGATACACCACATCTACTCCTGATGTACACAGTATGATACTCCTCCATATCTCCCCCTCTAATACACACACTCGTCAAAAAAAGTGTGGGAGTGCAGGTGTGTGGGGAAGGGAGATAAAGGTGACCAGGATCAATAACTGATGATAAATTTAGACTGATATGATCAATATTTATTGAGCTACACATACAGAAGTCTGTCTCTCAGGAACTGTGTGAGGATGTTCAAGCTGCATGGGATGGATTATCACAGGACACCATTAGGAACCTCTACAGCTCCATACCCAGACGTCTGGCGTGTTGGGTTAACAAACATGGCAGCCCGACGCCAGACGTCTCGGTATGGAGCTGTAGAGGTTCCTGATGGAGTCCTGTGATAATCCATCCCATGCAGCTTGAACATCCTCACACAGTTCCTGCAGATGGTGCGGTAGGGGTGGAGGTGGAGGGACACCAGGTCTTCTGGACGTGTGACAACACACCGTTCATCTCGGTGCTGACCACGGTGCCTCCACACACGGATTCGTTGGGCGTCTCCACCAAGACTAAAGCGGGACTCGTCACTGAAGATGACCCGCTGCCATTCTGAGTCACTCCATGACAGTCTGGTACGACACCACTGCAGTCTTTGGTGACGGTGACGTGGTGTTAAGGACAGTCGTGGTAACGGTCTGTGTGCATGTAGTCCTGCGTGGTGCAGCCGTCTGCCGATGGTGCTGCACTAACAGGATGACCCATGGAGGACACCACTGCTCACTGGATGTCTGTAGTGGTGGTGTTGGGTCAGTCAGGTACAGAGATAAGACCCGTCCTAGCTTATGTCACGTGTGCGGCTGAGCGTGCCTTGTGATGTCAAACCTACACACCGAGTTTCACTCCTGTCGGTTGACTCCTTCTGGGTGCAGCTACTTTTAGATGATGAGTCTAAGTGCAGTCCTGAAGACCTCTACACCTCTACCTAGTTTACCCCTGCTCTGTTCTACTGTCAGTCCCACAGAGCTTGCTCAAAGAGGCTGATCCTGGCTTTTTCAAAACTACCTCAGCTCCCGAGGAGACCACCCGGGCAGGTAATGACTTGCAGTCCCATAATTCAGAAACCTACAGCAGATGACAGTGTAAATAAATGTGTATAACGTTCCAACCTCATTATTCCTAGGGGACCTTCCGCACGTCAGAGATTCCAGATTACCCCAAAACAATGGAATTATTATGAGCAGCTTTCTTCTGGCATACGGCTACATTAAAGGTAGAGCTCTCTCCGCACATGCGCTTCACATTCATCTGAACGCTTCTTCTTGTGATTTCATGCACATTGATTTTCTACTAATTTAGAGTCTTCATTTGTATTTTGACCAAATCTACACACCTCAGTGGTGGAGATACTCCAAGTGGGAAAAGCTCACTGGACAAAAAATATTCAAGAGTCACCTCGTGTGTTTAAGGTGGTAGTAACTTCAGGCTCCTGCAGATGGCACTGTGTGAGTACGATGGGGCTACAAACCCCTGAGGGGTGTGAGTGACAGGATCCATAGATTGGGAGGAGGTGCTACAGTGCAGGGAATGTCTCGTTTCATGTGTGGAAAATGGCTCCAGAGCAGATGTTAATGATTGGCTAAGAGGAGGGACTGCATGTGGGCGTGGCCAAAGACCATAGTGTGAAGGAAGTAGCTGAATCTGCAGGTGTGTGGAAGCGTACGGTCATACGGGTCTACCAGCAGTGGATACAATCCCAGCCTACAGGGAATTCTCCTCGGAACTGTGCCAGGGAAGGCATCCACCAAATCTGGACCACCCGACCAGTTCTTTGATGTGAGAGTGTCTGAACACTGATGTGGCTACATCCAGAACCTCATCCAGTACATGCCCAATCCAGTCCCAGCTGTTACTGGTGCTGGTGGAGGGATTACAGGCTGTTAAGGACCTCCCTTTAGTTCCTCCCTTTAGACCTTCACTGGAGTAACAGTACTAAAGTATGTACCTTCAGATGTACTTAAGTATGTAGAGTAACAGTACTAAAGTATGTACCTTCAGATGTACTTAAGTATGTAGAGTAACAGTACTAAAGCATGTACCTTCAGATGTACTTAAGTATGGAGAGTACCAGTACTAAAGTATGTACCTTCAGATGTACTTAAGTATGGAGAGTAACAGTACTAAAGTATGTACCTTCAGATGTACTTAAGTATGGAGAGTACCAGTACTAAAGTATGTACCTTCAGATGTACTTAAGTATGGAGAGTAACAGTACTAAAGCGTGTACCTTCAGATGTACTTAAGTATGGAGAGTACCAGTACTAAAGTATGTACCTTCAGATGTACTTAAGTATGGAGAGTACCAGTACTAAAGTATGTACCTTCAGATGTACTTAAGTGTGGAGAGTACCAGTACTAAAATATGTACCTTCAGATGTACTTAAGTGTGGAGAGTACCAGTACTAAAGTATGTACCTTCAGATGTACTTAAGTATGGAGAGTAACAGTACTAAAGTATGTCCCTTCAGATGTACTTAAGTATGTAGAGTAACAGTACTAAAGCATGTACCTTCAGATGTACTTAAGTATGTAGAGTAACAGTACTAAAGTATGTACCTTCAGATGTACTTAAGTATGGAGGGTACCAGTACTAAAGTATGTACCTTCAGATGTACTGAAGTATGGAGAGTACCAGTACTAAAGTATGTACCTTCAGATGTAGTTAAGTATGGAGAGTAACAGTACTAGAGTATGTACTTTCAGATGTACTTAAGTATGGAGAGTAACAGTACAAAATTATGTACCTTCAGATGTACTTAAGTATGGAGAGTACCAGTACTAAAGTATGTATCTTCAGATGTACTTAAGTATGGAGAGTAACAGTACTAAAGTATGTACTTCAGATGTACTTAAGTATGGAGAGTAACAGGAGCATGGTTTATTACGGCTCTAATGTTCTATTATCATTTCTGGAACAGGACTCTTCATCAGCTCAGTGTAGGTGAAGAGACTCTAGTGTCTCTCAGTCCACCAGTCTTTAATAGAAGCTCCTTCATTAGTCTGACACTGACGTCTATTCACATCATCATCAGCACAGAACACTGAAGGAGAACCGGTTTCATTAGCTAGAACCAAGCTCTGTCCAACAGGTCCAAACCAGTACTCTTCTCTCTTGTAGAAAATGCTGAGATGGCAGGCCTGCTCTTCGTCTCTGGCGTGTGTGTGGGACTGCTGGTTGTTCTGCTGGCCATCTCCGTGAAGCTTACATGTACCAGTCATCTTGAAGGAACAAGCTGTAGGAACACGAAAGCCCTCGAACAACCGAAAATGGAAGATGATGATGACGAAGACGACGATAGTGATGATGATGATGAGGAGGAGTCTGAGCCATTGATGGACAGTTCTATGATTTCAGAGGTGGGCAGGACAGTGTATTGTTGGGAACAGATGGCATATACCACTGAAGCAGCGGAGCTGATGGAGAGGCTGGAACGACGGGAGATGGTCATCCAAGAGATCCGAATGAACGCGTACCTTAACGGTACCTCCTGTACTCCTCACTGACCAATGCGCACATGAATTTGACCGTGCAGCTGCCTGTGTTTTGTCGTAACGTATGGAAACGCATTGCTGATCAAGCATTAGGAAGTCAAAAGGTTCCTCAGGTGACGATCACTGTGTGGTCTTTACACTAATGGTTTTTTATTGGAGCACCTTTCATATATTTCTAATGAAATAAGTTATTTTATACTGACTATGAAGCATATTAATAAAGATGCATCGTTTTAAACCAAAGACAAATTTATTATTTCACACTCCTCCACCAATGAGGCTTTATTTATCAGCTCTGAGAGGAAGAGAAGCACCACACCTCACTCTCCCACCGCTGAAACGTTCAAGAACTTCTTGCCCTCCCCGAATGAAGTCCTGGAGACGGTGTGGTAACATCCTGCACCCGGCACACAGCTTCAGCCTTCAATGGAGCGCGAGCCAGCATCACGGACAAAGAGAGGAAAGGTGTTGCATCCTTCTTTCGGCACTTCCTGGACGAGAGCTTCAAACTTTACAATCAATGCTAATTCAAGGTCATTCTGACCTTGTACTTCAATGACACCAAACAAGCCTATTTACAATCTCGTGACTGTATCGAAAGAGAATTGCGAGTTCTGAGATTCACAGTGTGTGACCGATCTGATCTGGTTCGTTCGCCCACGATGTGAGTGGACCAGGCGTCAAAACATGGATATCTGAGACAAAGGTATTCCTGGACAGTTATCTTGGACCCCATTTGATATTAGTAAGTCCCTGAAACTGCCTCTTCAAAGCCTGCCTGTCTGACCACTCGGACTGCAAATAGGAATCGTCGTCTGCTTCGTCCAGTTTCTGCGAAGAAAGATCGACATCCCAGAATCAGCTAGGTGATAAACGACAAGCTGATGTTCTTGTGACGAAGGTGTACAGAGAGTCAGATTAACAGGCAGGTTACACCAACACGTCCTGACCAACTTCACCCAGAGCCATACCTTGAGTTCCTCCTGCCTCCTGTAATAGTGCAACATCATCTGTTTCTGCTCCTCCTCGCTGACCAAAGGCTCCCTTCCTGGTGCCCCCTGACCCCTCTGAAAGACAGAACAACTCTTTATGTATACAGCACGGCAATGTGTTCTCAATGGCCAGGACCACCACAGAGCAGGTATGATGTGGGCGGTGGATCATTCAGACGCGGGGGTGGTGTTAGTGTGTGTGCAGCTTGTGTAATTCTAGGACCAAAGCACAGGGTAGAACTGGGAGCGTAGAACCACATCTGCCCATTTTTCACCCCAAACAAAGTGACATGCCTTTTATCTAGAACATCAAAGAACTACTAAAATGCAAAATGGGAATATCAGTCAGCCAACTGGCACTCACCTTCTGGAGCTTCACCACGATCTTTGTTTTCTCATTTTTTCCGACATAGTCTTGGAGTTTTTTGCCACGTTGCATCTCTTTGGATGCCCACCATAGCTGAGCTTCTTCCTCTGGTATCACCTGCAGTGAGGCCTTTAGGGAATGGAGAGAATGGGTCCGAATCGCATCCCTTTTTATTAGTGGTTACAGGGAATTTCATACGCAACGCATTTCCTTCCTCTAAGAGAAGCATTCACTTTGTTATCCTCGAGTCACAGAACCACTGATTGTCTACCCGAGTGCTTTGTCTAGTCAGCATTTAAAAAGAAAATCAAATCAAAATAATTCAGAGACAAATAATCCAACTTTACTTTCATTATACCAAAACAGTGTTGTACAGCTAATCTGGCTTAGTGTAGGTGTACATGTAGGACAGTACAGGGTGTTGAGGTGAGCAGGTGTGCAGTTAAGTATGTGGTTGTAAACAGTAATTGAATATATAATAGTGTTCAGTGCAGGTATGATAATAGCAGCTCAGTGTTCAGGTGAACATCTTACAGTACAGATGTAAAGTATGTAGATTACCTGGGGTTAGCTGCCATGTATAATACCTGGCATAAGCATGTATACTTGCTCTTAAGTCATTTTGACTACTCACATAATCTATTATAAAGAGTATATGACTTTATAAAGTCAGGTTCCATAAAACGGTGTTACACAGTTCAGTTACTGAGTATCTAAAATAAACTACTGTCAAACTCTACATACAAAAAATATATATTTTTAATATTATAATATAGTGTGTTATACAGGACCCCTATTGTAGCGCACCTGTGTTCCAGCAAGGTCCTCCCGGTTTTCCAGCTCCATCCTGATGGGATCGTGTGGTGGAAGGCCCATTGGGTAAACTATCATGACTGCTCCTCGCAACTGGTCCAGAGCTTCTTTCACCATGTCCATGGTCACACACACGTTGGCCTGCACTTGTTTCTTCGAGAGAAAGGAAAAGAATACAGGTTACACATTCTCGTACATTCAATAAGCAGGCAGAACACTTCAGCCTCCGTTCAAGCACATGACTTACTTTAGATACTAGAGCTTTGGCTTCTTCCACTGTTCTCTTCAGGACATCCTTCATTTTATCACTGGGAGCTGAATGATAGAGAGAGTGGTTTTCAGCTCAGCGGGTGGAAGTAAATGAACGGATAGCTCATATAGGTAGCATAAAGTGCTTACCGTGTCCATTTCTACGCCCAATTTCATCCTTCTTGAACTCCGCACCTCCACTGGGGATGCACTTCTCTTCCCATTCGTCTCTCAGGTTTAGCTCTGAGATCTGATCCTCTGTCAGGCCCTGCATGTTGGGGGGAAGTGTGATTCCATGATCTGCGAGCTCTGGGATTTCTGTGGAAGCACATAGACAGTGTATACTTACAGTGTCTTAAGACTCTTAAGTCTGCAGGATGACAATAAAACACCTGAAGCTGATACCATTCTTTTACTAATGTCTGTAAAGGCAGACTGCATGGCTAGGTGCTGGATTTTATACACCTGTGGCCATAGGACTGAAGGAAACACCGGAGTTCAATACATAAGAGGGGTGTCCCAAGATTTTGGTTGGTATGGAAGCCCATTCTGCCAGTTAGTACGACATAATTCCACTACTGGCTGCTAAATTTCCTTCGGGATCAACAAAGTATCTATCTATCTATCTATCTATCTATCTATCTATCTATCTATCTATCTATTTCTGAGATAGCAAGTCATGATTCTAGGAGGCTAAGTCATGTTTATGAGATGCTAAGTCATAATTATGAGATGCAAAGTCATCATTCTGACAAAGTAAGTCATCATTCTGATATATTAATTCATAATTATGAGATGCAAAGTCATAATTCTGAGACAGTAAGTCATAATTCTGAGACAGTATGTCATAATTCTGAGAGAAAGTCATGATTCTGAGATAGCAAGTCCTGATTCTGGGAGGCTAAATCATGTTTATGAGATGCTAAGTCATAATTATGAGATACAAAGTCATCATTCTGACAAAGTAAGTCATAATTCTGAGACAGTAGGCCAAAATGATAAGAAAGCCAAAATGATGAGATGCAAAGTCATAATTGAGATGCTAAGTCATAATTATGAGACAGTAAGTCATAATTCGGAGACAGTATGTCATAATTAAGAGAAAGTTAAAAAGATGAGATGCAAAGTCAAGGTTCTGAGATAGTAGGTCATAGTTCTGAGATAGTAAGTCATCATTCTGAAACATTAAGTCATAATTCTGAGCTGGTGCAAAGCCTTTTTTCTTTAAGTGGTGGAAACAGTCTTCCATAGAGTGGACGTTCTGTTTCTCAGGTGACATTATACCCTTACATTAAACGGCATATCTCACACATCTTCATTACTGAGGACGCAGCGAGTTGGTTTAACTCACCAGAGCAAATCCTGTCCACCTTCAGCCGGCCGTTGTAGATCTCGGTAACCTGCTGGAGGAGCTTCTCTATGGGCACATCCACAGTGCTGCTGAGGAGAAACTGGCTCTCCTCTCCTCGCTTAACGTGAAGCTGGACCATGGCTGCTAGCACGGTGTTCTAGCCGAAGATAAAGTAGGAACACGTAAAGCGGACTTTGTAATGAATTCGTTTAGCGAACGGTGTTGGCTCAGCTAGGCTAGGGGTCTGGCAAACGGGCCAGTGTTAGCCAGCGTTGCCATGGTATCAGGTAAACTTACCCTTCTAGAAGCTTCCTAGGCTCTTCTGCTTTAGCGCTGAGCTTCGGGCGAGGTGCTGGATTCTGACGCAGCGATACGGTTTATAAAAACCAGTAGAACGAAATAAAGCAGCACATTAGGTGATATATGTCCTGTTTATCTGCTCACAGGCGGTGCAGTCTATCCTCCTCAGCAGCGTCTGTTTACTGTGGCGCACACAGTGCACGGACACTTCCGGGAAGCGCTACGTCATTGTTGTGCGCCGTATAATCTGTTATACATGCGACCACACAGAATACAAACCTACCATATTACCTTAATCAACGTAATGCTGATTTTAACTACATTTCACATTCAAAATTCAAAAATCCAGAGGGCATTAGTACACAGCAACAATTCAAGTACAGTCACAAGCACCAGCCACTTCATTATGTACACCCCCATTGTATTTACACTCACTGTCCAGATTATCAGCTTCACTGACCATATAGGACACTCTGTATGGGTACAGGTCCAGACTGTAGACCATCTGTTTCTCTGTATACTGTATTACCCTGTTCATCAATAGTAAGGCCCCCACAGGACCACCACAGAGCAGGTACTATGTGGGTGGTGGGTCATTCTCAGCACTGCAGTGACACTGACGTGGTGCTGGTGTGAGTGGATCAGACACAGCAGTGCTGCTGGAGTGTGTCAGCTCGCTCGCACTCTGCCAAATGTGGTCCAGCTATTGACAACACGCATTTGGCCCACATGTCCCAAAACTGATCCAGCCCACTTCCAGCACAGAAAAGGGAGCGGTGCCTAGTTTTAGCTGAGCTGTGGCCCACATCTTGCTACCAGGAAGTCTTCCCAAATGCTGTTAACCCATCCGGCAAACGAGCCACGTGAAAATAGCGGGCCCCTTGCTAGTGTTTGAGTCTGTAGTATATAGTACAGTCAGGAATGTCAAAGTTAAATATGCTCAAAAACCCACAATGCACTTTTATAGCCAGTCAAAGTCTGATAATGACAGACACTACTGTTTCATAATGTCTGGAACTTTTTTTAATAAAACCGGTGGACGGGGATGTGAGAAATGGTATATAAATGTGAGTTCAACCCAAATCTGTCCAAACAGCCTGTATAGTAAATGTACTATAGTAGTAAATACTGTTAATTTGTTTGTGTTGTAAATAAACCTAGCTCATAATAAAGTCTAGCTCATTATGGCATGAGCATCACTTCCTGTTAGTGAGAAATGATGTAGTATGCTAATACGGTGTGTGCTAGCCTGCAGAACTCACACTATTAAGATCAGTACAGAGTATATACTGTGCAGCGTTAGTGTGTAGACGCGGCCCTTGACACGCGTCAAGTACAGAACCACACACAGAACGGCATATACCTGTGGAAAGCCAGGTTAACACACCCAAGACATCAGTCCCTCTGTCTGTGTGTAGGCAGAGCATCTGATACTACTGTAGACTCCCCAGTCCTACCCTCCAACCCCTCCAGAGAACAGACACAAACCGGGGGGAATAAGAAACAGTCCAGACACCATAAATACATGTCCATTTACATTTATTATTGCATACGTACAACACCAATTAGTCCATACATCTGTGCATGTGGATATGCACTGAAATCACAGATTGAATACTAAGTACTGAATTGCAGTCGTGGTTTGTGGGAATACACAGATTACGGTTAACACCACAGGGTTCTCTTTACTACTGAGCTAAAGCTACGAAGGAACGTCCACCTCACAAAAAGGGAGTTAATAGTTGGCTATAAAACCTCTGCATGACGTAAGCACTGGCTAGTAACATAGACGGACTGTTGGCTTCGTTAGCTGGATACACCTGAACAGCTGAAGGGGAAATAAATGAACTTGCCCGCTCCCTCCACTCTTTCTGTCCAGACGTTTTCGTCTAGTTTCAGTTACGGTCACCCCGCCCCCCGACCCCTCCCCCACACCCCATTGCATAAAACACATAAAACTGCTGGCTGGCATTCTTAGACCCTGATACCCTGGAATGGACTTAGTTTACACGTCTAAGGGCTCCTGTGTAGATCATTTCACGCCGCATCCTGAAACGAAACCCCGACACCTTTACTGGCCTACGACTGAATCCGCGATGCTGAGTTCACAGCTACACGTAAACCTGGCCTGCATCTCAACGAATGCCCTCTTCCTCTGTTCTCCTTCCGGGTACCTTTACAAGTGCTAGATAGAGGCTGCTCAACCTTTTGACCAGACCCATGCACTCAAATTCACCACAACAGGAACACCTCACTTCACAGTAGAGCCCAAGAAACACGACACTCACTATACATGTCCGTCGGTCCCCCTCATGGTTAGACTGGTCTCGCCCTTCAGATCGCAAGAACCGAAAGCATACTGGCACACAGTCTTAGAGCGTGACTGGAGCATGACGTTCCGTACTGCAGTCACAGCAGTACTAATACATGTAGGATACACCTGAACAAGGAACCGATGCAGCATAACGAAAACAGACACATCATCACCGAACACCAAAAGAAATCAGTGCCTGAGAGCACATCACCAGATCAAGATGGAGCAGTACAGTGTGGAATGCACAGTAGTCAGAACGCTGGCACTACAGACAGGATAGATCCCCCCTCGTTGTGTGCTTTGTACAGCGAAGGTCACCGCCAACACTGCACATCAACCAGATGGTGCCAGTGGAGGTAAATGCTAACTAGTCAAGCAGGATGCAACTGAGGATTGGTGGCTTCTCCTAATGTGCGTGATTAGACAAGCTTCAAAGGCATTCTGCATGTAGGCAAAAGGCTGATAAATGCTGAACTGCCCTCCGCTGACCAATCTAACCTCTAGCCCAGTGTTTCTCAACCCTGGTCCTGGAGGCACCCTTCCCTCTGCCCACCTGGTTCACCTTACGAGCTCATTACGGAGCCCTTACGGAGCTGCAGCGGGCGTTACAGCAGGCGGTCCACCAAAATGAGCAGGACAGGGTGGCATACGTCCAGGACCGGAGTTGAGAAACCCTGCTCTAGGCCAGCCTCTACCTATATAAAAACAATAGGACTAGCCCCCTTGCCCCCACAGCACAAACACACATGGGCACACACCCATACAGACATATAGACAGACATGTAGTCAGACAGCACTGGCCGAAACACTCCACAGTAACGCCTCCCACAGAGGAATAAATATCTAAGAACTGAACCACTGAAATGAAAGTGAAGTACCAACTCACTGAGAAACAAAGAAGAAGAAGATGGGGAAGACCCCCCACAGCTTCACGCTGCGGCCAGGGTCTCTTGTCCTGGCATCAAAGACCGACACCGGAACTCACTAAAACGAGCACATTCATTAGAAGTACAGCAGCACTGTCAAACGCTTTGGAACAGAAGAACAAGAATACCTCACTGTTAAAAGAAAGGGTGGGGGGATGGGGGGAGGGGGGTCAGATACAGCCCTCATGCCAGGAAAACAGATAGACAGATATGCTCTCTCATCAGAAACCTGAAAGCTCTACAGCACAGAGCCTTTCAGTGCATTACCAGTATGGCATGTATATATTAAGAACGAAAAATATATATGTACACATTTTAGATTATATTTAATCACACCTGCTGGGGGAGAACTTACAGTTCACTATGAAGGCTAGAATATAGGCCGTCATATACATATATATACATACATACATACATACATACATACATACATGTACATACACACATACATACACACTCATCATCAAAAGAACAGTTGCACAAATAGCTGCACCCAGGAGTCCACCCACAGGAACGAAACTGGGTGTGTAACTTTGAAACTGTGATACATGCTAAAGATTTGAGTTTCACGCTCGGCTGCACATAAGCAAGGACAAGCCTTATCTCTGTACCTGACTGACCCAACAGACACCGTTACAGACACCCAGTGAGCAGTGGTGTCCTCCATGAGTCTTCCTGTTAGCACACACGCTACCACAACTGTCCTTAACACCACGTCACCGTCACCAAAGACTGCAGTGGTGTCGTACCAGACTGTCATGGAGTGACTCAGAATGGCAGCGGGTCATCTTCAGTGACGAGTCCCGCTTTAGTCTCGGTGGAGACGCCCAACGAATCCGTGTGTGGAGGCCCCGTGGTCAGCACCAAGATGAACGGTTTGCTGTCGCACGTTCAGAAGACCAGATCGTCCTTCCCAATAGCACTGGAATCTAACTGCCTCCTGGATTCTGGGTGCAACTATTCTTCTGATGAGTGTGCGTGTATATATACGTCTGGAGATACAAGAGAGTATAGGGAGAAGAGTAGGCCCGCATGATCAAACACTGTGTACATTTAACCATCCAGAAAGCACAGCGACCTAAGCTGCCACCACACAGGGTAAAAAAAGCCATGTAGACATTATAACAGACTGAACATACATTCATAATGAGAGAGAACTGATGGGAAAGTGTAATCAACCAAGCAAAACCTGCAGCTAGTTTTCATATTCCATTAAAACTCCAGAGACCACATTAAAACGCTGCTGCAGGAAACGCTCTTTCCATTAAAGTTCCATAATAGAAGATCTAGCATGATGTGCAAAACAGTCCTAGGGAGACGTTTACAACTTTAGAGCATCTTTTAAATGCTTAATTCCAAAAAAAAAGCATAAAATTACAGGATATTATACGTGATAAGAAGCGTCTGACCGAAGACAGCTAAAATATTGCACAGTATTGCACGTACAGCTGTGTGTGTCTATGTATTCATAAATACGCGTACTGATACAGGCACGCTTCTTTGCCCGCCACTGTTTAAGGATAACAGGACCGTGTTGTACTGGACTTGGTTGGAAGTGAGAACCGCGTGGGCCATTTCAGCGCCACACGAGTCGTCACTTCGGAATCAGCGCACTTTCATACAAACCATTCACGAGCACACCTCAGTCGAGCGTTACGCTATCATCTTTCCGTGAACTCGTTGTTTCTGCCGGGAATCGGAGGGTTCCTTGGGGTGACGTTGGGATTAGTCCTGACTGGGACGGGAGGGGGCAGTGTTGGGAACGCTGTGGTGGAAGGCATGGCCCAGTCACCGATCGAGTCAAAGCCAGAGATGCTCTGGGGCTGCTGGAATGTTGCATTGGAGGATAAAGACGGCAGCAGGGAAGGCCCCGTCACCGCTGCCGCTGCTGGAGCTTTTCCTGATATGGTGAAGTCCGAATCGTCGTCAAAGGTTACCCACTGCTGGGTGCGCTTTGGTGGCACGGATGCGGGAGTTGGAGCTGTTGGTAGAGGTCTGGAGAAGGAGCTGGGGAGGGTGGAACTGTGGCCCAAGGCGGATCCAGGTCTGTTGAAGGCAGGCTTGGATGCTTGGGCCTGCTGCTGCGCGTAGAAGTCGGGAGTGAGCGAGCGGCGCTGGGGTGAGGCCAGGGAGCTGTTGAAGGGGTTAGTGCTGTTGGGTCTCGGCTGAAGCTCAGACAGGAAAGGGTTCGGGGAAGAGCGGAGGGTTTCTTGTGAACGGCTGCGGGATGGTGGGGGAGGGGCCAGCAAAGACGCAGAGACGCAGGGGTCCGGAGTCGTCGTTGGGCTCTGCAGGGAAAACAGAGATGTGGAATCCTGGGACAGGGAGACGGGCAAGGTGGACGAGGAAGAGATGGAACTGGAGGACGAGGTGTGGAGGGAGGTGCTCCGTGACAGAGAATTAGTGTTCAGCCAGGACGTGGAGGAAAACAGGTCGGAGGTGAGCGAGTTCAAGGGGTCCGGTTTCCATTGTGCTTCTCTTTGGATTCCGTTCATTCCATTGGTCTGCAGGAAAACAATACACACAGGCAGAAGATTAATTAAGATCAGACTTCATCAGTTTTAATTATAGCTCTAACAAATGAAGAAACCTCAAGTTATGATCAAAGTTAGCTAAATACACTCATCATCAAACAGCTGCACCCAGAAGGAGGTGTGGGAGTGCAGGTGTGTTGGGAAGGAAGATAAAGGTGACCAGGATCAATAACTGATGATAAGTTTAGACTGATATGATCAATATTTATTGAGCTACACATACAGAAGTCTGTCTCTCAGTATGGCGTCGGGCCGCCGTGTTTGCTAACCCAACACGCCAGACGTCTCGGTATGGAGCTGTAGAGGTTCCTAATGGAGTCCTGTGATAATCCATCCCATGCAGCTTGAACATCCTCACACAGTTCCTGCAGATGGTGCGGTAGGGGTGGAGGTGGAGGGACACCAGGTCTTCTGGACGTGTGACACCAAACCGTTCATCTTGGTGCTGACCACGGTGCCTCCACACACGGATTCGTTGGGCGTCTCCACCAAGACTAAAGCGGGACTCGTCACTGAAGATGAGCCGCTGCCATTCTGAGTCACTCCATGACAGTCTGGTACGACACCACTGCAGTCTTTGGTGATGGTGACGTGGTGTTAAGGACAGTCGTGGTAACGGTCTGTGTGCATGTAGTCCTGCGTGGTGCAGCCGTCTGCCGATGGTGCTGCACTAACAGGAGGACTCATGGAGGACACCACTGCTCACTGGAGGTCTCTGATGGTGGCTATTGGGTCAGTCAGGTACAGAGGCTGGGTGCAGCTGTTCTTTTAATGGTGAGTGCAAATTAAACAATGACTGAAAGATCAATCCGATCGATACCTACACTGTCTTTTAGTGTACAGACATAAACATAGAGAATTATGAATATTACATCAGTTACACACAACATGAAGGTTATCAGACTGTATTATTACGCTTTTTTCCCAAAAAATGAAAAAATGAAGCCTCATACACTATGAACTACGGGTTAATACGTCCTCATACTTAACAAACCTTCACTGTCATACCCATAAAATACTGTTTTGTGAAGTATGAGATGTTCAAAATGACAACAGATAAAAAAAGAGAGACCGAAACTGGGTGAAACTTTCCTTGAACCGTCTGTTTATCCATATAAACCAGGCATCTGTACATGTAGGTGCTAAAGCTAGCAGCACAGCCCATTTAAGCAGTACACAGTCTAAAGGGGTTCAAGTTAAGTTTTACCAAACACGTATATACGATCATACTAATACACACAATAAACCATCTATAAACGCCACTTAAAACAGCCAACTGAAAAAACGGGGACACGGGAAATCAACTAGAACATGGAGGTCGCTACAATGTATGAGCATACATTGTGAAGGAGGACTATGGTTCTGTGAACACAGTACTGAGGCCAGAGCTGGCATTAAATACCTGTCAACCTGAGGATTGCTCCTGCTTGAGAGAGAGAAAGAGAGAGAGAGAGAGATAAACACACACACACACGTATCAACCA
This sequence comes from Prochilodus magdalenae, assembly GCA_024036415.1. NCBI lineage: Eukaryota > Metazoa > Chordata > Actinopteri > Characiformes > Prochilodontidae > Prochilodus > Prochilodus magdalenae. The sequence goes on along the minus strand of JAMWET010003940.1, from coordinate 21,599 downwards.
ACGCTGGAAATATTTCTGAGACAGTTGCAGGGGTGGGATTACGGAAGGAGACAAGGAAACTGAGTTAGTTCCAACATCATAGTTCTAGATAAGTGCCCATCTGCTGAGACGTGTTTCTTCCTCATCACTGAGCACCAACACATCACCGTCACTATCAGTAGTGCCCATCACTGCTGCACTGAATCACAGATCACTCCGTATGTTGTTATGGTTAGGTAGGTTGTGAGTTAACCATGGTCCACTGTTTGAACTGAACCAGGAGAAGCTAGCGGTTGTGCCACTGGCATCAATCAAATCCCTCCCTGAGGGTGACCCTTACTTCCAGTGTAGCCGAGCATTTCCATCTGAAGGGATTGGAAAAGAAACTGAAATGGATTTCAATCTGGAAAACTAAACTGAAAGAGAGACTACGAGGAACGAATTGACCATAGACTCAAACTCGATAAACTGTAAAAGTATTAAAAGAACAATGGATACTTAATTAATAAAGGGGGGGGGAAATTATAATAACACTGATAATAAAACCATATGACTGCAACATGAATAAATAGGCCATATAAACCAAACTATATAAAATAAAATGAAGGGATTATAAAAAAAAAATTAAGTAATTAAAGAAATTTAAAAAAAAAATACTTTTAAAAAATTAAAGGAGCAAATAATAATTAATAATTAATAAAGAAGAAAAAATATATACAAATATATATATATATAGTATATAGTGTATAGTTATATACAGTTATACACATGCACACGCACACGCGCACAGACACACAATTATTAATTGACATGAATGAAGTGATATATGTTGGCATAGGCCTGGAGAGTTTGAAGAGTACGACTGTCAGTGAGGGCCAAACAGCTTAATGATACATGTTACATGGTGTGGTGATATTAAAGCCAAGATAGAGCCAGTTATATAAGATATGATAAGACAGATGATGCCTGACTCCTAAATTGTCCTGTCTGTGTGTGAGTGTGTGTGTGTGTGTGCGCGCGTGTGTGTGAGTATGTGCGTGTGTATTTGTGGCTAGCCAGTCAGCCATGGAGGTTTGATTGTTTTTCCAGAGGATGAAAGTCACACTCAGGTAAGAGAACAGCCATGCCTTTTGGGTAGCTCTCCTGAATCCGAATCTGTCCCGACTCCGTCCTGACGTCTCACATTTCCTACAAAGTACCCGAGCACATGGACTCTCCAGCTAACAGGAAGTTTCTGCTTTAAGTAATTCTGTGCTGCGGATGAGGAACTGTGAGCGGGCTGGTTTGGAATCTCCCCCGTCTGGCACAGTTCACTCACCAGAGCTCAGGACAAAAGGCTGGAACAACTTCAAAACAGAGCTGGTGGAATTACCCAGGGCCAAAGGTACAACACATATTCAGGCACGTGCCTGTCCTAAACCTGTACATGCTGGACTTTAGAGACTGGCTACCTCCCCACAAACAGGAGGTCAGAAGGAATTCAAACGAGCTAGTTGTTCCAAGATGCTGGACTGAGAGATGTGAGAGATCTCCAACACCTTATATGTGCAGGCTTCCTTTGATATTGAAGAACAGGTGAAATTTTGAATGTAGAATTCATTAGATTGATATAGAACTAATGTGTTCTGTAGGATTTTCATGGTATACGAACTCGGTGTTGGTGCATGGTGATGCAATGATACAGGTGTGCAATATTTACAAGTGGCCATGTTGGCCACAGCTCTGAAATGCAATGGTCCACCTAATGAGGGCTTTAATCTCAGTGCCACCCCGATGGCATCCACCCTGCATCTGAGAACGCAAACACTCTAGAAAATACTGGGACCACTTTGTGCAGAGCCACGTTACTGGATCTGGCATTTCAGGATGTCGAAGGCATGAGCTATGATTGAACCATCTGTAGACCCATCCATGCCAACTGATAAGACCATCACCATCGTGCCATGGCTGAGGTGCCTTCGCGCACAGCACCCAACCCCCAGCTGGTCCCTGGGGCCCATGGATAGGGCAGCCCACTGCTCTGCTAAGTGTGCTCACTGCTAGTACACAATGTAAGCAGGATCAGGTGAAACGGGATCATGTGACGTGGGACTTGACGCGTGATTGTTTATTCCAGAAACTCGGCCGCCCTTTTTTAGATGTCAGCTTGATACTCTACCTTTTGTGGGCTGGACGGTGCAGTGAGGGGCTATGGGTCAGCTGTGGGCTGGAGGCTTTGAAACCAACCTTATGACTGGAAGTTCACAGGCTCGTTTTCCTCAGCTGAACAGGTCACGACTGAGATACCTAACTACTCCCTGGGTGCCATGCATATGCCCTTAAACTCTTAATCCACCCCTCCGCTATCTTATAAGAACAAGCAGTGAAATGTAGGAGTGCATTATATAATACAGGACTCACCTGAGAGGCAGGAGCAGGGGCAGATGCAGGAGGAGCAGCAGCAGCAGCCTCAGGTGGAAGAGCATGTGAGGAGCGGCTACGGGGCGGGGGCTTGGGAGAGGCCAAGCCAGGCTGAGGAGAGGGGGCAGCAGCTCCTGTGGCTGCGGCGGATGACTGAGGCTGCATGGGGGCAGGTAAGGTAGGCTGGATGGGTGGGGGCAGCTGGGGCACCATGGGTGGTGGTAGCTGCGGCTGCATGGGTGGAGGAAGCTGTGACTGTATCGATGGCTGCATTGGGGAAGCGGCCTGAGGCTGCATGGGAGAGGTCATCTGTGGCCTCATGGGGCCAGGAAGAGTCGGAGGAGGACCTGTAGGGCAGAAACACAAAGGCTGTCCATCACCATGTCACTGTGGTACTGTTATGTAATCTCTGGGCAGAGAAAGGCGGCCGCAGCTGATTCTTTGGATCAGGTGTGTTGGAGAACGGGTGAACCCACTGTATGAGCATGATGATGGGTGTTCACCTACCCAGAGGGAGCTCTGCTGGTTTGGGCTGTGGTTCTGGGAAGGGTCTTGGAGCTCCTGGGTGGTTGTCTGGGGCAGGCCGAGGGGCCCCCGGGTGAACTTCTGCCATGGGTCTGGGAGCTCCAGGATGAGCGGGAGGTGGTGGCCGGGACTGAGGGGGTATACTGATGACTCCCACTCTAGGAGGGATGTTCTGAAATAAAAACATCATTGATCTTAAAGACATATAACAACATCTGGTGAGTGCCAAGACTTATCCATGATTAAAAATCAGTTTATACACTCGCTGACCATAAACAGCGCACCCAGATAGAAATGTCAGATAGAAACTCGGCACTATGTGAGTGATTACAGGTGTCTCGTCCGTATCATCTTCAGCATCAAACCCAGGTTCTGTTTTGGGACTCGTCGACAGTCAGGTTTGAAAATGGAGGCCTTGTGTCATGTGCTGTTGCTGTGGAGCGACACGCGGCCCCAACTTCTGGTGTGATGATCCAGGGAGCCATCGCATACGACAGTCAGTCACCCCTAGTAGTGATACGACAGACACTAACTGCTCAGTGATATGTGCAGGACGTCCTCATGTCACATGTGTTGCCTCTCATGGCAGGGCTTCCAGCTGGCATTCTTCAGCAGGATAACGCTCACCCACACATGGCAAGGGTGTCCCGGGAGTGTCTCCGCTGGAGTGCAACATTTCCTCAGCCACCAGGTTTTGCCATTAGAGGATTTATGGGACAAGCTGGAATACCAGCTTCAGGAACCTACATGTGTGCAGGATCCACAGGCTCAGCTGCAACATCTGTGGGTTAATGGGCTGCAGGATGCCATACCGAACCTGTACGCATCCACGCCCAACCATATCTCATCATGTATCCAGGCTAGAGGCGGCCCAACGGGGTACTAGAGCCCACTTTCAGCTGTACAGGTAACTTTTCCTTTACTTGAATACTCTAATGACTTACATACACCACCATTATACATATATATCGTTGCTGTCCAATGAAAAACATGTATCTCCAGTTTTGTTCATTTTTACTTTTATGCATCATTTAAACACATCAGCTGCTGTTTATGCTGAGTGCCAATCTCATGATGAATGGACCAACAGAACTGGCCCAAAACTGCTTGGGAAGACGTCCAGTTCCATTGACTTCCATTAAAGTTAAATGAGGTTTTTGGCCTCTCCTGTAAAATGTCCAATGCCCATTTTGTTTTTCTTTGGACAGCGACGTATATATATATATATATATATATATATATATATATATATATATATATATATATATATATATATATATATACACACACACACACACATATACATACACACACAGCTTCATAACATTCCCACGACTCCTTCTTGGTGCTCCTAATGCAATCCTTAAAGGTCTACCCATCCATCTACCTACCGGTCTTGGGACCCCTGGAGCTCCAGCAGCTTGGCCACGCCCTGAAACACAGCAGGAAGAGTGATTATGATAAAGATAAACGTTCAGTCTTCCTCTTATGATTTAATAGGGATTGCGCAACACTACACTGTTATCTGATATATATTGTTGTAGCTCAGAGACTCTTGTCCACTAACTAGTCCCCCAGTTTTCAAGCCATCAATACCAACTCTGGAATTCTCGATCTGATCGGGAACAGGATATATTTTCCCCATTGAGAATGACTGGGGTTAACAACCACACACTCCGCTGTCCTTCTGCTTGGCTGACCAACACTGTTTTACATACACTACCTCAGGGCAGACACCTGAGTACAAATTCAATGTTGGTTTGAACCACACTCGTCTTGTTTGTCTTTGTCATCCCTCGTTCCTCTCATAGACTCCCATTAATTTTCACCTCCATTTACATCCTACTGTTTCCTGTAACCTACAGCCACCAGACTGCATGTCCTCACTCAGCACAGACCCCCAGACTCTAATAGCCATGACCCACACTCCTCATTTATTCATCCCTTGATCTTTCCATAGACTCCCATTCATTTTCAACCACACCTTAGCGAGCATCAGCTGCTCGATCCCTCTGCAGGTCCTGCAGGACATGCGCTAGTCTCTTATTGAGTACTGTTAACAGATTCAGCTTTCAGAATTCTGAAAGAGACCACTCCTCACCTCAACCCTCACCTCCCCGACGCGCTGTTTGACTACACGCCCAGAAAGCTACATTTATACCAACCAGCTCATGCGTATCACTTTCCGAGCCCGCTGGAGGACTAATGCCTCGGGAGTAAAGTCAAACATCTGAACCACTGTATGCACAATACTGCTGTGCTCTCATTCTGGGCCTGTCTCCCCTTCCTCCTCCTCCTCCTCTTCCTCCCTGGCTCTCAGCATGGCTCTCAGAATGACTCACTCCTTCCTGGTCAGCGGGGGGTCAAGCAGCACAGCTGCCGCCAGGCCGAGCTACCTGGCCAACAGCGTTGCCAGATCCCTGAACTATTCTTCAGCACCAGAGCACACTCCCTTTCCCACGCAACTTAAATGACTGAGACGGCCCGAACGGGGAAGCCAGGAAAATGCTATTGACAGCGGCCAAGCCGGGATCACAGCACCAGCCAGGTGAAGACAGGCCAGCCTTCCTAGGGCTGGCTCGGTTTCGGGCGACAGGCTGTGGGTTATGCCACTAAGACACGCACAAGGCCGGCATGCTTTCTCTCTACAGGACAGTACGGTAAAGCGAAAGACGTTGCTGTCCGGCGCACGGATACTTACCAGCAGCGTCCGCTCTGGCTAAGGCAGGGCTCTTTTGTCCTTCGCAGCATGGAGGAGGAAGTGATCCATCATCATTATCAGTTTCAGGACAGTCATCACAATGATTGAGACTACATTAGAACTCTTGTGGGAAAAGGCCATGTGAAGGACCTCTGTGCCTACGCATGTCTTACCTGGCAGAGCGTCACCGCATACTAATAACAACGCTACATCTACACACATCTCACAACAGCTCAACGGGCAGGACAGCTGGAACTCCATGCACTAAAACGGTGGCTCTCTTTAAGAAAAGCAAGGAACGCCAGACAAACAACATCCACCAGTGCATGAACTTCCAGGTGCCAAGTGGTCAAAAAAGTACAACACACACTGAGGAAGGGGAATCACTCTGGAACTAGGTTTCCCATAATTACCTTCGTTTTCACTCAAATCAAAAAGGGTTAGAGGCTCTGCGAAGCCTTCAAAGAAGAATTCAAGAGTGTTCAAAGACTGAGAAAGAACAGGTGCTACATAATATCCAGACCCATATACTGAATATGAATATAGGCATATATACAGCGGGGCATCATGTTCAGGCTCACTCGGAATAACAGGTTTAATAAGCTCACCGGACAAAAACATTAGAGGGGTAGTAACGTCAGGCTCCTGCAGGTGGTGCTGCACGAGGATGATGGGGCTACAAATCCCTGTGGGGTGTGAGTGACGGGATCCATAGATTGGGAGGAGGTGCTACAGTGCAGGGAATGTCTCGTTCCATGTGTGGAAAATGGCTCCAGAGCAGATGTTAATGATTGGCTAAAAGGAGGGACTGCATGTGGGCGTGGCCAAAGACCATTGTGTGAGGAAGTAGCTGAATCTGCAGGTGTGTGGAAGCGTACGGTCATACGGGTCTACCAGCAGTGGATACAATCCCAGCCTACAGGGAATTCTCCTCGGAATGGGTCCAGAATCCACTCCTACAGACACTCCTCCTCAAAGCGCTCGACACTCCTCCTCAAAATACTCGACACTCCTCCTAAAGCACTCGACACTCCTCCTCAAAATACTCGACACTCCTCCTAAAGCACTCGACACTCCTCCTCAAAGCGCTCGACACTCCTCCTCAAAATACTCGACACTCCTCCTAAAGCACTCGACACTCCTCCTCAAAATACTCGACACTCCTCCTCAAAATACTCGACACTCCTCCTCAAAATACTCGACACTCCTCCTCAAAATACTCAACACTCCTCCTCAAAATACTCAACACTCCTCCTCAAAATACTCGACACTCCTCCTCAAAGCACTCGACACTCCTCCTCAAGGTACTACACTCCTCCTAAAGCACTCGACACTCCTCCTCAAGGTACTACACTCCTCCTAAAGCACTCGACACTCCTCCTCAAAATACTCGACACTCCTCCTAAAGCACTCGACACTCCTCCTCAAAATACTCGACACTCCTCCTCAAAGCACTCGACACTCCTCCTCAAGGTACTACACTCCTCCTAAAGCACTCGACACTCCTCCTCAAAGCGCTCGACACTCCTCCTCAAAGCGCTCGACACTCCTCCTCAAAGCGCTCGACACTCCTCCCTAAAGCGCTCGACACTCCTCCCTAAAGCGCTCGACACTCCTCCCTAAAGCGCTCGACACTCCTCCCTAAAGCGCTCAACACTCCTCCCTAAAGCGCTCGACACTCCTCCTCAAAGTATTAGACACTCCTCCTAAAGCACTCGACACTCGTCCTCAAAGTATTAGACACTCCTCCGAAAGCGCTCGACACTCCTCCTAAAGCGCTCGACACTCCTCCTAAAGCGCTCGACACTCCTCCTCAAAGTATTAGACACTCCTCCTAAAGCACTCGACACTCGTCCTCAAAGTATTAGACACTCCTCCTAAAGCACTCGACACTCGTCCTCAAAGTATTAGACACTCCTCCGAAAGCACTCGACACTCCTCCTAAAGCGCTCGACACTCCTCCTCAAAGCGCTCGACACTCCTCCTCAAAGCGCTCGACACTCCTCCTCGAAGCGCTCGACACTCCTCCTCAAAGTATTAGACACTCCTCCTAAAGCGCTCGACACTCCTCCTCAAAGCGCTCGACACTCCTCCTGAAAGCACTACACTCCTCCTCACAGCGCTCGACACTCCTCCTCAAAGCGCTCGACACTGCTCCTAAAGCACTCGACACTCCTCCTCAAAGTATTAGACACTCCTCCTCAAAGTATTAGACACTCCTCCTCAAAGTATTAGACACTCCTCCTCAAAGCGCTCGACACTCCTCCTCAAAGCGCTCGACACTCCTCCTCAAAGCGCTCGACACTCCTCCTCAAAGCGCTCGACACTCCTCCTCAAAGCGCTCGACACTCCTCCTCAAAGCGCTCGACACTCCTCCTCAAAGTATTAGACACTCCTCCTAAAGCGCTCGACACTCCTCCTTAAAGCACTCGACACTCCTCCTCAAAGTATTAGACACTCCTCCTTAAAGCACTCGACACTGCTCCTAAAGCACTCGACACTCCTCCTCAAAATACTCGACACTCCTCCTCAAAGCGCTCGACACTCCTCCTTAAAGCGCTCGACACTCCTTCTTAAAGCGCTCGACACTCCTCCTAAAGCGCTCGACACTCCTCCTCAAAGTATTAGACACTCCTCCTCAAAGCGCTCGACACTCCTCCTCAAAGCGCTCGACACTCCTCCTCAAAGTATTAGACACTCCTCCTCAAAGTATTAGACACTCCTCCTCAAAGTATTAGACACTCCTCCTCAAAGCGCTCGACACTCCTCCTCAAAGTGCTCGACACTCCTCCTCAAAGTATTAGACACTCCTCCTCAAAGTATTAGACACTCCTCCTCAAAGCGCTCGACACTCCTCCTCAAAGTATTAGACACTCCTCCTAAAGCGCTCGACACTCCTCCTAAAGCGCTCGACACTCCTCCTAAAGCGCTCGACACTCCTCCTAAAGCGCTCGACACTCCTCCTCAAAGCACTCGACACTCCTCCTTAAAGCACTCGACACTCCTCCTCAAAGTATTAGACACTCCTCCTCAAAGCACTCAACACTCCTCCTCAAAGCACTCGACACTCCTCCTTAAAGCGCTCGACACTCCTCCTTAAAGCGCTCGACACTCCTAATTAAAGCGCTCGACACTCCTCCTAAAGCGCTCGACACTCCTCCTAAAGCGCTCGACACTCCTCCTCACAGTATTAGACACTCCTCCTTAAACCACTCGACACTCCTCCTAAAGCACTCAACACTCCTCCTCAAAGCGCTCAACACTCCTCCTCAAAGCAAAAACATCAGTGTTGTAAAAAGTGCTGTATAAATAAACATGACTTGACCTGTTAGGTACCTTACAGTCACAGGGGGCTAATTTTTTGTCCGGTGAGCTTTTTGTCAATTCTGGTGTGGTATATCATCAACATTAAAACTACTGAAGAAACCACTACAGAACAAGTGCACTGCTTTCATAACACTTTGCTACTGCACACACAGCATTACCTTCTGACTCCCTCCTACCAGGTGTGGGGCTTCTATCGCCTTTAGATTCAGTGGATAATAATAAAAGATAGAATCAGAGCATGGATGTAACGCTAGCTGTCGTTAGCCAACAAAGAAAATACAAGAAAACTGAACTTGGAAACCGCTAAATAAAGGACACTGCTTACCTGAGGGTGGTGGGGGGCGCTGTGGGGGTGCGGGTCTGGCAGGCGGAGCGTTGGGGCGTGGAGGAGGAGGCCGTTTTGGTTCCAGTCCTTGGGATGGAGGAGCCCCAACTGCTTGATTATCCACAGGAGAACCTAAAGAGAACAGTCAGTGATTACCATCATGGTCAGAGGGATCATCACCATGCAGCAAGAGCTTTGTGGTACCACACAGCGCTACAAGCCTGAACACACTGGAAGCCTGCACCACACACTCAACACATCAGCAGCATCTCTACAAGCCTTCGCTCTTTACCTGCCAGCTCCCTCCTAGACGTGACTGGACTTAGGCCGCCTTCCACACGCACAGACACACACAGTGAAGGAAACAGTCACATCAATAACCCCGGAACCGCCCCGAGTTCGGAGAACAGCAGCAGCACAAAATACCAATGCTTTACAGCAGCCAGTCACAGAGCATGGGCTCTACCTTGTGGCGGTCCGGCTGTGCGTGGTGGGGCTCTGCTTGGCCGGCAAGGAGGGGCGGGCTCCCCGTGGGTGGGTGAGGGGCAGGGGCTGGTGCGAGGAGAGGCAGCGGGGGAACTTCCAGGACCCATGCCCAGCCCGGGCTGCAGGTGCTGAGGGAGGATGTCCTCCACCTCCTCATCCACATCACCTTCAAACACAGAATCCAAGATGACGTCACTGCACAATGTTCATCCTCCCTCCCTCCCTCCCTCCCTCCCTCCCTCACTCGAAGGCTAATGCCGTAAACAAGCTTTCCTTCTGGTCTTCTTCAAACCCATTATCTATCCATCAACGGCAGAACCCCTTGAATACAAAAGATCATAACTCACGTACCCTCCATATCGAACTCGTCCCCCATATCAGTATCCTCAGCAAGCAGGGTGGAGCTGGCCGAGGTGGGCATGCTGCCACAGATCCTCTCCACGCTCATCTCCTCCTCTAGACTCTTGATCCAGCCCGGGCTCTTGAGACGGATGTCTATGGTCTTCCCCATCACCTGAATTCACAGGGAGTAAGATTCGGGCTTAGTGCTCATCACAGTGAACTTTCAAACTCCAATCATTCCACAAGGCAGTATGGTGAACAGGCCGTGTCAGATCTTTAGCTTGTAGATTTAATCAAACAGCCGAAACAGAACGACTTACTGTGGAGGCACTCAGTGAGAGCGCAGCCAGGGCAGAGTACCCTTCCAAAAACGTCACCCACATCTTTTCCTCCACGAATCTGTTATAGAAGAAAGGAAACATGCAGTGAACCAGTGTCCCTGCATGGCTGCATGTACACTTAATCTAACGGGAGTTCAAAAGCTGCCCTAAAGTCTTCATCAAAATCAAACTGGAATTATTATTTACTGATTTATTTTTATGTCTAGTTTGGCTTAGAATTCTTTTCTGCCGGTTGATTTGACTATATGGTGCTTCCTGTTTTTAGCAATCCAGGCTTAAAGGTCAAATACCAGTTTTTAAATGAGGGGGGGCGAGTAAGGAGGGAGGGTAAAACAACATGTACATCTGTAAGTGCTCCCTTCAGCTTCAATAAGTTAGTTGAAGTTAATAAGACCTAAAACTTAAGTCATCATACATTGCTGAAGTTCAACAACGTACTAAACAACATAGTAAAATTTCTAACCTGAGACAGTTTTTCTATATAAAATTATTAATTAAAGAATTAATACAAGCATTAAAAAATTTAAAATAAATATAAAACTAAAATTTGATAAATGAAAAAATATATATTTTTTTTCCTTTCATAAAAAAAAGTATTTATATATTTATTAATTTGTATTTAAGTATTTCTTTTTCTTTTTTTATTATTATTTTTCACTTTTTTTTTGTTATCCCATTTCACCACTAGAGGGCGATGGTCACAGTGAAACCAGAAAACAAAGGAGTGTGAGTAAATGACAAGGCCTCAGTCTTCTGAAGGGAAATATCATAATAACATAGTTATTATGGACTTCTCCTTGCTGGATATGTGACTTGTGGTGTCTTTAAATCTTAGAAATACATCCTCCAACAATAAACGGGAACAGTAAATCTGAAACTGACCGTTAAGGAAAGTTCTATGCTCTGAAACAAATGGGCTGTAGAAAACCGATTAACCAGAAGAGGCTAATAATGATAGACCCTTAGCTGCTAAAGGGCCGTGCACCAGTTAACTACTGGTGCAGTCCTTCGGCATCAGCTTGGGCTTAAATGCCAGGCAGAAAAGCTCAACAGCGTTGGCACTAGGATCAATCCTCTAGTCTTATCTTGGGGTCACATGGTCTGTAGCTGAAGTGCTCCCATATTTGGAGCTCCTACCTGATCAAGATGACGTCTCCAAAGTTAGCAAACTTGTCCAGTAGTTCGTCTATCAGGGCGTCGTCGAAGTAGTCGTCAGGTCCCGAGCTGCACAGAGAGACCAGGATGGTGCCATCAGGTGGACCCTGCAGGGCGATCACCTCTTTGTACACCTGGTGCCGTGCTTCCGGGTCCACTTCAAGAACATCCACGTCTATGATTGCCACCACGGGCCTGGTAGAAGAGACACACAGAACCTTAAACTGTTGGACAGTGTTGAACAGTTCCTTACACAGCTTCTCCCCTCACTTACAGAACGATGACGTGATTGGTTAGCGCATGAGACCGAACCAGCTCGTTTTAAAAGCTTGTGTTGCGTATCTATAAGGGCTGCTATAGACCCATTAACAGTTCTAATGTTTTCATAAGATGTTCTACATTAGAACCCATTCTGACCACATTTCTAGAACACTGTGATGAAACACAATTACATAATGGTTGCTGAGACCCACGTTACCAATAATTCCACCTTAAAGTAGTTACAGAAGTTATGGAAATAGAAAGGTAGGTGGGTAGGGAGGGAGGTAGTTAGGGAAGTAGACAGGTAGGTGGGTAGGGAGGGAGGTAGTTAGGGAAGTAGACAGGTAGGTGGGTAGGGAGGGGGGTAGTTAGGGAAGTAGAGATGTAGGTGGGTAGGGAGGGAGGTAGTTAGGGAAGTAGAGATGTAGGTGGGTAGGGAGGGAGGTAGTTAGGGAAGTACTGGTAGGAAGGAGGAAGATAGGTAGACAGTAAGATAGATGAGTGGGTAGGTAGGTAGGTAGAGAGATGTCTGTAGGGAGATGGGTATGGTATGTAGCTTGGTATGTAGGTAGATGAAGAGGTAGGTAGGGAGATGTGTGTAGGGAGATGGGTAGGTATGTTGCAGGTAGGTAGGTAGATGGGGAGGTAGGTAGGTTGGCAGGTATGTAGATAGGTAGGGAGTGGGTGTAGGGAGATGGGTAGGTAGGAAGGTAGGTAGGTAGGTAGATGGGGAGGTAGGTAGGGAGTGGGTGTAGGGAGATGTGTAGGTATGTAGCTTGGTAGGTTGGTAGATGGGTAGGTAGGTAGGTAGCTGGGTAGGTAGGGAGAGATGTGTGTAGGGAGATGGGTATGGTATGTAGCTTGGTAGGTAGGTAGATGGGAGGTAGGTAGGCAGGTATGTAGGTAGGTAGAGAGATGTGTGTAGGGAGATGGATAGATATGTTGTAGGTAGGTAGGTAGGTAGATGGGGAGGTAGGTAGGTAGATGGGTATGTAGGTGGGTAGAGAGATGTGTGTAGGGAGATGGGTATGGTATGTAGCTTGGTAGGTAGTAGGTAGATGGGAGGTAGGTAGGCAGGTATGTAGGTAGGTAGGGAGTGGGTGTAGGGAGATGGATAGATATGTTGTAGGTAGGTAGGTAGATGGGGAGGTGGGTAGGTAGGGAGATGGGTATGGTATGTAGCTTGGTAGGTAGGTAGATAGGCAGGTATGTAGGTAGGTAGAGAGATGTGTGTAGGGAGATGGGTAGGTATGTTGTAGGTAGGTAGATTTGTGTGTAAGGAGAAGGATGGGAAGGTAGGTATGTAGGTTGGTAGGGAGGGATTTAGGAGGATAGACGTTACAGCACTCCCTCTTTTGTATTATTGCTGAATTACTTTAAATATGTTTTACTTTCATCAAAGTATGTGGGGGGGTAAGACAGCAATGTGTCATATGTGCAATTACTGAAACTAATACGACACCTACACACGGAACACAGTCACCTCCGGGGAAAGATCTTTTTTAATCTAAATGAAGATGAACTGAACTCGTACAAAGGTTCTATCAAACCTGCAACAAGCTCCACAGCATGTCTGATTGTCTTTCATGTCAGACAATAAAAGTTACTGACGAACAGGATCATCTAACCTGACTCTGTCTAGACAGATCCTGCAAGAATCTGCATATCCACAAATTTGCTTTAGTTGAGGAGCTTCAACTTCTCTAAACCTGGCAAGGGGCCCTCACCGAACACCTCTGTTATAACCTCTGTACCTCTGACCTGGTAAAAGAAACAAGGTCATAATCGATGGTGTGAAACTAATAAACCAGAATTCTCAAAACCACAAACTCTCTCCGTTTAGATTTACCAGCAGTACCTCGCCACTGACCCACAGTTCCATTCTACACCAGCAGCTGTATTGTTGTACCTGTGGTCTGAAGTCTTGAGCTCTGCTCTGCCGTAGTACTTCAGCTCTCCAGGACTCCAGGGGGGCTGATCATCATCATTCACTGGAACCCCAACTACATTCAGCTCCATCTCCTCAGCTTGATAAACACAAACACAGATAACCACACTTTAGTGTACAGGCTACTGTGGAAGACCACCGAAAGGGTTCAAGCTGAGCGGCGGTCCCACCAGTTTTGTCGAAGTTCCACTTCCTCCTCTTCCAGAGCACACGGTCGGTCCAGGCAGGTGTCCGGCACTTCTCGCTGGTGTCATAGTCGTCGGAGAAGAGGTCATACTTGTAAGTGGGAGCAAAGTCCAGCTTTCCTTC
>JAMWET010003939.1:0-155009 GCA_024036415.1 Prochilodus magdalenae | reverse complement strand
TTGTGAGTTAGAAGATGAGTGAGTGACTGAGTCCTCTACCCAGTCTGTAGCAGGGGCTTCAGTGTGTTTTTATTATTCGATGTTTTTTTATTTAGTATGTAAGTATTCTAAACGTATTCTAAAAATGTAAACGATGACTGTAATAGACTAAATACTGCCTTTTTAAACTTGGGAGGAAATGCAGATACTATTCTCAATACTCATATTCCATTACACCCTAGCTCTGTCCATATGTCCGTTATTACAGTTATAGGCAAAGGCTTGACCACCCTGACTGATTGTCTAAGTAAACAAAAGGGTCACACTTCATTTGGACGGTCCCCTATAGATAATCTACAGGTGCCTAAATTATTAATAAGCTTTCTGGTGACAGTTGATTATCAACAACATTAGAATTTGGGAGACTATGGTTAGATGTAGTAGGTAAACAACTGTAGGTTTCACAATGGGGTTAGGGTTTAGGTTTAGGGATAGAATCTTTCACACTCAGCTTCAAGTTCACTTTCATGTAATAGGTATTGAGTTTAATCTTAGTTAAAGATGCACCAAGCATCTACAAAGCATGTACAGAGCAGCATTAAAATGAAGTGCTACCAAAATACACAGTGATCGTGCTTTGAAATGTGCAGGAGTGTGTTTAGGAGTCAATGAACTGTCTACTGACCAGAGGCACCAAAAAATTAGCAAATGGCTGTATCCCAGAACTTGAGTAAAAGTACAAGCAGTGCAGCACATAAATCTACCCAAGTACTTAGCAGTGTAGACCTTAGAACTTCCTAGTACACCAAACATTCATTCACACAGCATTCATGAATCTTGGCCCAAAACAAAACGATGAGCCCTAAAATTGAGAGGTATGCTCAATCACAACCAATCACAAGGCAGAACGCATCCACCCAATTCACCTATGTGACATATTAGAATTAAGCAAGAAAGGAATTAATTATTAAGGAATTATGAACGTTGTTGTCAAAATCTAATATATCTCAGTAGAAGTATTATGATTTGAAGTTGCTCCAAGAAATCCACTGTATTTGTCAATGCAACCAATTACTAACCTTAAAATACTTATTTACTTACTTTGATTATAAAACCTGAATGTTTGGTAAAGCATTGCATCAGCACCCTGACTATGAATCCCTGAAGATGTTTCTTTAACAAATTCCAAGGAAGTGAAGAAACGGCGGGCCAATATTTAGCATTTACTTTAAAGTCTAACAGGGAAAGTATTCCACAGACCGCAAACTGCATTACTCACAGTCCAGAAAGCTGAGCTCAGCTATTAATGGAGCACCTGTTTATCTAACAATAGCAATAATTGAGGAACTATGCTAGGAATCATGCCACGTGGACCCAAAGTAGGCACAAAATGAGGATAAATACAGCGCAGAGTTCAAGTTTTACCTTGGCAACCGGTGTGATATCAAGTTCTGAGTGAGAGCCAAGTCAGCCTTTCAGTCTCCTGTCATTTTGCCACCATCTGTCTACATGTGCTTTGTGTACACAGCTCCACCTATTGGCACAGCGAGTGAAAGTCATGCCGTTCCTGATAGGAAGGCAAGGAATTCCAATATTTCTACCTGGCTGATGTATTTGCAGGCGCAGAAGTGGGTGGCCACGTGTTGCAAAGCACTTAGCATACAAAGATATTGAAGATATTGAAGAAGAGAATTCGAAAAGGAGACTTTTAGGAGAAGTAGCTGCGATGTGTGCTGCTGCCTCTGGGGGAAATGAGTCCATAAAGAAACTGAGGAAAGTGTAGCTAAGTTTCTATCAAAGGGAGAGACGGGTATTTAATCTTAAGTGGAGTGTGTTTAATGGCCCCCTGTGTTGTATGGAGTGTGAACTATGCTATGTCAATTCATCTGGATTTAGAGTGGATCATCAAAGCACAACGCAAGGAGATTCAAGCTGTCGAACATCAAAGCGCTCCTGACAGGCACTCATGCTTCTGTGAGACACTGATAACCCAATCCGTCATATCTGTTTGGCAAGGTACAGGGTTAGAGAGAGAGAGAGAGAGAGAGAGAGAGAGAGAGAGAGAGAGAGATCGGAAAGAGAAGAAGCAAGAGAGCAGAATGGGCTCCATAAGTCATAATTAATAGCAAGTGACTGTTTCTTTTGTAGTAACTCCACCTGGTCTGGGCCCAGTGGCCTGAGGCACTGAACGCTCAGCATGCCTGTTCAGTACCGAAACACCTGGAGAGAACGGCAGAAGAGCTCACGGCTGTTTCACTCACTCTCTTTTTGCCTCCGCCCATTTTTCCTCTCGTTCCCTTGTTCTCTCTCTCTCTCGCCTTCATTTGACCTCAGAGCTTTGCAGTGTCACTCCATCATTTGCACGGAAATGACAGCTTCAAATCATTAATCAAGTTGTGATATATTAAAACGTTCCTTGTACACGAACAATACAATATGAAGCCTAGCTAACGATGGGCTTTGGCAAATTGCTGCTGGATTTCCCTTCTGTATTCCCCCCCACATAATTACCACCACCCACAGCCAAAATTTGGGCTCAAACTCAATCCTGGAGATGGGTTACGGCTAGTGGCTAATGACGGCCTTGATTTTCCCAGTTCATTTCAGCTTTCTATTCTTGGATTGTTGTGGCATAACCCATAGCCGACAAGTGGTTAGAAGGGACTTGACTGGAAGTTGGGATTTAAATTCTAATCACTGGTCTGAACTTCTGAACATGGACTGAGGAGCAAGGATGAATTCCAGGAAGAAATGGATCTGGGGTTTGATCTTACAGCAACATCGCATCTGCAGTAAGAAAAGCTGGATCTGCAGACCAACCAAACGGGAAAGAGGACAACATGGCCTGATTCTCAAGAAGATCTGGACATGCATTTTGGATCTTCAAGAAACTCTAAATCTGAAAACAGATCTTTAAGGAAAGTTGGATTTGCTGAGACAGTCTGGATCTGTATTCTGATCTTCAATGAACTGGTGGTCTGATCTTCAATAACATCTGGATTTGTGGTCTGCTGCTCAAGAAGAAGACCCAGAAAGCTTTATCCAAAGAGAAGCTGGATTGGTGATGTCTTGGTGCTGAGCAAAGGGCTAATCTAAGACAAAAGACAGGATCTGATCTCATGCCAACACTATATCTGTGGTCTGATGCTGAAAAAAGCCTGGTTTTTCAGTCTAATCCAACAGATAGTTTAGATTAGTGATGTCTTTGGAATTAAGGCAAAAGTTGAGCCTACAAGGTCTGATTTCAGAGAAGCTCTATGTCTGATTCAATCCGAAACTCAAGAGGTCTATGTGAGGTCTGATCTCAGACAAAACCTGGATCAGTAACATCATCTGCAAAAAGACAAAAGCTAAATCCATGGCCTGAGCCCAGAGGGGAAGATGGATGTGATATCCGATCTGGGTCTGTGCTCACAAATGCTCTACCTGCAGTCTGATCTGAGAAGGTTAAAGTCTGAGAGAGTTCTGTAGTCTACATGGGTGAAGCATTCCAAGGCTACCACACTCCACGCTCCCGGTGCAGCCTGCTCTGCACGGCAGTGTAGAGCAGTTGCCATGGCAGCAGCAGCTGTATCCCCGGCGAGGGAAGGAAGCTGGCACCCCCCAATAACAAGCGGCCCCCCTCCCTCGGGTGACCTGCCGCTGAACCGGGCTCAGAGCAGAGGTCGATGGCTCGGAGCGGCGGACTGACAGTGAGGGATGACAGCAGCACGGAATGAGAAAGAGCCAGCCGCACCACACAGATGGGAAGAAGAGAGAGGAGGGGAAAAAAAAGCAAGGGACAAGAGCAAATTTAATTACCATCAATGGAGGGATCTTCACCCAAAAAAAAAAAAAGAGAGAGACAAAAAAAATCGACTGGCTATTTTTCTGCAGGCTGTGTGGAATTAAAGCAGAATGAATATAACTCCACAACCGGCTCTTATCCCACTGGCCAAATTAGAAATGTTGTCTTGCCTGGAGCTGTGAAGAAAAGATTACTCCCATGTGTCATTTTATGTCTGTACTTGATATTGATCGTGTCACACCAACACCAAGCACTCGCAGATGTGTGCGAAAGTTCTTGTCGGACTTTTGTCTGAATGTGTTCATCAGGGAAGATGTGGACATGGCAGGTCAAGTGGGTTGACCTCTGGTCGCCCTTTACAAAGGTCAAAATAGTTCAGGTCAGTGTCGCTCTTATACTGTTACACTGGCTCCTTTACCTGGAAGATAAAGGATGTGAGAAGATACATAGGCTCAAGCTAAAGCTAGAACCAAAGGACGGAAATCCAAATGTTCTGAGAGGGACTACCGACCTCCTCAAGTCTATCAATTACCTCGAATTCATAACAGCGCTTCCCACGTGCATTTCAGATCAAGGTGCAAGACACGTAGCTTTAAACAAAAGAAACGGAACGCCCAAAGATGAATCCTCATTCTTCTTCAGCTAGATATCACTCTCTCTCTGTGTTGATGGACGACGGATGCACCTGTAGATCAGTCAGTTTAGACCTAGGTGGGCCTAATGGGCATTCACATGCAGAGGGGTCACACTGTAGACAGTGAGGCAAAGAGCTCCCTCTTCTGGTATTAGCGATGCACTTCAACTTCAAGACCAAAACCCCTCACAATTCTGTAGGCCTCTTCTGCACTGCAATCCATAGCATTCATATGGAAAGCAGCTAGTAGGTAAGTCTGGAGCCAAGCACATTTTGTCTTGAGATGAGTAACTCAAACTAAACCAAATTCATATTCAGCCCAAGTATGTGTGTTAATATCTAGAATGAGAGCTGCACTGTTTTCAGTTCTTTCAGATTCCTATTTGATCTAGCTGCTGAGCTGTAAGATAAGTCATTGAAAGTGGTTGGTCCTGAAATGGTGCACTGTAGAGAAACGTGCTGCCTTTGTACAATGTAATCGTGTGATAGTAAGCAGGGGTTGCTATGTCTAAAACACTAACATAGCCATTAAATTGATAGGAAACGATGAGTAAACCTGTACATAAGTTAGGCATTGTTGGCATCCAGTGAAAAACATTTTTGTTGATCCCCATTTTGTTGATTTTTACTTTAATGCATCACATAAACACAGCAGCTGCTGTTTACACTGTGTGAAAATCTCAGGATAAATGGCCCAAAACAGGAAAAAAGGTTTGACTTATAATAAAATTAAATGAGGCTTTTGGCCTCTTCTGTAAATTTGTCATTTTGGAGATACAGTGACGAGATGTAAGGCTGATGATGGCAAAAAAAAAAAAAAAAAAATTGTTGCGTATTATGTTTCCTCAAAACGCTGAGCATAGCCCTGAACTCTGATCTCAAGACAAATGATCAAACAGTGCCCCAGAGGTCATTTGATGTATTTGTAACAATTCTGTACAAATGCTTTTTAATGATGTCACTTTTGTAGAAATTCTTTTATTAAATTCTTCAAACGTCTGGTCCCTATCACCATCTCAGTAGTCTCACCTAGTTTCTCTAGAATGAAGTTGATTTTACACATAGCTTAGAATTCTAGGAATGTAGGAGAAACACTAGAACATCATAATGGCCATTTCTGCACTACACTCTCTGAGATCTAAACAAATGAACAATTACTATTCCCCTCAACTTGTAATAACACCACATACTTCAGACTAATACAGTCATTATAATGAAATTCTGTTGTGACTTATGAAAGCTCAGTTTAAAGCAAACCATATATATTAATATAGCAAAACGGCATGATGATAATATACAGCAAGCCATATTAGCAATAATAAAATTATTATTGCAGTAATGATGTTTCAAATCCTTGAACAAGCCTTGGAATACTGCTACTACTACTATTACTACTCCTACTCCTACTACTACCACCACCACCACCACCACCACTACTACTACTACTACTAATAATAATAATAATAATAATAATAATAATAATAATAATAATAATAACAACAACAACAACAACAACAATGATGATGATGATGATAATTATAATGTTAGTGATAATAATAATGTTAATGATAATAATAATAATAATAATAATAATAATAATAATAATAATAATAATAATAATAATATATTATTATTATTATTATTATTATTATTATTATCAGCATTATTATTATTATCAGCATTATTATAATTACTATAATAATTATTATTATTATCCTTTAATTTGCATTTTTAATATCTACTTTTATTAAATTCACTTCTCAGAAGGAATTTGCACAACAACCACAATCACTTAGAAATCCAAAACAAATGCATTAAGCAACAATGAACAGTACCAATATCTGGAGTGAGGAGAAACTGAACTGAAATAAAGGGCAGAGATTTGGGCTGGGCTTTGAAGAATTTAGGTGAAGAACAGACTTGAAGGGTTTGTACAGAACCATAAACTAGAGGCCATGATGATGTTGACCAATCTGAAGTTATGAACAGCTTCTGCAGTGCTGGTAGGGGAGGAGGGGTGAGGGGGGTGCAAGACCCTGTAAAGCTTCATACATTAGAAGGTGAGATTTTAAAAAGGATACTTGTGGTGGTGTTTATTAATTACACAGTATCAGTATCAGATCCACACCAGCAGAACATACTGGGCTACACAATAGTACACAGAATATAGAACTGACTTCACAGAATCAAGGCACCGCACAGAGAGGAAAAGTAGCCACAGGTAGCCTACACTCCTAGCCAAAAGGGTTCTGCATGGTGCCAAATGATGGGTCTATGACTGACATGTATGAAGGGTTCTTTAAAGATCTATAAAGCTGAATGCAAACGTTCTGTTTCAATGACATGTGTTGTTGGTTCAGATTCAAGACAGCGTGCCCTCTATAGAAATCAGGCCTCTGTACATTAATGCCTTACTGTCTATTGGCTAAATTTTACACTTATTTTAAGTAAAAGGTATTGATATTTATTTATGTACTTTTTATATTACTAATTTGAAATATTAATGTGGCCAGTGTAAATGTTACAGCACATACAGCACAGTCTGCACATAAATGTTGGAATTTTGCTCTGAAATTCACAGAGAAATGTTTGTTTAAGTTTGTTCCTGTAGAGGATGTGTTGACTCATTAGCACTTAAATCAATAGAATATGTCATTTAACCAGGCATGTTTAACATTAGCATACACCTATACATCACTGGTTTCCAGCATAAAGACAAACCAAAGAAAAAAGGTTTGGTTTTTTTATTTATTTAATTTTTTTTAAGTTCTATATTAAACCACTGCTGATATTATGGATCCCTCTCAGACCCCTTATTGTTTTAAGGGTCTGATTTTTACCCAACCTGTGTACTAGAATATTCATATAATGTAATTTTGCACATATTTTAAATAAAACAGTATCATACAATATTTACAACTTCAGTACTTTATTGGTAAGGAAATTAGTATGCAACCTCGACTAGATATACAAAAATATACACTGTGGCAGCTGTATGATATAGTGCACATGTTAACTCACATGGGTCATGTTTGTTCTCGCCTTTTAAGCCTTAAATTCTTAGATTACATTTAGCGCATTGTAAAACTTAGTAGTCTGAAACCTGAAATTAAAAACTGAGCTGTTGTTCCCTGTTGTTTTTCTCATGCCTGTGGTCTTACTAAACATGATTCATGATCATACCATTTTAATAACATCATCGTGGCCTTCCATAAACTAGAAGTCACAGAGAATGCAAGTAAAATTCAAAATGCCAATTAACTATTCACGGGAACACAACAATTTCCTTCCAAAAGTAGAAAACAAGTGGCATCACCTTTCTGAAAAAAAAAGAAGGAAGTACCTCCAAGTCATATTGTGGCTATGTTAACCAACTAATGTTAACTAGCTAGCGCTAACTAGCTAACGTTAACTAGCTATCGCTAAATAAATCTCTTTGGGCAAAGGGCAAGGCCAAAAACCAGTAGTGATTGCCCTTAATACCTCAGACGGCACAGCCTTAAAACAGTCTTGCTCCTGTAGAGAATAGGGAGTGAGGTGAATGCTGACGAGTCTATACTACATTCTTACCAGTGATTCAGTCTTAATGGACTGTTTAAGTTTAACTAGCTGGAGCAGTGTTTTCTCCTGCATTGCATGACTATACTTACAGTAGTGTTTGTGTTCATGAGATTAGATGGACAGGTTGTTATCAAATCAGTGATGAATAATAATAAACACTACACTGCAACACAGATCTGATTTTATAATGAGACTACAGCAACCAGGTAAAGCGGTTCATGTGGGGGTCCAAAAAGAGGGCACGACATACTTCATAAACCATTTATGCGACATTAAACATGGCACTGTCGAATGCCCTGCTAGAGCTGCCCTGATCAACTGTAAGTGCTGAGTATTGTGAACCTGTAGCATCTAGGAGCAGTTCAACCAGAAAGCGCTAAACCCTGCCCACTCACAGAGTGCTGCGCTGAGGTGCATAGTGCATACAGTTAGCCTGAGCTCTGTGCTCCATCACTCACTACAGAGTCCCAAATCTGAAAGCAACATCAACACACAGGCTGATTATGAGAGTTTAGGTGGCCCTGTATAGGGCCCATACAGATGTGGGTGATGAGTTTGATGTGAAGGAACTCCAGTGGCCTACACAGGAAAAAGACACACCCCCAAATCTTCTGGAAGAGTGGGTCTAAAACCATACTAGTGACCAGAGGGATGCCTAACCTGCAACACCAGCACACAAACCTTTAGCCATATAATGTATATATTCACACTGTTGTATCGGATCATCTCTATCGGGAACACAGACAGACAACTACAGCCAGCGCCAGCTGTATGGTGCGCTGGATGCTGCGGATGGCTGCCTCGCACAGGCCGTGTTTGTTTTGAACATGTGCTGCTTGCTCCTACACAGCAGCGCTGCCGCCACCACCGCCACCATCGCCGCATTCTTTTTCATTTGCTTGTTTTCCAGATGTCGTGTCCTCTGCATCACCCCGTCCTCGCTCTCCACCCCCCCTCCTCCCTTCATCCCTCTCTCCCTCTCCTTCTGTCTCCCTCTCCTGCCTGCAGCAGCATCCTAGCCCCTAACCGCATCAGGAGAGATGGCAGATTGGAAATGCACGAGCTGTCCATCCATCATCAGAGAGGTGGTGGTGTGGTTGGGGAGGGTGGGGGGCTTTTGGAGGGAGGGGGTTGTTGCATGAAGTGGGGCATGGAAAGAGAAAAGAGAGAGAAGTGGCATAAAGAAAGGTGAAGGCAAAGGCAATCTCAGGGACAGGCGCAGACACGGGTCTCCAGAGAGTGGCGGCGAAAGATTACAGCGGATATGAAGACAAAGTAACGGAGGGAGCGGGGAAGGTAAACGGATGTGCAAGGTGTTTAAGCAGCCAGACGAGTGTGTAGGGGGTAGTTTCGGTAGTCATATGTGTAAGGAGTCGGAGCAGCGCTTCAGCAACATCTGGCTGCAGGTGGCTCAGGGCCGCAGGCCTCACTGGTTTAAAGTGCCAGTCAAAAAACGCTTTGCTAATAATGAATGAAAGTAAATGACCACCAATTAGCATGGGGCATCAGCCACATAGACCTCACAGTCACCTGTGACGAAAATGTACCTTATAGCGTGCATTACCTCCACAAGCATAATTAACAGCTGTGATTGATTTTGGCATGGACACGCTTCTGGACTCATCAGTGTTCAGCACAGTTGGGCCAGATTTGGTGGATGCCTTCCCTGGCATTTTACCCTTTCCAGGTTCCAGGTAGTGTCAAAAAAAATGTCCCACAAACATTTTTCCAGAGGACTCAAATCTTTTGCAGGCCAGTCCAGATGTGTGAATGACCCTGACAGTTTAACATTCCAATCTATCACATTTGTAGACCTGTGAATGCTAGAACTGTCAGATTAGTCTAGATGATGAGCAAAAGGCAAAACCTGGTTGGTTCAAATATACTGTCATCTTAACCAAGAGACCATTTCCACATAATTAGACCATGCTAGACCACCATAGAGGTGACTGGGAAGCTTATATTACTTATGTCTTAGTGGCATTCCTTTGGCAGTGTGCACTCATAAACTGAAAGACACAAAGCACATATTGAAAGACCACATTACAGAAGTGTGTTTTAAAGCTATAATGAACACAACCGCCAGATGATCAGTCAAGCCAATGTGTGCTAGTTTTGTATTGCAGCTACAATGCTAGTACAATGGCGTAGCCAGAGTTTCAAATGGTGGGGGGCTGGTTACAGGTGGATGTACCAGACAAATCACTAGAGTGGAAACTAGCTCTGCACAATATTGGAAAATACTGCAATATATATTGGGATTACTTTTTTAAACACTCTTGTGAACCATTTTTTCGTTAACATTAATTCTCTATTATTGGTTTCAGCGCACCAAACACAACGCTGTGACTGCTCTGACTACTCTTGTCTGTTTTTCGGAGAAGTCTCATTTCATTTGTTTCATTTCATTTGTCTTACTTAACACTGGATGTCCTGTGATGTGTTTATTGCACATGCACACATTGTGGTAATAATGCTAAAGGTATATGTTCAGCCTCAGTGGGAACCACCAACTAGTCTACTCCACTGTAGCTACCTTAACCAATGAGAAAAAACCAGAGTGAGAATGAGAGTGCTAACTCTTACAGCACTAAGAGTACATATCTTGTTACATGTCTTTGCTTACTTTACTCCAGTCAACAGGGATGCCATTTGCACTAGACAAAACTGGGCAGGGTCCCCATAAGACAAGGGCCCCATGAAACTACAAATTAGACATACTGTACAATGTTACTATACTGTACATTGATGTTAATTACCATCCAGTACATTTTTTGTCAGATCTTGGCAGATAACTAACAGATACAGGCCTCAGATAATTTCACTTCACAAAAGTAAGAAATGTTTAGAAATGTGCTAAATGGGGGGAAAAGGAATTTTAGACACAGCTAGTAGATTTAAGATTATTTCACATTCTGAGATTATTTTATTATTTGCATTATTTAACTGTGCATCCAGGGGGGCCCATTCATGTGCCCGAATCATCAATTTCACACCCACGGGGGCCCACTATTATGCTCGCTAGCTTATTAAGCAGTAGCCTACGCAAGAAACTAGCACAGCTCGGCTAAGATCTCACAATCTGCAGAAACAGTCAAGCAGGTCAAAGCTGTGTTTACATGGTGGTGCAGGAAAAAAGGCATTATTCAAAGTCTGCAGAACTCGAGGAAAACAGAGGTGGTATGCAACCAACCAATAGAGGCATAATAGAGTCATAAGACCATGTAAATGTCGCTATGGTGACATTCATTCTGGCAGGAACTTCTTTTTTGGGAGGTTTAAAAAAGCTACATGCCTTTGAATTCAGCCCGTAGTATACGAGCAGAAGACAATTTACATTTGTAATATTTTCATTTCTGTCTAAGGACTGAGGAAAGTCAGAAATCTAGTGGGGGTGTCTGACTTCAATAAGAAAAGATCTACACCCCTCGCAGGCCCTGGCTCTAGCTACAACCCTGTGCTAATACATCTAACAACAAAGAGTGGGATTAGCTTCCATTGCTGGTCTTCAAACACCAAACATGTCAATGACCATATTTGCAAAACTGTGTTCAGCCAATTTTAACTCTTGCTTTAATATAGCACTGGCTCAGTGGAGTTCCTGGAGGGCTGGTGTAGCATACAACATGTTACTGGTACTTGGCTTAAGCACGTCAATAGACAATGGACGCATTCAGATGAGTTAAGGGAAGAGAGCAGCAGATGCAGCAGAGAGCCAACAATGACAGAGCCGAGGCAACAAAGACACAAGGCAGAGCCAGACCAAACAAACCTGTGCGCTCCTCGTGCCAGTACACGCTAACATATTGCAGCTCGCACCTCGCAGGCTGCTGCAGTGTGTCACACGGGTCAAGGCTGGTGTAAACACCTGTAGCAAATCGGGCACATACATACAGACAGACGCAGAGAGGAGCTGAGGAAAGCATGGAGCAGCAGTGGGCCGCCTGATGGATGTAGCAGAGCTAAAACAGGTGTGCTTCTGTCTCTTCTCTCTCTCTCTCTCTCTCTCTCTCTGTCTCTAACTCTCTCTCACTGTATTTGTGAGTCCCTCGCCCTCCATCTCTGTCTGTATGTGTTGAAGGGCTGCATGATCTTAGCAGTAGCACTGGGTGGAATGATACTACAATGGAAGTGCTCTTTATAAACATGGTGGCTACAGAAGGGGCTTATTATTATGACCACCTGCTGTTGGTCCTCCATGTGCCATTAAAACAGCTTTGGTTCTGCATGGCATGGTGCATCCTACTGCCCTGACTTCACAGTGCCCAAGTTTAGCTAGCCCACATTGTTGGTCCTGCCTGTGTCCCCTCTGGACTTTTCTGGACATTGTGGCTACGCTTCCTTATTGTTGGTCAGTGTCACATAAGGTCATCGGCCACAAAATTAGAGTACCCTGTGACTGAATCGTACCTAAAAGTAAGTAATGCCTCCATGAATAACAATTGTGATTGGATTTAGCATGGAGTGGAAAGTTTCTGGATGTAGCTTAAATCCAATGTAGACTGGGATTTGTGCCACTGGGAAAGTCGTATGACCGTACGCTTCCATAGGCCTGCCGATTCAGCTATTTCCTTTACACTGCGGTCTTTGGGACGCCCAAATGCAATCACTGCTTTTAGCCAACCATTAATATTTCCTTTGCGACCCATTTTCATTCACTGCACTTGTAACTATTGGTTATGTGCACTTGACTATTGCGCATGCGCGCTGAGCTGTAGCTCTCTGCGCGGAATGAAGGAGCTAGTTGTAGCCTAGCCTCCCGTCTGATGCAGCTGCTTCTAAGTTACTCCGGACAGTAATGGTGAGATCTGTGGTTGTTTGGGCCAATAAACACCACTTCTACCCCGCATGGAGTGTGTTCTGAGCGTGTGTCTTTAGAGAGTCCCGGGACCAGTGCCTTTTTTCCGGGTCTGGCTCCTGCACCGCACCTTTTCACCCTTACACACTGTACCACCTCCTCTTATTCTATGAATTCCGGCACGGTATTTATAACCCCATCATCAATACCGGCACGGTATTTATAACCCCATCATTTTCGTGCAGCGCCATCTGCAGGAGCCTAAAGTTACTACCACCTTAAACACACAATGTGACTAATTATTTTGCCTGTTTTGAGGACACAAGTATTTCATTATTTTTGGTTTTGTCATTTAATATATTTCCAGTCTGTCTACTTCAGATTTACGCTAACTGCTTCTACTTATAAATATTCACAATCAAGTATTTATTCTTATAAATAAAGCATAAACAACATAAACCTGATTAGAATGATTAACTTTACAACGTTGCTGCTGTCAAAGCCGTTGCTGACACTTGCAGCTTTGAGATACTGCTTACTGTGGTAAGAAGCTATTAGCTTTTTCCACAGCACCATTTGCAAAGAAGTAACTCTATATCAGTATTCTCCCACTTAGGTCCACTGTAGGCTTGGCGGGTCATCCACTCAGCCATCACCTAAGAGTTCTATGTTTGTTTTAACTGACCAGAGTACATTGTTTAAATTGTTCAGCTCTGCTAGCTTGTGTGCAACTCTTAGAGATTCATTCCTGGGCTTCTTTCTTAGCAGATGAAGATGTAGGAGATGTAGAAGATGGTTGTGGTGAAGTTCAGCACTTATTGTCTCCTGCCTAACTGTTGTTCCTGCTGATTTTCAAGTTGTCCTGTGACTAGCTGCAACTTTCTTACTCCCCTAATCAAGTCTGAAATAAAGCATTCATGGCATACCTGTCCGTTACCCTCCCACTCGTCTATTGTCGAACCATTTGTAGTAACACTGATGTTTAAGATCTACAGGCGTTGGACAATGAAACTGAAACACCTGCCATTTTAGTGTGGGAGGTCTCATGGCTAAATTGGACCAGCCTGGTGGCCAATCTTCATTAACTGCACATTGTACCAGTAAGAGCAGAGTGTGAAGGTTCAGTTAGCAGGTAAGAGCACAGTTCTGCTCAAAATACTGCAATGCACACAACATTATGGGTGACATACCAGAGTTCAAAAGAGGACAAACTGTTGGTGCACGTCTTGCTGGCGCATCTGTGACCAAGACAGCAAGTCTTTGTGATGTATCAAGAGCCACGGTTTCCAGGGTAATGTCAGCATACCACCAAGAAGGACGAACCTCCACCAGCATCACGTAGTGACCTGGCCACTATCCTGCAAGAAGAATGGCTTAAAATCCCTCTGACCACTGTGCAGGACGCAGTATATGTCATTCCCAAGACCAACTGACACTGTATTGGCCGCAAAAGGAGGCCCTACACCATACTAATAAATGATTGTGGTCTAAAACCAGGTGTTTCAGTTTCATTGTCCAACCCCTGTATGTTAGGGCACTTTCTCCTTTTGAAATCTGTTTACTGATGTTGTTCCTGAGAATTTTAGGAAGCACTTAAGCTTCCTTTAAGGGTTTTGTATTAATTCTGCTTGTGGAATCTTCCCAACCAATAACAATGTGCTCTATAATGGCAACAGGTACACTGTGCTATATGTGCAAATGTTATATTTGATGTCTCATAAGGTCAAACCTACCCACCAAGTTTGATTCCTGTTGGTTCCTTCTGGATGCAACTATTGTTTCGATGATGAATATACATACAACGCGCTTTCATTTGAAATTCAGTCGCTTCTTTTTATGACTTGATACAATCTGGTATTATTACCTAGAAAAATGGCTCTCACAAACGCATTCTTTCACAGCAACTGCTCTGCTAGAACAATCACCAGCATTACACAGGAAAAAAAAAACTTCTGACGGTTCACTGAGGGTTTTGAATAGTAAGGAAAATGGTGACATTTGCATATTTAACATCGCAATCCCAGGCTCCCATCACCGCCTCCGTGAAGAGATCCAAGTTCCTCTACACTGAAACACTTCACGTCAAATGATCTCGTCTCTAAAGATCAAACTGTACAGGGATTAAAGCAGAATCAGTGGGACTCCCCTTTAATACAGAAACACATTGGAGTATTGGCCACAGTGGTCATTCCACAAGATGTAATTTTTGTTGCCTATAGGATCAGCCCGCTCCCTAATGGCCTCGTAATTCAGACAACTTCGCAGCACTCAGAGGGAAAAAACGGTGGAATGAGCCTTTCAGTTTACCACAAGGCATGACAGACATGGTTTTCCAAAATAGCATTCACTGTTCCTTCAGAGGAATGCTGCTTAGATCTGGAGCTCCTAATGATGCCAACTCCAGAATGAAGACATGACCCCAGAGGTTTACGGGAAACTCCTGCAGGCTGAATACGCAGATATATGTAAATACACTGGTTAACGCTTAGAGCCCCAAACATTTGGATCACAGCCCAACTCATGCTCTCTCGCGTTCTCCCTCACTCTCTCTCTCAGGTTCATGTTGTTAGGTCTGGACGGTATGTGCAGCAGTAGGGTACATATACAGTCAGCTCCATAATAGGAAACAGCACAGTGTGCTCTGGTATGCTGGGCACGTAAGAAGGCTCTGGGTCATACCTGGGTTGCCCTGCCACTCTTTATCGTTCCCACCCTCTGCTTCTCTTTCTCTTCCCCTCTTTCTTGTGTGCATATATTATCCATTTGGATCCTCATCTGTGTACCACAGCTCCCACCCACTGAATGTGTTAGCAGCTCTCGCTCTCTCTTTCCCTCTTTCTCCATCCCTCTCTCAGCATCTCCCTTTCTAATTTGTTTGCCTTCCTCCTCTACCTACCTTTTCCTCTGTTTCACTCTCTCTTTCTTGCTTTCTTGTTCCTTTACTTGCCCACTCTCCTTCACTCTCACTCACTCTCTCTCTCCCTCTCTCTCTCTGCTGATGAATCACCTTCCCCTCCCGTTGAACTCGACTGATAATCCAGGGGAAGCGGTAAAGGCGCATCGATCAGCGTCGCCGACAGCACCACAAGCCACAGCGCACAGACAACATGGAAACAACAAGCCGAGCTGCTCTTGGCTGTGCATAAATGCATGCATGCGCATGCTGGCGCGTGTGTTTGTTTGTTTTCAAGGCAGAAAAAGCATCGAAATACAGAGAGACGGTCAAATACCAGTAGAATTGCCCTGATAATTATAAAACCTCATTTTACAGCATTAACAGTCATTTCTTTTTGGTTAGCTTTGTTAGCTTAGCTTAATATTTAATGCGCCTCTTCCATGTCTCTGGTATTAAAGGGCCCATATGGTCGGTCACAAGTTACCTCTCTTTACCTTACAGACTGTGTTACTGTGCCTATGTGTAGACAAACTGTGTTTTGACTGGGTGTCTCGTATGGAAGCAAGTTAAAACACTCCTTTATTATCTTTATTTATGTACAACTGGAATGTTTTATAGGCACATATATGAAGCACAGTGGTTTTCATGGCATTAATGAATTTGCTAGCTTCCTGTCTGTTTGGACCACAGATGCCGTTTCCATAATACGGACCCTTTAAGCACAATCATTATATCACTGGAGGGAAAAGTCCTTGGTGTTCCTGTAATCTTTGGTTCAGCTTGAAAGAAATTATGTTAACCAATAACATCATAATATATATATATACATACATATATATATATATATATATATATGTGTGTGTGTGTGTGTTTGTATATACATACATATACATATATATACATACATACATACATACATATACATATATATATATATATATATATATATACACATATATATATATATATATATATATATATTATGATGTTATTGGTTAACATAATTTCTTTCAAGATGAACCAAAGATTACAGGAACACCAAGGACTTTTCCCTCCAGTGATATAATGATTGTGCTTAAAGGGTGCACATATGTACAAATATATATACATAAAAGGTAACATGCATGTGTGTGTTTGAACACATTACCATTCATCTGAACATGCACATGAGCATGTATGCATATCACAAGTAAGGTGGGCTCTTAGGGGCCGACTAATGACAATGTTTAATTTGCGTGTAGCGTGTAAATGAGAACACCATTACGCTGCAAGGCTTCACCTCTATATGATCTTCAGTATTAGAGCGAGGACGGACTGTGTACGAGTGTGTGTACATACAAGCACAGGATATGTGGATTCAGCACATGCATGGATCGTAAATCAGTCCACATTCTTTTGGCCTATAAAAGGTGGAACGGGGAAGAAAACACACACGGCAGAGAGCACAGCCAAAGTCTGGCCAAAATAAAGCTTGGAAATCACAACACTGTGTTTCTTTAGCAGTATTTTCCCTCCTCCATTAAAGACAGTCACCTACATAATAAAGTAAGTAAGCCTTGCATCTAATTAACTGGGGCTTGGCAAGTTCCAAAAGCCAGATCAGAGAGCACTGTGCAAAGATTTTCTTTTCTGTGAATAATTAATAGGTAATTAACAATATGGTGCCAGCCACAGGGGAGGCCTAGGTGTCACTTAAAGTGGTAGTTTGGCCAAATAAATTAATGTAATAAATAAATAAATCTGTAGCCCATAATATCAGCCAAGATATATAGGCTTTTTGAACTGGAGCTACAAAGCAAACATGGCTAACAAGAAGCTAAATATGCAATGACATCGGAATCATCTAAAATCTTATTTTCATTATATCCCATATATACTGTATTTGTGCCCATAGAAATAGATTCTATGCTTCCACGTAATGGTATTCCAGGTAAATGTAGTTCCCAATTTCAGTATCAGCAGATACATTCATGAAATATATCAGATGATGACTCCCCATAGTGGTGCATTCCTACGAACAAGTGCAAATGAATTTCTAATATTTGCAAAAGCATGCCTAAATCATCACACAGGTCAATGTATGTACTTGCTTTTATGGCTTTATAGCATGATTAATAGCATAGTCTCTGACGACGTATGACATGCTCAAGGTGTTGACAACATGGAAACTTCAAGATGGCTTCCACTTGTTTTAGCTTCTCAAAACTTATTAATGTTCTTTAATAAACAACAGTCACCACAAGAACATAATGTATTAAAATATATGCTACTATATATCCAATTAGTAATTTCCTCATTAATTTTCCGGACATTATGCATTGACCGGCCACTTTACGAACACCTATGTGGTACCTACGCACTACTTGTCCATTTAGTAAGGCCTGTTTACCATATAGGTGCACTTTGCAGAATGTAGTTCATCTGTTTCTCTGTATACTTTGTTATGTCTTGCCATGACATTGACATAGTACCAGCTCAACAAACACTAACACACCACCGCCATGACTACTACACCGTGTTACTGCAGTGAGCTGAGAATAATCCAACCCCCGAATAATACCTGCTCTATGGTGGTCCTGTGGGGGTGCTGACCATTAAAGAACATGGTGAAAGGGGACTAAGAAAGTATGCAGAGAAACAGATGGACTGCAGTCTGTAATTGTACTACAAAGGGTACCTGTACGGTAAGTGGAGCTGGTAAGACGGAACGATGAGTGTGGAAGCCAGGTAGGTGAGCTTAATGTAGTGGCCGGTTGGTGTATAACTCTAATACTTCGTAAAGCTAATTGGTAAGCACAACCCTCCACTGCCAGCTACATAACCTCCTAGCTCTAGTTTAAAACAACATTAGCAAACTTTGGAGGACAACTGTGCCTGGGCTTGTCTAATACATTTTGGCTAAGATGGAAAATTGTGTCTGTTTGATTTGATTTGATTATTGCTTTTAGTCATCCATCAGTTATACGAGCAATACCTAGAAAGGGAACACCAAACAAGCATAAGCGCGAATGAATCCATCATCTGACAATTAGAGAGCCGACAACAACTCGTTATTCCCCTCTCATCATTATTTCCCCTCTCTCCTGACGCGTGGTGGAGGTGCTCGGCCGTTTGCTCGTGCCTCCATTCTGTTGCTAATGTAGTGGCAAAGGCAGACTCCATTAGGCCCTGCATGCAGCAAACACATTTATGGCCCTTTCTCATTTCCTCCTTTTCATTGGGCCATGATACATCAGCCTGCTCACAGTGGCCTAGAATTGAACTTAGCACTGCCATGTTGAGGGTGAGGCACCACCTTGTGGCCACACTGGGGAAGGCCGCTGTGAATGTTCCTTTTCCATCAGTTTGAGTGTTGCTGGCCCACATAAGCCACATGCACCTGTAGTATTCTGTCTAATGGAGGTTAAACTCAAACCCAGGACTTCTTCTAAATGGACTGAGCTAAATACGGAGCGATTAGGACAAAGACATGAATAGTCCCATAAATATTGAGGAAATGGAACGATGCCTCTGACTTGTATTTGTGGCCGGTCGGTCTTTCTTTCTTTCTACCTACCTACTTTTTTCCCTTTCCAAACCGGGCACACCGTCCATGCTTCCTTTAAAAATCACCCCAAATGTTTAGTCTTATAAGCTGGTTGTATTTTCTGCTTCTTGTGATCTAAGTAATCCCATCACAGTGTTAGATGGACTGATTCCGATTCCAGAGCCTTCTAGAAAGGGTTCCAGAAAACACTGTTCACACTCACAAGAGTGTTTCAAATCATTTCTCAGCTTTTTACTTTTTTTTTTTTTCACCCTCAATCATTTTACAACAATGACATTCAAGTCATCTGGTAAAAACTCCTAAAGATGTTTTCACTTACATCACAAATACATTGCACAGAAACAAACGGCAATGTCAGTCGTTATGCCGACATACATCTCACAGTGGAAATGCCCATGGACTGTTGTCAGATCTGAAGCAAGAGTGGAACCTAATTTCCTGCTCAAAGATGAAAGCCCTGAGTACAGTTATCTGATGATTGGCTTTTGGTGGTCTACCAGGTCTTGCTCAGTTGTTTCCTGTTCTTTTTGCTCCACCTGCCCCCACCCTAATTATTTTCTTTTGCCTTTCTCCTTCCTTATGCAAGTGGAATATCGTATTTCTGATCTGCAGAGACAAATTAATAACTAAGAACACCTGTGTTGTGTATCTATGCAGTACATATTTATTGTTTATGTGCATTTACCATATAGGTGCACTTTGTAGGGGTTTATAAATTAAGGGAGGCCATTTGCATTTATATTTTTATGGCACCCAGTGTGAAAGTCTCTGTCACAAACATTTATATATATAAAATATATTTATATAAATAAAATCTCATTTCATTATTTCAACACTGAAGAACTTTCTATTCTATCTCCTGGAAAGTTACCTTTGCTTAAATGCCAGGTTCTATTTTGATGGTGATAAGGTATACAATACATGTCACTGCTGTAGGAACAAGATCTCGTATCTCCCACTAGAGAACTGCTAATGAACATTAATGAGTGAAGAAATCATTTCTCCAATTATGTTTTATTTAGGTTGGCCTGTTCGTGTGTTTGTGTTTCGTGTGTGTGCTTGAACACTTCATGTTCTAGATGCCCTTATAAAAGTTTCATGCTGGCACAGGTGAGTGTGTTTTGCATGTGCAGGCAAAAGCAGATGAGGATGATGATGGATCGGGAGCTTGCGGAATTGCAGGGTGTCGCGTCCCACTGTCACCGTGCTCATCCGTCTGCGGGGCGTGCACCCCTGCGAGGCAATGCGCTCTCCGCCCTCCGCTGACAACCCCAGTCCACGCCTAGTCCTGCTCCACCACATCACCGCATTCTTCAACTGCTTCTGTACCACTGCATTGCATTCCTAAACATACGGGTTGCTCAGTGGTTCCTCACTGTGGATGTACACTTCCAGGAAAAACCTTGAATACGTATAGAACCTTTAAATTACATGGAAATTCGTTCGACTTTAAAACCGTTCCTCACTTCTTATTGCCAGAAATGGTTCTTTAAAAGAGCCATTCACTGTAAGGTTCTTTAAGGAATCAGAAGTTGTCAAAACACTGATTTAGTACATGAAAATCGTGACTTATTTACAGTTTCAAACTACTGACTTAGTGTCTCATGATGACTTATTATCCAAAAGTAATTATTTATCATTATCGTTATTATTTATGTCATTATTTTGAGATACTCAGGGAATATGTCGTGAAAGTCGGTCAGTCATACTGCTGCCAGAAACACAGAATAACAAAGAGAAGGCCATTCCTGTTGGGAATGGGCCTTCATAACGATGGCATTGCACCAGGGAATTCCTTATTGTTATGAGTATAGGTCTACACTAAGGTGCCATGAAGATAAATCATGAAAGGCCAGAGGTATTTGCATATACAAGTTAGATGTGCACCACTACAGAACTGTGTACCAATATCAGTACTGACCAATATCATTGAGATGCACCAGCAAAATCATATTAAGTTTCTTAAGAGTCTAATTCCCACAGTTTTCTACTTACGGCTAATTTGATTGACTGCCAGGATGACATCTAATGTCTTTTTGGCACGCACATAAGAGCAGTCATTTAATTATAGCCTCCAAAATGGCTGCTACTACTGCTTGTAACTATCCATCATATTTGTCCATTGTACTAACAACCCCACACAGGAAATGGGGTATTTGATTTAGGCTTATAGCTGGCACAATGCTAACTGATGTTGATAAGCTTCCATTACTTCGCAACATGGACCTTGTAGGTCCGATGTAAAACTGAGGAAGACCCCAAACACGTTTTGGCTGACTGGCTGAATCTGATTTTCTGTGGAACTATTCCTGTAAATGTACAAAGAGAGGATCACACCACAGACAAAACACACACAAGCACACACACACACACACAGAGACAAAACATCTCCTCTGACAACACACTGCCCCCTGCAGTCCATAAGCCGCACTACTGCATCCTTGCCTACTCCTTGAGCTAATTCCAACCACATGGCAAGACAATCTGAGCAAAATACTGAAGATCCAAAAAACAACAATTTGTAAAAGCCTCCTATTGTTTCAGCAATGGTATCTTATGTACTATAATCTGTCAACTGTTTGGCTTCAATATAAACCTGAGCAAAATTAGAGTTACAATTAGTCAGCACCATCAGGCTGCTGAACAGCCAGCAGCGCTGGTGCACTGGTCAATGGGACTGTCACTACACATCTCATCTCAATCATTATCACGATGATCTCCATAGAAAATCCACACCCTTACTCTCACCATCACTCTGCACTTTAGGTGTAGCATAACTTTACCTGCACATATAGACTGACATCTTGTCTTCCTTTTATCCATATATTGTATATCCGCAATACACACACACACACACACACACACAAACATAATAGTTTCTATTCATAAATTTTGATATATGAATAGAAACTATTAATTTCTATAAACCTGTATATTTGGATAACAGAGCTAATCTGGTGTTAAGTGCTAAGTATATTTGTTGTGTAATGTGTGTCAGGATATGCAGGCTTTGCCTCTTGTACTCCTATGATGAATAATTACAGCATTATAATACAGTGGATGGCTGAACTCTTCTAAACTGTTAACTGCCTTCACAGTACAAATACCCCTTTTCACTACCTGCCTCCTGAGAGCCGAACTTTCAGCATAAAGCATCACGTCTATTAAAGGTGTAACTTGAGCCGGAAGTTGAAGTTCGGCTGTGGGTGGAGTTTGCAGTGGAGGTAGTCATGTGACAGTGGGTCAGCTTCCCCCGACTCCTCCTGATCCTTTTCCTCTGCTGGACCTTAAATGCTTTATGGCGGGCAATTCAGCTGCAGCTGCTCTACGAGCCTTCTCAGGAATGAACACGCTTAGAATCAAGTGCAATAAAGCAGACGTCAGCAGGAGGAGGGGCACAGGGGGTGGGGGGCAGAGAGAGAGAGAGAGAGAGAGAGAGAGAGAGAGAGAGAGAAAGAGGAAAAAAGGGATGACGGTTGGGAGTGGGGGGGAGAGGGGAGAGAGGAGAGCAGAGAGAGTCCTGAGAGACAGCTAGGGAGTACGAGGAAGGAGTGGGGGGGGGTCCATTTTGGAGCCTAAACAGGCTACTTAGTAGGGAAGGAAGGTGGAGCACATTTGTGTACCTAAACAGTAAACAAGGACAGCACACACACACACACACACACACACACACACACACACACACACACACGCACACACATGTAAATTAAAATTTCAGCAATGATCTGTAAACCACTTTTGATAATATCAATACATGTTTTATATATATACTGTAAGTAGTGTGTTGGTGTACAGTAACACAGTAAGTGTAATGTGTTAGTGTACTGTAAGTAGTGTGTTGGTGTACAGTAACACAGTAAGTGTAATGTGTTAGTGTGCTGTAAGTAGTGTGTTGGTGTACAGTAACTCAGTAAGTGTAATGCGTTAGTGTACTGTAAGTAGTGTGTTGGTGTACAGTAACACAGTAAGTGTAATGCGTTAGTGTACTGTAAGTAGTGTGTTGGTGTACAGTAACTCAGTAAGTGTAATGTGTTAGTGTGCTGTAAGTAGCGTGTTGGTGTACAGTAACTCAGTAAGTGTAATGTGTTAGTGTGCTGTAAGTAGTGTGTTGGTGTACAGTAACTCAGTAAGTGTAATGTGTTAGTGTGCTGTAAGTAGTGTGTTGGTGTACAGTAACTCAGTAAGTGTAATGTGTTAGTGTACTGTAAGTAGTGTGTTGGTGTACAGTAACTCAGTAAGTGTAATGTGTTAGTGTACTGTAAGTAGTGTGTTGGTGTACAGTAACTCAGTAAGTGTAATGTGTTAGTGTACTGTAAGTAGTGTGTTGGTGTACAGTAACACAGTAAGTGTAATGTGTTAGTGTACTGTAAGTAGTGTGTTGGTGTACAGTAACACAGTAAGTGTAATGCGTTGCGTTAGTGTGCTGTAAGTAGTGTGTTGGTGTACAGTAACTCAGTAAGTGTAATGCGTTAGTGTACTGTAAGTAGTGTGTTGGTGTACAGTAACACAGTAAGTGTAATGCGTTGCGTTAGTGTGCTGTAAGTAGTGTGTTGGTGTACAGTAACTCAGTAAGTGTAATGCGTTAGTGTACTGTAAGTAGTGTGTTGGTGTACAGTAACTCAGTAAGTGTAATGTGTTAGTGTGCTGTAAGTAGTGTGTTGGTGTACAGTAACTCAGTAAGTGTAATGTGTTAGTGTGCTGTAAGTAGTGTGTTGGTGTACAGTAACTCAGTAAGTGTAATGTGTTAGTGTACTGTAAGTAGTGTGTTGGTGTACAGTAACTCAGTAAGTGTAATGTGTTAGTGTACTGTAAGTAGTGTGTTGGTGTACAGTAACTCAGTAAGTGTAATGCGTTAGTGTACTGTAAGTAGTGTGTTGGTGTACAGTAGCTCAGTAAGTGTGATGTGTTAGTAGTGTTAGTGAGGTCTAAATGGACAAACCTCCATATTTACTGGAGGAATATTTAACCTCAGGGTAAACCTTCAACTCAAATACATGGTCTGTGTACTCCGCCTACCTCTGCAGAGTATAAAAAAAGAAATCATTTTACATATAAGTTCTATATTGCCAATTGTTTTTTACTGAATTAAAAAACTTGAATTAAAAAAGAGTTTCTACAATTAGACTTAGAGACCTAGTTTCTAAAACAAACTCACTCTCCATATTAGATATTATATCCAAGATTTTCTTTCTCTCACTCGCACTCTCTTTTCTCTCCCTGGCTCTGGCTTTGTTGAGTCTGCTGTGCAGGGCCTCAGGAACTCACTCAAAAAAAGAAAAAGGAAAGAGAAAAAAAAAAGAGAGGGAGAGAAAGAGAGACAGAAAGAGGGGCTGTTATTTACATCCTAGCATACACACACACACACACACACACACACGTGCTTTATAGCCCTAAGCACAGCCTCAAAGAGAGAAAGTAGTCGACGCTGCAGAGGAAAAAGAGAGACAGTTGACTGGAGAGAGTATAGAAGAGAGAGCGAGAGAGAGAGAGAGAGAGAGAGAGAGAGAGAGAGAGAGAGAGAGAGACACACAGAGAGAGAGACGGAGAGAGAGAGAGAGAGAGACAGAAAGAGACACAGAGAGAGAGAGACGGGGAGAGAGAGAGAGAGAGAGAGAGTGTGTGACAGAGACTTTCACACTGGGTGCTATAAATCTAACAGTGTGTGAGTGGAGGATCAGGTCCAGCAGGCAGGCCTGTGTTGTGTTTAGAATGTCTGGATCTGGACCGAGCAGCACCCGCAGTACCCAGGACAGAGGGATGCTGGGCAGCTCCATCCGAGTCATATCTCAACCCCTCCACAGCCAGTGCTCTAACATCCAAAGTCACATCAGTACTCACTTTCCAACAAGAATCAATGCAGTGAATCAACTTCACTGAAGAACCACATCCCACAGTCGTACGCAAAACACATATGGACACCCCCAGCCAAATAACATGTGGTGCTAATTTACTGAGTGAGAGTAAGTTACCACATCCTCCATAGGGAACAAGCCTAAATCCGAGACTTCGGCACAATTCCTACTTATTTGCAGAGTTAAAAATTCATGAAAAAAAAAACATAAAATTATCTACATACATGTATATAGATAGATAGATAGATAGATAGATAGATAGATAGATAGATAGATAGATAGATAGATAGATAGATAGATAGATAGATAGATAGATAGATAGATTTCCCTCACATGTCACATGCAAATCACAAGCAGTGTGACATTGAGCCTGGATTGGGGAGGAGGAACCTTCACACAGAGCATTGTCTACTGGTCAAAAAAGACCATCAATCAATCATTCAATCAACAGTTATGCATATAGCACTTTTTTACAACTAATATTCTCCCAAAATGAAGCAGCTTTACAGACAAGCATTAGCCAGAGGCAACAGTGGCAAGGAAAACTCCCTCAGAGTTTTCAGAAAGGAAGAAACCTTGAGAGGAACACAGGCTCAAGATGGGAACCCATCCTCCTCTGGTCGATCCTGGATATAGAGAGAAAGACAGAGCTAATGGGAAAGGGGCTTGGAACATCTATTAGATACATTCTGATTAAACCAGAGGTCATGATGGAAAGTGCTGAAAAAGCTCAAGAAAGCAGAGAAACGTTACCTCAGGAGTGAGGGCTCCGGGTGTGGATGGGGGAAATA
Organism: Prochilodus magdalenae; assembly: GCA_024036415.1. Classification (NCBI taxonomy): domain Eukaryota; kingdom Metazoa; phylum Chordata; class Actinopteri; order Characiformes; family Prochilodontidae; genus Prochilodus; species Prochilodus magdalenae. Next base: position 129,164 of record JAMWET010003939.1, on the reverse strand, counting down.
AATAAATAAAACCTCATCAGTAGAAGCCGAAAGTTGTGCCGTACATGGAACTAGCGATGAACACATACAAAATAAGTACGAAATAAAACATGTATTAGAGTCTGTCCACTCAAAGGCTACTTTCCAGCGCCCTCAGGCAGTTACTGCCAGCCATGCAGGTCCAGGCTCCTCTTTCTCGGAATGGGGAGAGAACTACAAACAAAATTTTTTTTTAAATACTAATTAAAATCAGACAAACACAGCAGAAAAACAGTCGTTTGTACTGTTCGGATCAAATAACGCAGTAAAAATGCATTATGGGAGAAAAGTTTCCAGCTTTTCTGCCTGGTGCACATGTGCATATCTGCACAACTAGAGGGAGCTTTTACTGTTTGTGGCTGAGACAGTAAGTTAACAGGGTCACTTTATGGAAGCACTGGGACTTTCCACATAAACACACAAGCGTTCCCCTCCATATTTCAACCAGTGACTGTCTGTTCCTTCATTAGGTCTCTGATGGAAATGACATCATTACGTAACACAAAGCCAATGGAAAAGCAGCGAGGCTAATAAAAGTGTTGATTCAAAGAGACACTTTTAAGAGTATTAATAACAAACGCTGTTCCATTCTCTGGCTCTGCATAAAGCATTGACCTGATCGTGGTGAGTCAATTATATCAATTTCCAGAATAAAATTTATTAGAATTATTTAAGTAAGCAGGGTTTTTGGTCAAAAACAACATTCTTGGACTAAGTAGCTCCTTCGGTCACATTTGAGCATTCAGGGCAGGGGTTACAAACACTGAGTGAATGCACGTTGTTACTACTTTGATACGAGAGCATTATTTAAGATTTGTCGTTTATATGGGTTTTTGAAATACGGTTGTACAACTACATGTCCATTTTCTTGAGGGCATTCAAATGTTGTTGTTTTTATTATTATTATTATTATTATTATTATTATTATTATTATTATTATTATTATTATTATTATTATTATTAAAAGATACCACAAAACTCACATTTGTGAAAAACCTAACAGTCCACAACTATGTTCATAGAGGTTTTAGAGTCACACCACTACAACAAAAACAACCACAACACTTCGCATTTATTCAAAACATATTTTAATATATTTGATTGCATTTAAACATTGATATTTTTACTAAAGTATATTTTTGCCTTCATATTACAATTAACCCCTACTTTCCCTTTAGGACAGTTTCTCTTTACTTGGTTTAACGTATAGAATTGATGCAGAAATTGACATATAAAAAACAAATCTGATCGTACTGAAATAATCAAAGTAAATTGTGCAGAGAACTGTTTCACGAAGAATCATAATCAAACCAGTTTGCATATTATTCATTAATAATCAGTAATGCCGTATGCAGATTATAAACTAGAAGCTATTTTTTAAACTGTTTATTTAATATTTATTTTAAAAAATCATTAAACAACACAATATACCATAATTGCTAATACATAGCCATTGTTAAGTTACCAGCAAGGAGATCTTATGAATATAGAGTCTAATGCAAAAGTCTGAACACCACAAAGTTTATGTTTTTTTCCCCTTAATTTTCTTAAAAATACAGTATTATGTCCTCTATAGGAAACACACGCAATTATGGTACTTTCTGCTATTGTCTTTCCATTTCCTATTATTGGGAAAAACCAACATAATAAAAATTTTATATAAAAACTTGTGCACAGCCCACAATTTGTGTTTTATATCCCTCATCAATATCCCATCAGATATCCCATCAAATAAACATTAACTTTGCATACAAATGTGCAGAAGTGTATTGTCTGTAGGTGATACGTTTCCATCTTTTGGCTAGGTAAGCCCAAAATTTTGCATAGAGCCATGAGGCATTATGAATATGCATGTTATGCATATGTTATTATAACAGTTGTAGGACATAAGCATCAAATTTAAACTTTATTCTGTGTTTCCGTCTATATAATTATTGAAAACAGTAAGACATCTGATTATAGTCTATGTCCATGTACTACACATGGCCCCCTTCCTCTTCCTCCTCCTCCTACTCCTCCTCAGCCACGCGTGACGCCACACAGCCTGGGGCTGGCCGCTCACAATGCCATCCACTGCGGCTAACAATGCGACAATGGTAACCCATACTGGGGGAATATGTTAACCTCTTCAGTTACCACTTCCTGGCGGGAGAAAGCCACTCACGCTAGAACAGATCAGAGCGCACGCCAAAAAGCTTCTAACCCTCGGCTCCACTTCCCCGGCACTCTGGGACAGAATAGAGGGAGGCTCGTAAACGCCCACAGGTGTAAAATCAACACTCTTCGCCTGCACAGCAGCTCCTCTGCGGAACAAGGCAAAGTGCTCCAGTAGGGTTTACTGTTTCAATGACTCATTTACAATGTGTTCGGACATCCTATTTGGTGTCTCAGACCCATTCATCACCCCGGCCGGCTCTATTCAAAGGCTGTGTGGCAGGTGCTGCTCGGCCGAGGCCAGGAAAAGAAAAGTCCTCCACATTCTTCAGCATCGCTAACGTGTTTTATTTTAACACTTTATCATCAACTGCTCATGTAACATTCCTCAGCGTTCCATAACACCGCCGGCTGGAGCGCAACTGCAAGGCAGAGTTACAGTGTGCTATGATTTAGTCCAATAAAATGTGCAAAAGTGTTTTAGTGTGTCAGTAATGTGTATTTGTATAAGAGCTTTCGGCAGACCCACAAGTGCCCGTTCCACCAGAACTCGTTTAATGAACACATTCAGAAACAATACCCCTCCAGAAACTCTGCTATCAGATTAACCAGGACACTGCTGACTCCTGTTATGCATGTAGTTGCACTGTGCTGAGCTGCCAGTGAGCAATGAGGGGTAAAGGTAGAGGGGCGAGGACCCCCTGATGTAAAAACAACCCATATCGCTCTCCAAAGACAGCAGAGCTAGGATAAAACAGACTGCAGCTGCAGCTTTCTAGGTATCATGACTGCTATTGACCTATTTGCTCACCTATAAATACAAATATCCATTGCATCAACATTGCTGTGGTCTCCCAGGTGGTTGCTAATGTGTTGCTAGTGCATTGCTTTGGCAAGCCAGGGGTTGGCTCAGGTGTTGCTACACTATTGCTATAGAGTCCTAGGTGGATAGATTCAACTGTATTGTCACTGCTCAGTACAGTACAAAGCAACAACTTGCAGTTAGCATCTATCATCTGCAAAATAATAACTGGCATAAGTATAATACCTATAATATTTATTTATATGATACTAAAGCATAAAACATAAGGCTGTCTTTGTCATGCAAACTTATGAACAACTGAGAGACCTCCAAAGCAGACAAATCTTATGGCTGCCATTAAAAGGGATTAATACTATAATAAGAGGAACTGTAATAAGAGGCATGTATTTCAAGAAAATGAGGGGATTAAAATAATAAGTCCTGAAGGTTAAACGGTTCAAGTTTGGCCATCCTGGTGGTCTTGTGTACAGTTTCAACTGAGATCCTTTACTAGCCAATGACGAGCTTCGTTACAGTATAACATTCAGAAATGCAGAGCCAATTCCACATGCACACACACAGACACACACAAGAACAAACTCAGGCCGTGCAGACGTGGCCTGCACACTCTGATTTACGAGAGAGTAAACGATTTAAGCTGCACATCTCGCTCTGACACCTAAACACCTGACAGAGCTCTCATAAATAAGGCCGGCTAGAGTCTCCCGCGTAATTTACACCTGCACTATCTCTTAAACTAACATGTAACAGGTCTCTGCTCTATATTTCATCACCACAGCCCGAGCCCCCGCCCTGGAAAGATGAACGAGTGGGATGGGTGTTAAGTGTGTGAGCAAGGCTGTGTGTGTGTATATATGTGTGTGTGGTGTAGTTGAGGAATTTGAACTGAGTAGACTTCAAAAGCTAAAAGTGGGCATGTTTCTCACAGGCCTGCAGAAGGCTTAGCTTTCCTTCCTGTGGCATTGCCCCGGGGCCAAGCACCGGCCACAGCCTCAGCACCGACAGCCGCGAAACATCAAGGCTTCACAAGCCTTCCCATCATAAATCCACCCGGCCTCATTCCTCTTTGCTCTCCTTTCCCTCAAACGCATCTTTGTCCCATAAGTGTGATTTATTTAAAGGGGGCATTGAAGAAAAGATCTACACGTCCACTCTGAAGATAGGATACCATGCTTAAATGAAAGGGGGTGGAGCCAAACAAAATCAATCTGCAAATCCCAATGGTAGTAGAATTACCCAGTCATAATTCATAAACACTGTGAAGGCAATTACAAAATAGTACTGTTTTGTTTATATTTTGAGATTTGACATTTATATGAGGAAAAGAAAGTTAAAGCAGAGGATAAATGAGGTCATGGGTTGGAGGTCAACTAACCCAAAACTTACATTTACAGTTTGAATTCTTTAAATTATTTTTTTGCCTTATCTTAACAACATTTTAGTCCAAAGGTCATAAACTTACATGCAAATTAAACTTGTTTATAAGACATAAAAAAATAGCTACGCTGATAAAATTGAAAAAAAAGGGGTTGGTTAAATTTCAAAAATGCCAAAAACCTCAAGAATATTGGCCAGCTGTTTTAAGTACATGACTTAAGACCATCTTTTACGTCAATAAGTGCATGTTTGCTTGTAAAATCACCATATCCAATTACAATAACGCTAATGATTCCAACAGAACAGGGCAACCAAATAAATAACCAGTAATGCCAGGAACTCATACTGACTCTCAATCTGCAATTCCAGCATCACGCCGTGTAAACTACTACTTAGCTAAGGCGGTTTGACACTGAACGCTGTAACCAAAGCAGTTTGGAATGTGGTATCAATTCAAAAGAAGGCCATTTGAAACCCTGTAGTACATTTCAAAATGGCAAACGTGTCTTCCACAGTCCGCACAAGCCAGCTTCACACTGTGTTCACCAAACCTTGAAGCTGCACGGAGCTGCACACTGCCTCTGGAAAAGTCAGAGACGTGCTAAACAGGGCATGAAAGTCCAGGCATTGAAACTGCCAATTGGAGCTTTAATACCACAGCAGAAATGAACTGAAGGTAGCCGGTAAGAGCACTGTGCACACTCCCTCAGCAGGTGGGAGCCAATTTAACGAGCAGCAGACGTGCTATGAAATAACGTCAAGTAATCAAGCGTCTATGAATTACTTTACTACTAATAATGAAGATCGTATTTCTTTCATGGAGCCTTGTAGCGCAGGGTGCGATAGCTGCCATTCAAAACACTGAAAGAGAAATGTGTAATTAGTGTCTTCCCTGTCAACAAGTCATCAATCTTATGAGCTACACTGGATCATCACTGGTTCATTCAGCCATTTGTGGTTTCCATGTAAGCTCCGGGAAAAGAAAAAAAAAGACTCTCTCTTTCAATCTGCTTCACAGATGAGTTTATACAATATGCAAGCTTTCACTGAGTGCCAGATAAATACACAAACATTATGTATGAATTTTTTAAAGTCAACTTGCAGTCAAAACCTATCCACTGTAACTGTGTTACTTCATGTCCCTGGTCATATAGTTCATATAGGCTTGTCCCTGGATCATTAGGCTTAATTCATCACACCATTCTTCTTGTTTTTCTATAAGTTTTATTAAAACGTGATGACCTTAGCCTGCCTCTAAAAAGTTCTGATTACATCATCACACTCTTGTGGGTGGGAAAACATATTAACCCATGTCATCATGTTTCAACTCGTGCCATCGCCATCTATCATTGATACACTCGTAAATACACTCCGCTAGCTTCTACTCACTTTGTTACTGTGTTTCACTTGGACGTTTCAGAAGGAGAAAGCACTAACATTTCCAACTCACTTTGACTTCACATGCAGAACCCTGTCCTGAGCACGGCTGCAGCTGCACTGTTTGGTTCAGGCTTTTCTACACCTTTTCTCTCAACGTTTTTGTAGGTCGCAGATGAGAACCAGTGTTTAGATTGATCATAAACAGTGCAAACTGACAATTTATATTACTGGCCAACATTCTGAAAGCAACTCCAACTTGGAAAAAACATGTCAGTTTTGTTTTAAGGACATAACAGAGCAATATACTGCATTTAATGGCAAAGAATCAAAAGGTTTTCTGGCCAATTCTGACTTCATGCTTCCCGATTAGGGTTTTAATCCTAATCATATTCACCTGATCCTTCTATTCAGTTTATAAATCTATAAATCACTGATTAATTAAATAATTTACCATAATGTTTCACTCTTTTAGTTTAAAACGTGCAAAAAGTAGCTTAAAAAAATACATCAAAGATGTCTATGCATCATGAAGCAGACACATCTACTGCTAACCAGCTAGTCCTGTACCATCATGTTTTGTAATACCACTTTGTACCTCATAAAGCATCAGTGACTGAACACAGCATAGAGTAAATTAGTTCAATATGAGAGAATGAAGAAGTAGCACTGCCCTGACGGCGCATTCCAACTTCTTGTCAGTCATGTTGAAGGTTCTGTTCCCGGTCTGGTAATTTAGGGACACATAGCCAATGGAAGGAAGTGTTAATACAACAATAGCTTAGGCTCTGGGTAAGTGACCACCACTGGTCCCAGATGAAGTATCCCTGCTCCATATTCTAATCTCATGTTGAGGATCTTGCTACACTTTTCTGATGATATGTTGGCTCCTTTTGTTTGGAGTGCGAATGTGATATGTTGCATCGCCTTACAAATTGCTCAGGTTTGTCATAATCATAGAGAAGAAGCATTTAACCAAGGATAGAACAATTTGCGCATTCAAATAGTTGTTTGAGTTGTCTGAGCTTTTATTTAAAGCCATCCTTTGCTACAGAGCTTTTGAAAAAAAAAAAAAAAAAAAAATATATATATATATATATATATATATATATATATATATATATATATATATATATATATATATATATATATATATATATCTAGATAGATAGATAGATAGATAGATAGATAGATAGAAATATTATAAATTAAGCAACAATACAATATGCTTTTCTGAAAATAATGTTTATATAGTTAATGCATGCAGGAAAGCTGTTTAACTGGATTTAGTGCAAACACTGTACGCCAAATATTGGCACATTAAATAAAATCCTTGTCTTGTGATCACTGTAATTTTGTGGTTGTGGTTGTGGTTTTATGTAGCACTACAGGTTCCTTTTTCTCAGTTCCCCACTGATCAAGTGTCTGAAATAACAAATATTGTGGCACATCATGTAACAGAAAAACTTGTTTACAATTTATGTTTTTGGCATATTGCCATATGTTGGCAGCAACTTTCTTGGTCGTACCAGATTTCAGGAAATATGTGGTGCTGTGTTATTTAAACTAACTCTGTTTAAAAACTCCTTGCTTTCATACTTTTACTAGTTGTGGAAAAGTAATCAGGCGATGGTGTCTGAACAAAACAAATGTACTTTCTTTTTACCAGTATTATGTTTTCACGTTGTAGGGTTACGATCTCCTCTTTTGGCACTTTTGGTATAAACTCAGGTGACTGTTAAGACAGTCAATATTTTTCAAGATGGAAAATTGACGATACATGCCCACAGCCCACATTAAACAGTGATTGTATGATTCTTAAAATATCTGACTGGGAATCTCCCAGGACTTGCATTGTGATAAATGATTAACTATGCATTAAACCATGTCTTTACTTCAATTTCCATGAGAAAACAAATGCAGCAACAGCATGTCCTAAAACTACCATCCACTGCCATCTTAATGGGGAGACCTTGAAAAACAGCATGAGATATGAGGGAGAAATGGAAAAATAAACCTTTGGGGTCCTGTTTCCCACCATTACTCTCTGCACTCTCTGCATTCCCACTAAACGTATAATAACAAAGCCAGGGACAGCAGGAGAACTGCTAAGGCTGGAGCAGCTCCATTGAGTTTTGACCACAAGGCCATTTAGAATGGGCTACTGTAGTGTCCTCCGCAGCACATAGGAAAACATCAGGCCTCATCTGCGGGGTCTTAATTCTGAGAAAGCCTGACTCAAACCAGATATCGACTGGTTCCATCCAAAATTTTTCCCATCTGTAGCAGCAGGATATGTCAGAGGATTACGCCCAAAAACATTTGGACAGAATCCACACAAAACACAGCCCTAAATTTGAATTCAAACGTTGAACAATCTGCGACCAAGAGATGTTATTGTGCCAAAAGCCACCCCTATCATTGACTAAATGACTGAGCCAACAGAGAGCTGGAATGGTTCCCAAACTCGAGCTCAGAGCCAGCCGTCCAAGTTTCAATGACCATAAAGCAAGTAAAGCCAGGCCTACCTTTGAAGAGATTCAGCAGCTACACTGCCAGAGAGCTGGGAAGGAACACTGTGATACAGTGAGCTATGGTACTTGGTTGGAAGTGAGAAGGATGATTTTTCAAAATACGATGTCATATGAAAACACAAGCGCTGGTGTGAGTTCAAAGACACGGACGGTGAAAATTACAGCTGTTCACTTTCAGAATTCATGGCTTACACACAACGTACCTGAGGAAACTTGACGTAGGACGCCATCCATCCTGTGTTCTGCGAAATCTCGGTGCCGAGATGAGGAATAAAATGCCGGTTTAATAACTCAGCGGGTTGTGCGTTAAAGGACTTGCAGCATTCCCGGAGAAAGACTTTAGCTACACGAGTGAACGAATCAACATCCACTTAATCTAATTACAAGATACATGTTCGTGTTTTAGGGTCATATTTAAGGATATCTTAGCTTTGTGTCTGTCCATAACTACCTTCTCTCAATTGCAGTAAGAGGCCGCCATTAAAGTATAATAATAATTAGCAAAGGTGCACTCCTCAACGCGTACAATATAGTGATAAATGCAGAATTTCTGATTTTAATAATCATTTTTAATATACATACAGGACATTCGTAAACTTATATTACGAAATCTGCGCGTCTACTCAAGTTAGTAAATAATCCGAATTCATTTTTCAAGCATGACGTGCGTTTCGGTGTAGCTTAGCAAAGCAACACTGATAAACTGGCTGTACGTGTCGTAAAACTAAAAAAAAAAAAAATTTGTTGGTTGTTTCTGTTTTTGGAGTAGTGTTAGAGGTAAATGGGAGTTCAAATGACTCTAAATTGTGTACAATACAGTTATTTGTTAGAGCCTTTCAGTTGCTAGCTCCGCTTGTTTACTGCTCCTCCGGCAGCCAGACACGTTTGTGCGCATGCGCGAATGAACTAGAACTCTCAGAAACCAAAACAGACTCTTAAAAATAAATTAAAACTTTGGCTTATATTATTATGTCTCTGCTCATATTACGCACCATATATTGTATTATTTAAATTAAAAATACAAAATTATGCCACCAAATAATAAAATCAAGCAGGAAAATCATATTCCACCAACTGCCATGTCAACCTGTCCTCTTGTTGATATCTTCACTCGGAAATACATTACAGCACAGAAGAAATTAACTTTATGTGTACGATTTAACTTAAAACATTCCAAAATAGACTGAAATGATCACTGAAGGGAAGGTAACCAATAAAAGCAAGTAGTAACCGCAAGCCACCTTCAGCTGCAAGTAAAAGAAGTGATAGAAATAAAAGCAAAACAGCTGCTGCTACTGGAGGCGCTCTTGAATTTTAATGCTAAACTTAATGCAACATTTCTTTTAGACTGCTAAGTAAACATTGTTAATGCCAACTTTTAGAAGGAGGGACTTTGTATTTCTTTTTATAGGGATGGACGCAACAGTTCTCTGGGAACATGTTACCTGCTAGTGTTTAGAGTATGGATTTGACAGGCTGCGATATCTAACACGTTGCTCCTTTAAGTTTATACAGCATGGGTGAGTCTTATCCACAAAGGGGAGGGCCGGTATGGCTGCAGGTTGTCATGCCAATAAAGCAGGAGATCACATGATCAGTTGTTTGAAGGCTAAACAGTACATTAATCAGGTACTTTAATCTATATTAAAGTAGTCAGGTGAGCTCCGGCTCATTTGGAATGAAAACAAGCGGTTGTCCCGGCCCTTTGTGGACAAGATTGGACAACCCTGACAAAACTTTATTGATCTATCCCAGGCTGAATCCCAGGCTTATTTGCATGTATTTGCACATATATTAAAAAGATATTATTATAGGTATATTTCATCTGTATAGTGCATATATTTGGATAGACTGACATGTACAGTGTGTGCTTATATTAGTTTATATATATATATATATATATATATATATATATATATATATATATATATATATATATAGTAGTTATAACGTTATAAGGTGGCAGATACATATATATCACACACATATTGCACATGTTTTTGGGAAATCATTATCAATATAATTGGCTGGAACACTTTTTTTTTTTTTTTTTTTTTTTAATTTTTTTTAATAAACCCAACAGGCCACATATAACATACATTGCCTTTATGATTAATGATTAGACTTTTCCTAAATGGCTGCTTTGACCTGATTGAGAACAGTGGAGGCCAAAAGTCAACGAAGTGTGAACATTTCATCACCATATCCATTTATACAGTGCAGAAAATGTACCATGCTCGTCTGGCAGAATACATCTGTCAACCGCAAGAACTTCACCAGTCTTGCTTGTTGTTCGTTTACTTGTAGCACCAATTTTTATCCTAAGATCTACAGACATTCTCTGAGGAATTCCCAATAAATGACCCAAAACGAAAGGACGTGGAAATAAAAGACTTCCATAATCATCACTCACGCCGCCACACACCTCGCACACTGGAGCCAGAGCACAGAGGCACCACCTGGTGGCGGATGAGAAGTGAAACCATTGACTAGTAAAAACAGGAGGGAGTGTGGAGGGAATGAAGACAGCCATGCACTGCAGAGATTCTATATTAACTAAGACACCAGGAGTCATATCTGGACATCCACATACGCATGACACCAAACCTTTCATCTTGCCGGTGACCACTGACAAAAGTGGGACTCACTGAAGATGACACACTACCATTCTGAGTCACTCCATGACAATCTGGCTCCACACCATTGCAGTCTTTGGCAACGTTGACGTGGTGTTGAGGGCAGTCGTCAAAACGGTCTGTGTTTCATGTAGTCCTGTGTCATGCAGTCATCTGCCAATGGTACTGGCACTAACAGGATGACTCATGGAGGGCATCACTGATACCTGAATGTCCACAGTCATGGCTGTTGGGTCTCTCGGGTAATGGGCCGTCCTTGCTTGAAACTTGTTGAAACCTGTTTGAGCCTGGCGAATTCTTTGAATAAACACAGTGTTAAAACAGCATTTTTGGTTTGGACTCTTAAACTTGTTTAAAAATACCAGAAAAGAAACTAAATCACTTCAGAAGCTTAACACAAGCATGCGAGAGGTTTTGGAGACAAATGCATGAGGTCTGCCCTGATGGATGTGCTTTAGATGAGGCCTGCATATGAAAACCTTATGAGATCCTATACTTATCTTCTCTGAATATTACCCAGCCCAGAGCAGGACAGGATGAGTCAAACACAAGTTGGTGTTCTGCCATGCTGTTGTTTTGGTTTTTTTTTAGCCGGAAGGCAATAAATAACAAATTGAGAAGATCTGAGGTTTGTTTTAGGGCGTAGCAATTTGGAGTTAGCATCTAATTGTGATTTATCTGACCAAGATTGCAATTGCTATTTACATGTGATTCTTGAAGCTCCATTCCTTTCTAGCAGACTTGACCCCTGATGGACACTTCACAAACTCTGCATTGTTAGGCTAGACGTCTCCACCTAAACCTTGAAAAATGGCAATTTCATCTTCCCTGGTTGCTTCTTAGAAGCCAATTTTCAGAAAAACTAAAGGAAGCAATGACTGTTAAGACTTGTATAGAAAATTCTCAACCTGTGGGCAGTGGACCACCAGTGGGCCATGAAGCACCCTCTAGTGGTCCAGGAGCCTGTACTCTGTAGGTGGAGGCAGTAGTTTGTAGCGGAAAAAGATTATATATATATATATATATATATACATATATATATATATATATATATATATATATATATATATATATATATATATATATAACCATATTAGTGTTATATTAAGTGTATTGATATAAATATATGCATTTTAATGTAAACATAAGCCAAAACAATGTTGCCAGTTAAACTTATTCAGTTTGAGACAACATAGCCGCCGACTAGCCACTGATGGAGAGGTTTATTAGAGCGCTTTCACAGGTCCTCTGTTTGCACATATGATTTTTCTTTAAACTAATTTTTTGGATAAATAGTATTTACAAAAGCTGATTGGACTTTTCTGGTGTCCCACTATGCTTTGTAGTTATTATCAGGTGGGCCATTGGGTGGAAAAGTTTGAGAACCCCTGCTCTCGGCCACCGTTGTTAAGATGAGATGATGTCATATGGCTCTACTGGAAATATGACATACTGAAAAGTTGTTCTCTTGAGTGATGTCACACTCTAGCTAAAGCTGGAATGGCTGAATTACATACAGTACCAGTCAAAAGTTCAGACACACCCCACTGAATGAATGTTGTTGGCTATCTTAAAGACTCTACAGGCTTACACTTAACAGTCCCAACTGATGGGATGTCTGAAACTATACATATACCACATATACTCTTGATGTTTCACAATATTATATATATATATATATTTTTTTTTTTTTTTTTTTTTTTGAATATTCCTGATGGATAGACCAATACAAATTGTCCAAAATTGCTTGGAAGGGAATCTTGTTGTATCAGCCTCCACTGCTGGCTAAGAAAGCTGATGAAGGATGTTTCATCCTCCTGTAAAGTTCCATTCTGGAGGTGTTTAAGGTGGATTGCATAATTCCACGAGTGCTATTTAATAGTCTGATGTCTTCACTCATCTGAACGGCCTATACGAAACCAGTCTGAGACCTAAAGGGAGCCCTACCTAAAACTACTTGTGACCATACTACAGATGCTACACCTCTGAATAAGCTGATATTGGTGGTCCACTGTTCTGACGTACTGATGCAGTATGGTAATATGCGGTTTTGGGTGCAGACAATGCTGTAGAGGTTGAAGTATGTACATGTAGTTGATGGTTACAGTGAAAGCCTAACAGTGCAGTTACATTAATTACAATCAAATCCATGCCTGTACTTTTATACACCCTCCGGGGTAGGAAATCAACACTGACTTTATCAGGTACATGTAGTTAATGTGTTTACTGTAAAACATATAGTGTAATCATGGTGTGTGTGGAATCACAGTCACGTGGCTACTGTGCTACATTTGTGAGGGACTATAGCCTGACAGATATTCAGTGGTAAATGATGGGGTGTTGCTTTAGAGGCTGAGCAGATCATAAAATCATGTTAGAACAGTTACTTCGAGTTCCAGACTGGTGAGGTGAAGGATGAGAGGAATGCGCTCTCTCTCTCTCTCTCTCCCGCCCCTCTTTCTCTCCCTCTCTTTTTCTCTGTTCTTGTATGTTATTGAAATGGCAAAGACAGGATTGTAGGTTATCCCGAAAAAGATTTGGGGCAGGGCTTTTGTCAAAGCTGATGATCTGGAATGTGGACCTACAGATAGCATGAACCTGCGTTGCAGTATGATTCAGGTGGGAGCGCCACCTCGTGGCCACTTTTGAGAACGTTCACAGCAATTTACCATTTTGAGTTGCATCTTTTCGAAATAACTTATTCCTACAATTGTATGTGCATTTGTATTTTTACTTGGGCATCCTTACAAAATGACAAATAAATTTACATATTATTTTATGCATTGCTCTGTAATATGTTTATATAGTGGTGCTGTGTTTATAGTTGGCCTGCAGTACTGCTCTAAATGACTGCTGTGGTATCCTGTAGTCATCATGTGTAATGTAATTGGAATGTAAATGAAAGTGAAACTGTCCAAACAAACCTTCCTTACTGGATTTACAGCAAGTCCTCTGCAGCATAATGCTTGTTTTCAGACGTTGTACAGATGTTATTTTTTATACAAGTGTTCATGACAATCTGAATAATATTGTTCCACATACAGTAGTTTTCTGATACAGGATATGTTTATTCAGACCTGTATGTGTATAGACTGTGCCACTATATGCATATATGAAGTACAGATATTAGCACATCTCTTTATTTTTATCTGTCTGTTACTTTTTATTATACTTCTTTGTTGTATTTGTTGTATTTCATTATTTCGCCATTTTTTAAATACCCATGCTTAATGGGTTGGTGTGCTTGCCTACCCTGTTCAGTATGTTGCATGTCATACATGTGAGCACTCACAAATTCCTTGTAGGACAATCTTTCTTTTTTTTCTTTTTTTTTTTTTTTTGGTATGGCTTTTTTTTTTGGCCATTTTTATCCTAATTTAATAATTTTTATTTATTTTTCATATGTCTACTTAGTCGAATAAAATGGAAATGCTATCAGTATTTATTTTTACATTTTTTAATTATTTTTATATTTAATTATTTTTTTATTACTTATTTATTGTTTTATTTGTTTGTTTGTTTTTATTATTTATTTATATTTATTTATTATTTTATTATTCAGTTTTTTATTTTATTTTTTTTCTTTAGTTATTTATATAGTTAGTTAGTTAGCTAGTTATTTGTTTATTTGTTTGTGTATTGTGTATTCAAATGACACATTTCCTCACCGACTTTTCACCGACACATTTGCACGTACGTCTACCCACATGTACCCTCGTAGTGATCTGGTTAGTTCAGTGAGAGAGAAACATCTCGAACCCAAAACAGGATCAGCCTCCAAACACTGTATTGCTCGTTTACGTCTCGGCTATTTAGGGCAGTAAACGTGTCCTTAAGAGCCCAGTTTGTCTTCATCGTGAGCTCGTATCTCTGTTTAGAGCCGTGCTTGGCCTCTGGCCCAATGGTGCCAGCTCTGTGATTTACTTACAGCCTTGTGCCAATGCAACCTGCGCTGAAAGCCTCGGTGAAAACCGAGCAGTGAAAAAACAACAAACTCAAAAACCCACAAATTTATTTCCCTGCGGCGCTCAGTATCCCTGGATGTTAGCAATATTCCATCCCAACAATCACCGTAATCCATCCATGTAAGAAAGCAGAGCTTTGGATGTTAATAATAATCATAATTCTAAAATGCTGAGCTTTTGCTATTGTGCGAATCGACCTGCTGTTCCGGCCTCCGCCGCCAGGGGTCAGTGCCGCTACACCTCCCGAACAAAGGAGCAGCCATTTCTCAATGGCAGATTGTAAAAACAGAGATGGTTGTAGTTGGCAGGCGAATGTCTTTTCTGCAATCAGGCTGTAATGCGACCAAGGCTAACAAAGTGCCTTTATGCCTCACTTCACTTCTCTTCCAGTGTTCACATGCACGCACTTATGAATCATTCGGACTGCTATTTATTCCCCTGTCACATCACGTCTGGAGATGGGAGCGAAAATGATTTTGCTCAAGACCCTGCTGCCTGAGTGCAGACAAAGACGAGGCCTATTTTGTGTCTGAGCAGCCACTGGGAAGGCAACTTGCTTGCGATTTATGATCCTCGCTCGGTTCACCGTGGAAGGCTCCCGGCCTGTTCGGCGGTGCTTACGGCACGGCCCAGTCATGGGTACGGAGAGAGGCGGGATCCGCACAGAGGGGCCTTTTGCTCCATACCTGGATTTATGTGGGGGGAAACCACTCACAGCAGGTGCTGGAAATTCCAGAAGCAGACATTTGGCAGTTGGCAGCTCAGTGGTAGCACAGCTATTTCCTACCTCCTCCTCTTCCTCCGGCTTTAGGGTACAGCGCCGCTTCAGGACCAGCTTATCTCTGGGTCGGATCCGCGCCTTAACTTTTACTGGAGAAGATGGCCGAACTGGGGTCAGCGTAGGAGTGCAGTCTCCAGCAACACCACAGCAGGCGCCCATGCAGCTATAGGAAACAGATGAGCTCCTCCTTTAAGAGTCAGGCCTCCGGTGACCTCCACGTTGCCATGGCAAAACATCTGACATAGGTTTTCACGTAGTTTGGCCTGGCTTTTAAAGGCAGTCATGGTGCGCTCCTGGATAGCACTCCTAAACAGAAAGGACGTTTGTGAGCACTTTGAGTGTGCCGATTTCCTCTAATCCAAAGCCAGATGTTCTAACAATGAGGTGACGTAGCTGAACCGCATTAAGAATTTCTTCATCTGATGTAATGGTTGGATGGTTGGTCGTTTGCTCTGGTTGCCATGTATGTTTTTAAAAATTAGCCAGAATTAGAAGCTATTTAAGCCATAAACTTCTTGGTGGACGACCAAGTGTTGTTCTGCCCAGCAGGGTAGGCTTTCTGTTGGCCTGGGCCTGAGAATATTTGTTTTAGAAGAGCTGTCTCAAGTGCATGGCCCTCCTTCTGGCTGCATGGGTCAAAGGCCTCTCTAGAGCAAGCTACAGCAACGCAGGCCATGGAGTACTCAAAGGATTAGACGTGGGATGGTTTATTACTGCTTATGCAGTGGTTGTTACTTCTGCGCTACCAATTGCAACATGCTAGAGTGGCTCAGGGAGGCTTAGCTGTGCAGTTATGCAACTCCCGTCCCACTGCTTCATGAGGACAGATTTAAACGTCTGGAAAAGGAACATGGTGGAACATTTCTCTCTCTCAAAGCCCAAATGTGAGGGGAGGGATTTGCAGGGGAAGGGGGAAAGAGGGAGAGCACGAGAGACAGAAGCTGAGCAAAAGGGAAAGGGAGAGAGAGAGAGGCAGGTAGGGAGGGGTACAAAGAGACAGATGGAAAGGGAGTGCAAAGGCAGAGGGGCCGGAGAAGGGGCGGTAGGAAAGAGAACGAGCAAGAGAGAAAGAGAGAGAGGGAGGAGAGAAGAAGAGGGAGGGAAAAAGAGAGCAGGAGAAGCTGGGACTTAGACGGGTACGTGTCTGCTGGAACTGCCATCTGTCTCCCCTCCAGATTCTCTCACATTTCAGGGTTCCTGCGAGGCTGCCCTGCCCGTATTTCACCCCACTGAGAGCATGACAGCTCTGATGAAGTCTGAGGATGATGAAGATGCTCATAACAACAAGGCATATCAGGCAGTGTTAATGTGTGGCTCACCCTCTGATACCACAGGCCTGGCATGCAGCCGGGCAAAATCCGATATCCTGTCACATCCACGCCACCGTTAAAGCATCCGTAGGCAAATCACGTTAGGCTTACTGTACAGCAGTTTAACGCCATGATGGAGGTTTTGTGATGCATTGCTTCGATATATAATTTCATCTTTTACATGTCATTTCTGAGATCATAGAAAACCTGCTTCCATGTCCTGGAAATCTGTCTCTTTTACACGATGCATGCATGTATTCTTTTTGAACTACACGTTCAAGCCCTTATCTTACGGCTGCATCGATAAGCCGTGGGATTTCACGGACACTTGATAAAATAATCCCTCATTCACTGCGCATCTTTCCCCGAAAGTGATATCAGTCATCTCCTGACACTTTACGAGATGCATGTGACGGGCCCGGCTTTGCCATTAGACAGATGTGCCGCCGCTTCAGTCTGCCAGAAGAGGGCTGCGCACAGCTGGGCTACGCCTCACTCCGATCCAGATAGTGGGAGGCCTTCCGAAAGGTCGGGGCACTTCAGGCTTCAGCTAAGAGGCTGCGTGGCGGTCAAGGCCTGTTAGGGCTAGCGGCCACGGGCCGAAACGTGTCTGCTCTGAAGGCGAGCGGATTAACGCTCTCCACACTCCGGGCCCCTGCCAGGAAACCCGAGAGGCCCCTTTTTAACGCGGGAATGGGCGCCGGTAAGTCGGAGTCGTAAATTTCTTGAGGCCGCTTGTTGACCAAAAAAAAGCCGGCTGATGTGTGGCGGACCACTAGGCCTACTGTGTAGGAGGAAGCAAAGGAAAGCAGGTGGGAGATTTGGGGCTGGGCACCTAGTCTGGAATCGTACAGCATCACTCGGTGTGGAAGGCGCCAAGAATTCCAGAGCGATTTCAAATCATGCATATTTCCAATATATACATTAGCATGCCTGAGGAATCCTGTTGCCAGTTACTTCCTGAGTTAAACACAGAGATTTTTTGCAGTGAACGTCTAATGGTTCTAGCAGCATCTGTATGAAATGTGTTCTTCATGTTCTCCAAGAAAAAACTCAACATGAGAACAGCTATAATAACTTTATTACACTGTAAAAAACACATTTTAGATTTTTATATATTATTAATATATTATAATATATTTTCAGCTTTTTATTCTATATAAAACTACAACTGGTATTTAAAGTACTGTCACAACAGTGACACATCATATGTATGTATTATTTTTACACCCCAGTTTCATTATTATTTATATAGTATTTTTCTGCTGGTTTAAATTACATACAAATTCACATAATTATATGTATAATAGTTATATGTAATAATTTAATAATTCAGGAAAAATCTAAAATGTTTTTTACATGCAAAACCATTCTTGAATTTTTCTGTAAATAAATTGTTTTGGTATTTTTTAAATAAAGATATTTCACCTTGGTTTTATGTTTTTTGTTGCTGCTAGTTTTTTGGGGGGCTTTTTTTATCCCTTCTTTTTTTAACCAAACCTACAAACTAAATGTAGCAGAAATACAAGTGTCTACTCTTGTCTAATCTAATCAACTTCTTAGGAGTAATGTAATGAAGCTAGGAGAATTCGACTGGACAAATAGCATGTTAAACCAGCACCCACTCTGCCGTTTCTCATTGCCATGGCTCCTGCAAGTCAATGGCTGAACAAGCGGGTAGCAGGATGCTACAATATCCACATATATCTAGAATAATATTCACATCTGTCATTTTGTCAAGCATATATTTGGTTTTAGCATAGCTCCAGAAGTGGTACGTTGCCATCCTGTGCTTGCTGTGTTTGTGCATGCACTGAGAAATCCAAGAGAAATTGGAGCTAGTGTGTACATGCACTTTCATAACTGCATACATAACTGCAGATATCTAAATATGATCAGATTATGAAGAGCATGTAAACACACTCAGTGTCACATCCATAACACCAGGAATGCTGGATTGGATATCAGATGGGAAAAAGAATGAAGCACTTTAAAGCACACACAGTGCCATTGTAATGTGATGTGATGTGATGTGATGTGATGTGGTGTGGTGTGGTGTGGTGTGGTGTGATGCGTTGTGGTGTGGTGTGATGTGGTGTGGTGTGGTGTGGTGTGGTGTGGTGTGGTGTGGTGTGGTGTGTGGTGTGGTGTGGTGTTATGTGATGTGGTGTGGTGTGGTGTGGTGTGGTGTGGTGTGGTGTGGTGTGGTGTGGTGTGGTGTGGTGTGGTGTGATGTGGTGTGGTGTGGTGTGGTGTGGTGTGGTGTGGTGTGGTGTGGTGTGGTGTGGTGTGGTGTGATGTGGTGTGGTGTGGTGTGATGTGGTGTGGTGTGGTGTGGTGTGGTGTGATGTGATGTGATGTGATGTGATGTGATGTGATGTGATGTGATGTGGTGTGGTGTGGTGTGATGCGTTGTGGTGTGGTGTGGTGTGGTGTGATGTGGTGTGGTGTGGTGTGGTGTGATGTGATGTGATGTGGTGTGGTGTGGTGTGATGCGGTGTGGTGTGGTGTGATGTGGTGTGGTGTGGTGTGGTGTGGTGTGATGTGATGTGATGTGATGTGATGTGATGTGATGTGATGTGATGTGGTGTGGTGTGGTGTGATGGGATGTGGTGTGGTGTGGTGTGATGTGATGCGATGCGATGCGATGCGATGCGATGTGATGTTAGCTTCCTTAGCTGTCCAAGCACACTCTGCTAGACTCCTAACATTGCATTTACATACCTCATAAATGTATAATTGTAACCGCAGCTAAGATAAGAGTTAAAAATGAGCAGCTTTGTGGTAATTAGATGCATATTCTATATAACACTGACGTCCCCAGTGCAAAAAACAGAAACCACAATCATCACGACAGTACAATGCATAACTGATGCTACTAGCACGTCAACATTAATACAGTGGGCCAGAATGCTGTCTAGCCTGGTTGATAAATTGGGGAATCTGCCAGGGGAAAGTAGCTACTGGCAACTAATAACCCAACTCTCACCTAAAAATGTGAACTATTTCTTTCTTTGCAGCGTCCCGGATCTATCAGATTTATGGGTATAAGTTATATTGCATTGTAATTAATTCTCAGTGGCAACGAGGCGTGTGGTCAGAAGCCTGACTAAATGGATAGAGTCACATGCTGCTGTCTTTCTCAACCACATCTCAATCCATTTAGACCCTTGGCTGCCCAACCCTGCTCCTGGACCTCTGCTGTCCTGTAGAGTTTAATTTCAGTTCTGATGCACTGAACCACAGAGACAAGACTAAACTCTGCAGGAGTAACTCTGTATTAATAAGGGTCAGTCCGCCTGATTTAGGGGTTGGCTTTAACTCTAAGGCGGAGTATTGCTCATAAATGAGAGTTACTCCAAATGTAAAACATTCAGTGTTTGATTTTTGCTTCATGTGGGGCTAACAAACAATGGCAGCTCATCTTAGAACCATTGCTGTCTATGAAAATGCTTAAATGATAGCTCTGAAAGAGTTCTTTAGTAAAGACAAGGAACACTTAAAGAACTGTTTGCATGCTTAAACAGATCTCTGAATAGAGAAATGGTTCTGAATACAGAAGACGTTTTGGATATGATTCTATAAAGCACCAAAAAGGGTTCTACTATTGTCATATGATAATATGACATGGAGATAACTAGATAGATAGATAGATAGATAGATAGATAGATAGATAGATAGATAGATAGATAGATAGATAGATAGATAGATAGATAGATAGATAGATAGATAGATAGATAGATAGATAGATAGATAGATAGATAGATAGATCATAAACATGTGTAAATATGGGTATTTATGTAAAGTGGAGTGTCCAGGAGTTCAGATGTACAGTATATACAGTAAAGTGTAGAGGTTCCTAATGGTGTCCTGTGATAATCCATCCCATGCAGCTTGAATATTCTCACACAGATCCTGCAGATGGAGGTGGAGTGACACCAGACCTTCTAGACGTGTGACACATGACAACAAACCATATAGCTTGGCGCCTCCACACATGGATTCGTTGGCCATCTCCACCAAGACAAAAGCGATACTCATCACTGAAGATGACCCGCTGTCTGGCGCGACAGCATTGCAGTCTTTGGTGAAGTTGATGTGGTGTTAAGGACAGTCGTTGTCTGCGTGCGCGTAGTCCTGTGTTGTGCATCCGTCTGTCAGTGGTACTGGCACTAACAGGATGACTCATGGAGGACATCACTGCTCGCTGAATGTCTGTAATCGTGGCTGTTGGCTCAGTCATATATAGCATTAAGGCTTACGTTCCTGCTTATGTCACATGCACGCCCCAAACCTGATTCATTCGCATGTCTCAGGATGTCAAACCTGCCCACCAAGTTTCACTCCTGTGGGTTGATTCCTTCTGGGTGCAGCTATTCCTTTGATGATGAGTGTCTGTATATCACACAGTCAGCAGATAAACAGAAGTGCAGTACTGCAGATAGTATGCATAATTCCTATTACAGGAAGTGTTCGATCATCAAGCTTTTGCATCCGGCTCTATAGTAGTTCTCCTCCGAGCTGTAAGAACTGAACAATGCTTGAATGAATGTTGTAAATTATATATAGAGCTTATTTACAGTTTATAGTGTAAAAGTTATTGCATAAGAAAACCACTGATCTATGTATATGCATTTCACTATTTCAGTTGCCATCCTGAATATAATGGTTTAATCTCTCTCCCTCACACATACTCACTCACACGCACCTCTCAGCCACAAATGAATTTATGGTTTAATTATAGTATAAGCCCAGAGTTATGAACGAGCACAAATCAGCCATCATTAACTGATGGTGCAGCATTGCCATTCGCTAATTGAAATATAGATCGGAATCAATATTTCGAATCCTGGCGGGTTACGGAGCGAGTAGCCACTTCATCCTCGCCCAGTACTTTCCTTCCCCTCCAGGAGCCACACAAAACAAAGGAATACAGCACTTTTTTTTTTCTCAACTGTGAGATGCAGGAACATCTCTATATTACTTTGGTCCTCTTTGAACCGGACACATTAATTACATCAGTGGGTTAATGCGGGAAAATGCAGAGCAGGACGGTCTGATGAAAAAACCATGAAGGTGTCTTTGCTAAGGGAAAATTATGGCGCAAGTAAATTCATATATTTGGAAACGTAACCTTCTTAACATACCATCATTTTATGTAAATCGCCTCCGAAACCCTCGGCATGAAGAATTACAATTTATCGCTCAACATTTTGATAATTACATTGACCTGGAGGCAAACACTATTAATATCTCTCCATTGAAACCCCTCATGCAGTATGCTGTAAATAATACATATGAAGTAGTACAATGATTTGCTCTGAGCTCATTTAAAGGAGCCCATGAATCAGCGAGCCGGGCATTTACGCCGTGACATTTATTCACACATCATTCCGCCGTCTGTCCGCAGAGGCAGCGACAGAGTGGCCGAAGGATCTTGGGCAGGGCTGCTACTAAAGTGGCGCTGATTTAGTTCCAGTGTGTCAGACTTTCCTAGCAAACAAACCTCGTGCTATCTGCTCCCAGGCCATGCAAGGCCCTCCTCTACCAGCGTTTACCTCTGGCCTGCTCGCTACGCTATCAGCTCGCGTTAGCATTTGCATTTTATTGGAGGCATGGAGATTTAGAGTGCTGGATACATCAGCTCCGAGCAGACAGAATTAGTTAACAATGCATTATCTGCCTTTTATGGCCGCCATAACTCTCCCGCTCCCTCAGCCCGAGAAGGAGATCGGTTGGGTGGGGGGGTGGTGGCCGGGGAGGGGCCACTGGGAGCTGAGTTGGAGGGGGGATTGCTTTTGTCTCTTGGTGAGTAGCTAAGGTTTAAAGAGATAGTTGGGGGGGGGGGTTGAACACAGGTTTCTCCAGTTATTCGCCTCGAATGTGGTCAGACAAGTTTGCTTCTTTAGGTTTTGCACTGGATCTGTCGGGCCAATGTAGCTGACGAGTAATGAAAGTGTATATCCTGCAAGTCATAAAAGCTCTCCTCAAAATGTGGCCTGTTTCATCACTGCATCTTTCCATCACTAAGACCAGTGTGCAAAATACCCCCGTTAGCTGGCTTTTCCAAGGTTGGTGGGCTGCTAACTTACTCACCATAGCAGTGCTGACTGGTTGAACTATTCTACTTTAAAAATTCCCTTTCTAGTTTGGTATTGAGCTCTTCCATACATTAACTAAGATCCTACTCCTTCTCCTCTTTTGTGTTCGGCTACAGAACTGAGTACCAGTTCACTCTAGCCACCAGTCTCTTTTTATTCTTATTTTTATTCTCTTTTTTATCTTTTTAGATATACAAATATGCTGCAGGATACGTATTTTGAACCTTGACTGAGATGTAAACAAATGGCTTATTGTCAAAACAACCTATACGTGTACTAACGTGCCTTACAACAGGGATTCTCAAAACCTGTGGCCCACGGACTACCAGTGGGCCATGACACACCCTCTAGTGGTCCATGAGACAGTACTTAGGTGGAGGCAGTAGTTTGCAGTGCCCTAAATACGTCATACAAAACCATATTAGTGTTATACAGAGTATACAGAGTATCCTTATCCCTATACAGAGTATATATACAGTATATATACATATATATATATATATATATATATATATACACAGTCACTGGCTAGCCACTGGTAGAGAGGTTTCCTGCTCCTTTGTTTGAATTTGGACATATCCTAACTTTTCCTCAGCCAATGATTTATGATTTTAGAGAAACTGTATTTATTAAAGCTGATTATAGTTTTCTGGTGGGCTGTTATGCTTTGTAGTTATTATCAGATGAGCTTTGGGCCTTATAACACCCTGAATGTGATTCTATAAACTATCATAAACGATCATAAAACATGTATCACGTATCAATCAGCAAGTCATAGCTACCATTTACAGCCATTGAACTTTATGGACATCTGGTTTCTATCACCACTACTGCGGCTCTGTATGTTTCTCCAGAATGTGGCATTTCACACCAGTCCACTAAAAATGAATTACATCTCACCTGTTTAATCATGAAGACATTTGGGAAAATCGATTTACTTTAAAGTAATCTAAGATTGTTGTTGTTATAACATAGTTTCTGATTCTGTATGGCATATACACTGCAAAAAAGGTATCTTGGCATATTAGGGTATCATATGTCTAGGTTGTATATCTTATAGTTCTCATTTCAATCTTATTACAATCAGTTAACTTATTTCTAGATGTTTTACTTGTTTTGGGTTTATTTTTTCTCATGATAAGGCAGATAATTTTGTTGATTCAAAACACTGCGCTTTAATGAAGCCCAATTATCTGGCAGTATAGTGAGATAATGTCTAGAAATTAGTTTGTTGTTAACAATTTACATTAAGTATTGACTAAAGAGGTAATCAGTTACGTTAAGTAATACATTAACAATGGTTAACTAACATTAAGTAACCATGTAAAAACATGGTTACTTAACATACAACAACATGTTTACTTAACATGGAAGCATATAGTTGATATATGTTTACATAAGATGTCTTATAATGTCCTATACGTGTACTAACGTGCCTTACAACAGGGATTCTCAAAACCTGTGGCCCACGGACTACCAGTGGGCCATGACGCACCCTCTAGTGGTCCATGAGACTGTACTTAAGTGGAAGCAGTAGTTTGTAGTGCCCTGGAACCGTCATACAAAACCATATTAGTGGTAATCTTTTTTTTTATTCTTATTTTCTCCTCTTTTTTATCTTTTTAGATATACATATATGCTGCAGGATACGTGTTTTGCACCTTGACTGAGATGTAAGTAAGATGTATGTAAGATGTCTTATAGTTCCCATTTTAAGATTGTTTTTAAGCTTATTAGATCAATTACCTTCTTTATTTCTAGATGTTTTACTGGTTTTAGGTTTATTGTTTTCCTCACTATATTGGCAGATCATTTTGTTGATTATAAAAAGTATGCTTTAAAAAAGCCAAATTATCTGACAGTATAGTAAGATCATTCGTCTTCCGAAAATCACCTTACATAACTAAGAAATGTCAAATGTTACATTAAGTATTGACTAACTAACATTCAGTAATTAAGTTATACATTAGTTAATATGAAGTAACACATTAACAATGTTTAACTATGTTCACTTAATGGTTACAGGGGTTGGACAATGAAACTGAAACACCTGGTTTTAGACCACAATCATTTATTAGTATGGTGTAGGGGCTCCGTTTGCGGCCAATACAGCGTCAGTTGGTCTTGGGAATGACATATACTGCGTCCTGCACAGTGGTCAGAGGGAGTTTAAGCCATTCTCCTTGCAGGATAGTGGCCAGGTCACTACGTGATGCTGGTGGAGGTTGGTCCTTCTTGGTGGTATGCTGACATTACCCTGGATACCGTGGCTCTTGATACATCACAAAGACTTGCTGTCTTGGTCACAGATGCGCCAGCAAGACGTGCACCAACAATTTGTCCTCTTTTGAATATGTCACCCATAATGTTGTGTGCATTGCAGTATTTTGAGCAGAACTGTGCTCTTACCTGCTAACTGAACCTTCACACTCTGCTCTTACTGGTGCAATGTGCAGTTAATGAAGATTGGCCACCAGGCTGGTCCAATGAGACCTCCCACACTAAAATGACAGGTGTTTCAGTTTCATTGTCCAACCCCTGTACATGTTTACATAACATGTTAACATGTAGCTGTGTGTACATGTAGTTATGATATGTTTACCCAAGATTCGTTTAGCTTTGTAACTATTGTTAAGGTATTAAGTCATGTTAACTAAAGCAGTACTTCATGTTGAT
This sequence comes from Prochilodus magdalenae, assembly GCA_024036415.1. Classification (NCBI taxonomy): domain Eukaryota; kingdom Metazoa; phylum Chordata; class Actinopteri; order Characiformes; family Prochilodontidae; genus Prochilodus; species Prochilodus magdalenae. The sequence continues at coordinate 103,412 of JAMWET010003939.1, read as the reverse complement.
TACTCAGTACTTAATGTAAGATGCTGCCACTTCATTTAATAATTGAAGGTGTAATTTTTTCCATGCATTGTCTGTCAGTATAGACAAAAGGTCTACGTTCATGATATTCAAGTAAGTGTGGCATTAAGGCATACAACATGCATAGTAATGACTGGTGGCAATTTTTTCATTTTTCTGCAAAAGCTATCGCTCTAAATGCAGTTGGCTCCCAAATTACAGCGGCTCTGCATTTTTACCCTCCTATGGATCAGCAGATACAGCACGACTGTTTCACAGAGTCAGTTCTTCATTCCCTGGGGGCATCCTGGGACACAGCAGGGAGGGCAGCCGGACGGCAGGGCGCCAGAATGCAGGTTGTGTGTCCTGGAGCGCAGCCCTGAGTCCGGTAACACAACAGGACATGCAAACTCTCCTCATGCACGACCCCCATTTACGCTCCAGTTTAATAAACGGTCGAAGAAGCAGGTAATGTTACGCAGCCTCCAAATGAGGCTCAGGGGCTGCAGGAGGACACAGAGCAGCTCTACTCCAGCACACTAGGAAGTCAATGACTTTGTGTGTTGGAGGAGGGGGTCGTTTTTCATACATCTCCAGGATAAAAGTGAAATGCCTGGAAAACAGGACTAACCTCCTGTGTCCGGACTAACAGTGTGCTCTGGAACGTATCATGTGAAGGCAGTAACTTAGAAAATGTGTCTCACATACAGTATTGTTCAAAAGTCAAAGAGCACCCTTTGAGTTCCTTAAGGTCCCATTAGAATAGTCACTCAGTACAACGTACTCATTTTTCAATGTGCAGAAAAACAGCATGTACGCTCATCATCAAAAGAATAGCTGCACCCAGAAGGAGGTGTGGGATTGTAGTGCGGTTGGGAAGGAAGATAAAGGTCAACAGGAACAATACATGAGGATACATTTAGACTGAGATGGGGAATATTTCCTGAGCTACACATACAGACGTTGTGCTAAACGCAACATGGAAGTCGTCTCAGCATGGATGGAGCTGTAGAGGTCCCTAACGATGTCCTGTGATAATCCGTCATATGAAGCTTGAATATCCTCACACAGTTCCTGCAGATTGTGCGGTAGAGGTGGAGTGACACCAGGCCTTCTGGACACGGGACATGTGACAACAAACCGTTCACCTCTGTACTGACCACGGGCCTCCACACACACATTCGTTGGTCGTCTCCACCAAGACAAAAGCATGACTCTTCAGTGAGGATGACCTGCTGCCATTCTGAGTCACGCCAGGACAGTCTGGCATGATACCATTACAGTCTCCTGTCATGTTGATGTGGTGATGTGGTCTTGCGTTGCGCAGCCGTCAGCCAATGGTGCTGGCACTAACAGGATGACTCATGGGGGACATCAGTGCACACTGAATGTCTACAATCGTGGCTGCTGGGTCAGTCAGGCACAGCGACAAAATCTGTCCTTGCTTACGCCTGTTCCACGATGTCAAACCTACCCACCAAGTTTGATTCTTTCTGGGTACGACTATTTGTGCAACTACTCTTTTGATGAGCGTATATCAAGCTGACATTGCTAAATATTATGCAGTTGTTTTTATTATATTAGTATTTATTACAGTTTCTATTCTTTTCAGGAGACTTGCTGTTAGGTTGTCCACAACTCTAAAGTTTGGTCTTAGAAACTTGCATTTTCTGCTTGTGGAGCTAACAAAGATCAAGTAAGCTATTGTATATCTAATAGTGGTAGTGTTGGTGGTCTACCTGGTCTTCCACTGTTGTTAGGAGTGGCATTTTTCTTTTATCTTTTTTTCCCAACACCAATACGTTTTGAATGATCCTACATCTTGTGCTTTATCTCTGCAGAAATATCTCTTGGAAAAATTAATAACTTGTACTGAAAGGCCATTTTAACTGGAAATAAAATAAATGAAGGGTGGTCTTTTGCAGAGTACTGTAGGTATTTAGAAATGTGAGGTACTTTATTATGACATAAAAGTAGCCACATATATATATATATATATATATATTTATATATACATATATATAATATATATATATATAATAAGTATATATATATATATATATATATATACATATACAGGGGTTGGACAATGAAACTGACAACTTTTAGTGTGGGAGGTCCTCATGGCTAAATTGGACCAGCCTGGTGGCCAATCTTTCTTAACTGCACATTGCACCAGTAAGAGCAGAGTGTGAAGGTTCTCAGTTAGCAGGTAAGAGCACAGTTGCTGCTTCTGTTCTCAAAATACTGCAATGCACACAACATTATGGGTGACATACCAGAGTTCAAAAGAGGACAAACTGTTGGTGCACGTCTTGCTGGTGCATCTGTGACCAAGACAGCAAGTCTTTGTGATGTATCAAGAGCCACGGTATCCAGGGGAATGTCAGCATACCACCAAGAAGGACGAACCTCCACCAGCATCACGTAGTGACCTGGCCACTATCCTGCAAGAAGAATGGCTTAAACTCCCTCTGACCACTGTGCAGGACGCAGTATATGTCATTCCCAAGACCAACTGACGCTGTATTGGCCACAAAAGGAGGCCCTACACCATACTAATAAATGATTGTGGTCTAAAACCAGGTGTTTCAGTTTAATTGTCCAACCCCTGTATATACGGTGTACTGTATGATTGTATCAGTGTGCAATATACAATATATGCAATATACTGTACATTGTCGCTTCTATATTAAAGTAGAACTAGATCTTGTTTGTATTTTAAAGATTAAATAAATCTCCAAAATGACAACTATCTTCATATTAATGTAGATCTTTAATATATATATATATATCACCCCATGTCCTGACATTGTATGAAAAGAAATGTGTGGATGGAGAAAAAACTGCAGTGTGGATGCAGCCCACTGCAGCAGCCCTTCCCCTGACTTGAGCCCCACACTACAGCTGCTCGGCAGCCCCCTCGACACTCATCCATTCGGGCTAATGTGCAGTAGTGCCGAAACCCCGCCACCGGCAAAGCCCACCGGAGCTCATTTGTCCGAAAGGTTACAGAGACAAACTATCTCTTTGCTGACTCTCCAACAAACACAGGCTGTGTCCGAAACGGTGCCCTTTTCACCACATAGAGCGCTGTTTGGAAGTCTGTCATTTTGTAGCGCCATTCAAAACTGGCCCCTAATCACTATTCCACACTGGAAAATCTGATTTTGAGACATTTAGGGGGTCCAAGTGGTTAATTAGTGGATCCCGGACCCACTGCCACCCCCTGTATTCCACACACTGCATTGCAGAAACTTGCAAAACCTCATGCAAGAACCTTTATACCACACAGCCCAGTGCATTTTGGGCTACCACTAGGGTATACAGTTATCTATCCAATACGGTGTACTGTAGGAATGTATCAGTGTGCAATATACATTATTCTGTACATTGTCGCTTCTATATTAAAGTAGAACTAGATCTTGTTTCTATTTTCAATGATTAAATAAATCTCCAAAATCTCCCAAATGTAGTCCTCTTCACAGGAGAGGACTAAAACCTCTATCTAATGTAATCCTAATGTATCTTCATCTTAATGTAACCTCATTTTAATGTAAGTCAATGGAGCCAGAATTCTTTCTAAGCACGTTTGAGCCATTTCTGTTGGTCCATTCATCATGAGATTCTCACACAGTGTGAACGGCAGCTGCTGTGTTGAAATGACGTATAAAAGTAAAAATGGACAAAATGGAAGATGCATTCATTGGACAGCGACGATATATATTGGTCATTTAAACAACAAACCAGGCAAAAGTGTGTTCTCTGTTGAGAATGGTTGAGTTTGAGGGAAGTAGCTGAATCTGCAGGTGTATGGAAGTGTAAAAATCTCAGTCTACCGGAATTCCAGTTCTTCAGAATTGGGCCAGGGAAGGTATCCACCAAATCTGGCCCAACTGGTCAATTCTTGAGAGTGTCTGAACATTGATGTGGCCCACATATAGAAACTTGTCCAGTCCATGCCAATCCAATCACAGCTGTTATGCATGCTTGTGGAGGATTAGCATTACATGCTGTTAGGTATATTTCAGTCACAGGTGACTCCAGTGAGTTTATTTGATTAAAATAATGTAAAATATTTAAATCTGATTTCATTAAGTAGCCACTAGGGGGCCAGCAGAAAGGCTCTATTAAGTTACCTACAGTGTAATGTTTGTTCTCTCGTGGTCACGGGTTTGGATGTGGGGTTAAGGTAACTTTCTTGCACCAGCAGTTTTACTTTTTCCCACCCGTGATTGGTCCTCTCTCTCTCTCTCTCTCTCTCTCTCTATCTCTATCTCTATCTCTCTCTGTCTTTCTTTTCCTCTCTTTGCTGATCTACCATGTATGCAGAGCTTTCTCCTCCAGGTGGATATGGCGGTGCGGCCGGTAGAGACCCAGCGCTCCATAAAGCACGCCACCTCGCACTCCCTCTGCTCCCCATGGCTGCAAATTTACTGGTGACCTTTGCATTCCATTTGGAGCAATGCAGCTTCCCTCTCTCTCCCTCTCTCTCTCTCCCTCTCTCTCTTTCTATCTCTCTCTCTCCTCCCCCCTTTCACTTTGGAAAATTCCACTGTCACTGAGGTAGTCAGGAAAGCAGCCATGTATGAGTAAGAGATGGAGGTGGGGTGAAAGATTGCTCCTGTCTTTTAACGCTGAGCTCCACAGAGGTGAGAGGCTGCTGAGGAGCAACAGGGCCAAAGCTTCAGACCTCAGCCGCCACAGTTCACCTCCTAGACCTACTCTGCATTAAAACCGTCTGGTACTGGGCAGCCACTGTAGGTTAAAAGTTTTACTCGTCTCAGCAGCGTTTCTCCAGTAAAACACTGATTTACAATTCATTCAAACATAGAATCAATACATCACCGCTGTCCAGTGAAAAACATGTATCTCCATTTTTGTCCATTTTGACTTTTATGCATCATTTGAAACAGCAGCTGCCGTTTACACAGTGCATGATGAATGGACCAAACCTGCATGCAAAGACGTCTGGTTCCACTGACTTACATTAAAATTGAATGAGGTTCTTAGCCTCTCCCGTAAAGCTGACATTTTGGACATACTGGTTTTTCTTTGAACAGCGATGACATGCTGGTTAGAAGGATAAGGCTTGCTTCCTGATTTCTTGCTGCACTGTGGTCATTGTATGGATATCCACCAGCAATGGAATATATATACACATGTGTGTGTATATATGAATAGTTGCACCCTGATAGAATCAACTGACAGGAATGAAACTTGGTGGGTAGCTGTGACATCAGGAGACACATGAATGATTCAAGTTTTACACCCGCCCATGCACGTGATGTAAGCAAGGACAGGCCTTATCACTGTCCCTGACTGTCCATATGGGGTCCTACTGTGACTCATGCTGTGGTGTTGAAAGTGAAGTATGCTTTGGTTTGAGTTTGGGAAGTTTGGGAAGTGGGATGGTCTTATTGGCGTATTGCGCACCATGCTTGTTGTGTGGACATTACCATAGCACAATGATGGTAGCTGTGGATAGAAGGCAGCACACTAACAGACTTACACAAACCACGGAGAGGGAGAAGTGACAGATTGTCCGACATGCCCTGAGTGACCCGACATTCAGTGAACAGCGATGCCTCTTAATGAGTCATCCCGTTAGTGCCAGCACCATTGGCAGATGCCCGACTGAAAATGTGTGGGATGCTATTGGATGCTACCAACACTCCACCCCTATCAGCAGGAACCTTGTGAAAATTTTCAAGCTGTATGGGACAAATTATTGCAGGACACCGTCGGGCATGCTGCGTTAGCCAACACGGAGGCCCAACACCTTACTGAAAGACTACACCTTACTGAAAGACTACTACTACTACTTCTGTATGTGTAGCTCAATAAATATTCCCCATATCAGTCTAAATGTATTATCATGTATTGTTCCTGGTAAGCTTTATCTTCCGTCCCAACGGCACTGCAATCCCACACTTCCCTCTGGGTGCAACTATTTTTTGGTGATGAGCGTGTGTATATATAATTATATACACATACATATATAAATATATACACACACACATACATACACTATAAATATTCTCAGTCATTACATAGACCATTCTCTTTACACTACAAGGAAATTAATTGTATAAAATAAATGACCATCAAAAAATGTTTGGTTTTTTTTTGGTGGAGAGAGCATGCCACCCAAGCAGGTATGTGCAATTGTGTGGCAATAAATAAATAAACGTGAAAAAACAAAACATTTGGGCCGTTTGGTAACAGCTATATAAAGAGGCTGAAAAACATTTTAACCTTTTTTTTTAACTGGTCTAAATTTGGACTCTTAAGACTCTCAGTGGGCTTCTAGCCATCCTGAGTGCTAAAAATAAAAATGAAAAGATTAGCCAATCCTTTTTTCTGAGATCAGAGGCAAAAGCAGCTGTAGCCTGCAGTGCAGCAACTGTATCAAAGAGTACTCCTCCCGTTTTCTTTGTCACACCATTATATGCTATTTTTCAGGCTCAAATCCGCCGCCATAAGAATCATAAGTTTTATTTATTGATTTATTTCGGTGAGTTGACAGTTTTGACTACAGGTCTGCATGTACAAACTAAGAAAACAAAGATAATTCACAGATGATATTTCACAGATGAGCAGGACGTGGGTTACTTCATGTACTTGAAAGGTTCTAAGTGAGGATCAATAGAACAAATCCTAATTTGTTTTCCCTTTACTACTAGTAGGCAGTGTAGAACTAGTCAAAACCAAAGATCAACAGCATTCATGGAGTTACTTACACAAGAAAGAAAAGCCAGTGAACTTTTTTTTTTTTTTTTGGTCCGTGTATGTACATATTCCAGAGACGTTTTGTTTCACTCACTGCTTGAGATTAAAATGTACATTTTACACCAACACAAAGAACAAATCCCACCAGAACTGTGACTATGCTTTGTGAGACTGTGGGCTACGCTGAGATTAGTCATGTCTATCAATAATAGAGCATAGTAGAATAGCACCATCTGCTGGATAAGTGAAGCACTGCCTTCTACGTATCTGGGACTTTAAAAATATATATATATATATTAAAAAATTAAAAAGTAATAATAAAAAATAAACGCACAATGAACCAAAATCTCACCTACTTGCACAGCTTATGCCTATATTCTTAAAAGACTCCAATCACAATGTCAGCTCAGTTGAATGAAACAAAAAAAATTAAAATAAACAATCAAATGTGTTGAAAACTAGGTTTACTACAATTTGATACAAGACATTTAAAAAAATGAATCGATCGGTAAAAGACATCAAAAGCATGTTTTTGAAAACACTTGATTGAATGGACATCTTTTATAAAATGATCAGCCGTGGGACGGGTACTTTCGTAACATGAAGAAAGTAACAGAACATGAAGGAACACACAAAACAAAAGGACAAAAACGAGGAGCAGAACAATACAGTTGAAAGTAAGCTATATGCACAACCCTGTTACAGTGTCGTTTAGACAGGAAGCCAAAGAACATCTGATCTCTGCCTTTCATCTTTCTTTCTGAATTTAACAGCTTACATACAGACTCGTTACAATCGGTGGTCACGAAATCGCTGAGTCCGATTCACATAATTCTCTAGACGTAGCCTTTTAGTAATTTGAAGAGGTTGACCCCCTTCTAAAAAGGTACCACCACGGTGGAGACAGATAACACAGGACAACCGAGGAATATGCTGCAAGAGGACATGAGCATGCTAGCAGAGTGGGTGGTAACCCATCTAGTACAAACACCACCTGACTACACTTCAACTGAATCAGAATCGAATCAGTAGCTCCGTCATGTCAACAAAAATCAGGGTTTTTTTTTTTTTTGTTTGTTTGTTTGTTTTGTTTTTATTTGGGCATCATTTGTCCAGTGGCTCTACAAACACAGAATTGCACACCTGAGTTCATAACCCCGTTAAAAGACCATGGAATACGGCTTGAATTAAAACAGAACTAAAATGAGAATCGGATGAATCTGCTAAACCCTTTTAAAAATGGTCAGAGAAAAGGGCAAACAGTGATATGGTCACAGTCTACTCTACATCATCATGAAGTTAAATGCTCTGTATTAACAGCAAATTGGCCACAAGGTGGAGCATTTGAGTCCGACCATACCATGACTTCTGAATGACAAAAGAACCGTCACTACCTAAACACAAAATCATGCTCGTCTGATCTCGCAAGTTGGTCTAGGCACAAGCATGCCCATTAATAACTATGAACACAGGCAATCAGACATGTGAAGTTCAAATATGATCGAGTTTGCAAGCCAAACATGTTGAAATGTTGAAATTAAATAAAAAGTTGATGTTTTAAAACACCAGGGAGGTTAGAAAGAACTGACATTCATTTTTTTAAGAAGCCCATGGGTGGGGCTATAACACACCAGGTGTGAAGGACCTAAAAGAGAATTTGAAAGGTTTCACCAGGGTCTTACATATTCAAAACATCCCTCGAGATATGGAGAGATTTTGTGCGAGGAATACATAAGAAAGGGCAACCGTCATGTGGTGTGCTCACCAAAAAAAAAAAAACAGGAAGAAAACCGGTTCTCTGCCTAATCCAGCACTGCTGATAGAGGATAGAGGATGACCACCTCAGCTGAAAATCAATTGCTGTATCGATTAGGGCAACGAAAATGCCAGAGAAACATGTCGCCATGTGCTGTATTTCAACATCTACGCTATCACACTGCCACACATCGAAAGAACATAACCATGGGGGGGAGGGGGGGGCACCAATACTTAAAACATGGAACAAATACTTAAAACAGGGCGAAGCTCAGCAAGAATTACGAGAGAAACGCATGATTCCATCAGTCTAACATATCCAATCCCCAAAGAGCTCATGCCACAGTTCTCAATCACTTGCCAGTCCCTCAATTCCTGATGGTGAGAGTTGGTAAGAGTTGCCTTTTTACATGAGGGATGAAAGGAGACTGTAACAAAGCGGGTAGCAACCTCCCATTGCTAGGAGGCTGGTGGTGTTTTTAAAATGGTCCATAACAAAGGGCGGATTGTGAGTGCACTCGTGTCTGTCTCCAGGGGGGAGGAGAGGGAGTGGAGGGAGGTTTGGGTGGGATACCCTCACGCCCCCCCACTGGCCCTCTTACACAGCTGCAGCTCCCTTCTCCTTCTTCTCTCCATCCTCGTGCCAAGTGAGACGCTCCTCGTAGAAGGCAATGACAATCTGTGGGCACTTGTGATTGGCCTCCTTCGCTAGCACAAGATCCGCCTCGTCTGAGTCCTTCCTGTGGAGACCAAACAGTTTGCCCTGCTTTATTACAAATTCATTACAATTATGGTACACTAGAGGACGTGCAATATTGCAGTGAGCAAAGCGACAATAACCACAGTTAAAGGCACCCAAGCGTATTAATAAGTGTTTTCATAAAACAGAGCTACATGTGAATCCCATGCAGACGAGAACAGGTTCATATTTGAGGTGTAAATCTCTGCCAAAACAAATTTGTTACATTCAGAACTGCTTAACAAATTTCACCATGATTCGATACATTTGCTTATTTTAGTGCCCGTCTTTGCTGTTTAAAATGTACGCTGAATATTCAAATGTGACAGGAGAAACCCTACAGATGAGCTGATCATAGATAATAACAAAATGAGAATATAATCTATTATAACCAAATCAATGCAGCTGAATTGCTCCAAGATCAACACACCAAACAAGTTGAGGATTAAATAAGGCCAACATTTTATTATATCGGCAATGCAGAGCATCAGAACAGCATAGCAGGGAATGCTTGAGACGTTCAAAAGCATCATCTGACAAATAAATATCTGTGGTTAAAGAAATCTATTAGTATTACTCCATGGTAACTTGTGCTATACTGTCAGTATTAATTTTACACTTGAGATGAAGGCCTGTTTTAGTAGCTTTTGCGCACGTTTTGTTGTACATGGATCCATTTCTAACACGAGACTCAATGATGTGGTTCAAATTGGGCATCGGGTTGAGAATTTCCTGGCTTGGACAGAAAATACTGGGCTGTATTCAAGTTCAGATCAAAATATCAGGCCTGATGGACGTGTTATTCAGCAGTATGAGGGGGTGTAGGCTATCTGCTGTAATATAACCGTTATCTTTATCATGGAGCATGCTTTGCTGAAGAACACGCGTCCTACAGCTAAGAATAAAGTTTTGGGACTTTGGGTCTGTAAATTTGTGGTATGATTCTTGAGAAGAATCCTTCTGTGACACAAAAATAAGGACCTGAATCTGCCCACATCTAGCCTATCCTACCAGACAACATGACGGCGTACGGTACAGGGCTTGAAGCTGGGTTTTCCTCTCAATTTAAATCCAGTTGGGAACCTTTAAGGCCTTGCGACATTATCTGTGTTGAAAGGAACCGATAGCACTGTTGTTCATTTTGTTTTTGAACTATTATAGCAGTTCTGATCTGTAATGACAAAGCAACAGCTGTTTATGCAGGATGCCTATTTTACATGTACTTTGCAAGAAGCCATAACTGTTTTGACCATGTTTATGTTAGATGAGGAAGACAGCTATGGGTGCGTTCACCACCACCACCACCACCACACTTCCTCTCCTTTTAGAGTTTTGTCTGCTAAATGTCCTTTGTTTAATTCCTTAGTGGAGCCTGTGCATGTGAGGTTAATATCATAAATATTATTTAAAATATGTTTTTCTATATAATTATTGTTAATTGTTTTTTTCTTGTACCAAGAAAAGAAAATCTTAATCAAATTTTAAATCTTAAGATCTAATTAATTAATATTTTGATTTTAAAGTGTTTGATCACTTTGTAATGCAGGATGTGGTGTTCTCTTTAGGTTTTAGAGTGTCACATCATTCATTTTGGGTGGTTTTTGTATATATTTTACTTTCAATTGTGCTGGAGTAAATTACTTGGGGTGTATATATAGCCAGACAAAATCTCTTTAACAATGTACAACTGCAAATCTATTTAAGTAAATTTAACAAGATCAGCTAAGATTAACCATTTCCCCCCCATCCTCCTACCAAGAAAACTCTGCTGTTAACCACATTCCTATCTGTTCAAGGATCTTAAAAGGTACAGAAGCTTGCAACTGAAACATGCAGGAATGGCTCACTTATAATGAACAATATAATGCAAGAATAATGGGTTTTCTCACTTCCACCCAAGAGCAGTTCTCACCCACACATTACTCTTGTGAAAGATGGAAACACTGAACACTGAATGCTTCTCTAGAAGTCTTTAAAAACAACTAGAATAAAAAAAAGAAACCTGCACAAATACATAACAAAAGGAGGCCCATTGACAATTTAATTGCCTTGGCAGAAGGTGACAATCATTTGTCCCCCGCCTCACTGATAAGACATTGACCAGCAATTGTCATGTAAAAGGTTCTGAGGGTGTAAAGTGTTTTCATGAAATTGGCACGTCTAGCACTTACCACTTCATTAAGAACATGAGGTCTCCACAAGAGTCTGTTGCACCGATGATCTTCTCTGGCTCCAGGCCTCTTTCAAAACCTCTTGCAACAAGGATGTCTTCCTGAATAGAGAAACGGGGGAAAAAAAAGAGATTAAAACTTATTCATTTCCTGTCCTTTCTAGAGACATACAATTACATTTGAAACAGACCAGATAGTAATATCACAGAACTGAAGCCCAATAGAAATATTATAATGGTAACGATATTCAATGGCTCTACTGGAGTTTACCCACAAGCGTTCGTGTTTGAACTGACCTCCACTTAAGTCATTATGATTCATCGGTATACTCACTTTGCCACCTCACCGTGACCTCTGTGTTTCTTTTTTCCCCTTTTCTTTTTTTTTTTATGGAAACAGGGCAAGACCAAGAGCCTCCTCACCTCCTTTTTCCGTTTTGGCTTGCTGCCGCCCTCCTCCTCTTCGTCCGAGTTTCTCCTCTTGCTGCCGCTGTCTTTGGAGCGGGGCCCAGATGAGCCTGTGCTGGACGTTTTGGCCCCAGTGCTGGGAGTGGTGCTACCACTGCTGCCTTTTTTGTAATTCTTCATGAAGTCTGCGATGAGATCTGGGCAGTCTAGGTTTTTCTCTGGCTCCCAGGTGTTGTGTTTACTGAAAACAAGACATTAAAAAGCACAGTCATTATAGGTGGTAACATAACGTCAGTCATAAACAACACCACAACAACAAAGAAAATAGACCAAATTCAAAACACTGAGAGCAGGCTGTGAGCAGGGCATAAAAAAATCAGAGCAGAGTTTATGTGGGATGCAGGAATTTCTGAGCAGAAACATTTTGGCACTGATTATCTTGACCAATCACAGTTCCATAGTGTTGCAATGAACCAGAGTCTTCATCTAATCAGATTATTGACTTGCAATATCAATAGTTAGCAAATTGTCACAACCCTCCCAGTCTGTTGATATTGTACCTGGATATGGATGCGATTCTACACCATCAAATGAACACACTACAGGCACCAGTAGAAAGTACGGTGAAACAGAGCACAGTGTGGTTCCAGAACATGTGCCACCCCGGTTAAGTGTGCATCGAACAGCAAGGTGAATGTGGGCGGGCTCTCTATTGGTTGTGTGATGAAGACAACCAACATGTCTTCAGTAAACACAAACAATGGAGACATTCTAGTGCTAATTAGTCCTGTACTCAGCATTTATCTCTGGGCATCTTAGAAAACCAAATCAATGGTCTATACTAATTCTGACTGATTCTGACTAATTCTGGAAATTACTTATGACCTATTTCACGCAATCTGCTTTTGCAAGACATGAGCAACACACCAGTGTGTCTGCTACAGCTCACCATTCAAACATTTTGGCACGTTCAACTTTTTTCAAAACTATTCGAATCAGTTATTTCCCACAATTAATTCTCATTTCTAATAGAGCACATATTTTCTGACTTGTTTTGGTGCACATGTGTTGATATTATTTAATTTGTATATATGTTTATTATTTAGTATAAGTTCATGGTTTGTATTATTCAGGTGAACTTTTGTTTCAGAGACTACAGGTGCTGTTTGCTTACATATAAAGTCAACTTAGAAAAATAAAGCACCTCCGGCAACTTACTCTGAAAAACCCTTCCACTTGAGAAAATATTCCACGCGGCCTTTTACAACCCTCCTGTCCAAGACTTTCTCTACCACGTATTCCTCTTCGTCCGAGGATGCGGACTCCTCCTCATCACGGTTCTGGTTCCTCTTTGCCATGGCTGCTTCGAACCCTTTTTTTCACCCACTAGTAAAAGAGGGATTCTTTCTGGTTAAATGAGGGAAAAATGCTCCCTCTGCAAGGAAACATATGAAAGACAAGAGATGATTTAGAAAGGCTGGTCTGGTACAGGCTGCTGTTCCCAAGCAAAGAAATGCAGCATTTATACTCATGCCACTTAACATACTGACTAATGTTTTGTAAAACAAACTATATAGGGTTTCATACACTAATATCTTACTGAATTTTTACTATTTTTTCCCCCTATATTTGGAATATCCTCGGGAAAAAAGCAGAACTGTTTGCACCATTGTGCTCTTAAGTGTGTGTAGATTCTGTTCTTACATAGGAACAAATCCCAAATAAAAAAAAAACACTGATTAATGTCAGAAACTTGGTAAAAAACTATGTGGGTTTGTGTGTATTTCTAAGAACAGTTGGTAAATGAGGACCATATATTCATGGCAACAAATTGAACAATGCACCTTTTTATTTATTTATTTTTAAAAAACGAGATCCTAATTTCATGACCTGACGCAAGTTGGCCCCAGATCAGCACCCTTATTCCTCGTAGTTTCACAAATGTGGGCACATTTTTTCAAGTTCATCAGGCTTATCAGAGTAGGAACGCAGATCTGAGGATCCCTCTTTTAGTCATAAGCAACTTTATGACAACAGTACCTCCAAAATCAGCACTCCACTCTTACTCTGAGTAAAAGCCTAATCATTTAATTTTGTTAATGTGCCACCTGCATCCACACAAGCACTGAGAAAATCCTCTACTGTGCATGCCACCTCTTCTGTCAGTGAGCATTTTTATGTACAATTTCAGTACTATTCTGAAAATCTTAAAATATTGGGTCGAGGCAACCTAATCCAATCCAGCCACATACTTCTTCCTAATAAGACAATGATATGGCCACTGAGAGAAATGTAAAACCTCAAAACTGTGTCTGCAACATGACCACAGCTGCTAACATTTTTTTTTTTGCCATAATCCCACCTACTTCTCCTGCTTACCTATCTTAGGGGACGCAGATCAAGCTCAGATCCAGATGTTTAAATTCACAGCAAGCTGATTGGTTCACTCTGTAAATCAAAAAGGTAAAAGAGAGGGGTGAATTGGACAGCATCGAATGCATGTACACTTACTACCAAAAAGACTAAAACTACATGCACCTTTACACAGGAACACCAGGATTGACAGAATTTTTAAAAATGTAAGATGTTTTTTTTTTTTTTTTACCTTCCCAAATCCCACTGCCCTCAAGGGTCCTACCAATATTTCCCAATCACATGCCACCATGACCCCACTGAACACCAATATTTCCAAATCTTTCAACAGAAATACATCGACTCTTATGGAAATCGTTTTGCATCATAACACACTGAATTATTTCCAAACTAAAAAAAATAATAATAATAATTTAAAAAATAATTTAAAAAAAGACACTCTTGTTAAAATAATCTCTGGCCATGGCCACCATCAGGTGTATGTATCTAAACCTCTAGATGTTACTGTGTATGTGTGCCTCTCTAGGGAAGAGGCCTTGAACAGACCGACAACACAGTAATACAATTCAGAACATTCTCAGGGCTGCACATACACAGACAGAGCCACACACCATAACACAGTATGATTCATGATGAGTAACCCATATATCCTGTTATTGAATCTAATATCTTTTTTTTTTTTATCCCCACACGATGTGCAGACCAAATATATGTCTGATATAGGCATGCAACCTCATCACCCATAAACTAGTATCCATCCCATCGTTAGTGTTAACACAGACCACTAATAATTACAGAGTAAAAAGTATACTAGCTCGTTGTTTGCTCTGAATATAGCAATAAATCAAAGCACATGTCTACCACAGAAAATACAGATAGAAGTTAGCTTAACCATTAGCTTTTTGGCTCTGTAGAGTGCTAGTGTAACGTTACCTGCGCTCACATTCCAGTTGCATTGTTAGCTAACTGAGCTAGCGGTTAATTAATGCAACCAAGAGAAAGAACTGGCTTGTGTGATAAGATTTGTTATTCCAGCCCCACATAAAATATGCTATAATATTGTTTGCATGACCATCATTATGTAGATAAGGAGAATTATTTTTGTGATAAACACACATCGGCTTAGCAAGTTAGCCAACCTGGCTAACGCTAGTTCTGCGCGAAAGCTAGCTAGTCAACTTCCGCAGCAAAAATAATGACAGTAATATTCGGCCAAACGTGAGGAAAACAAGTATTGCCCGACACAAACGATTTAACATTTCTCGATGCGACCAACTGGATAACTCGTGTAACTCTAAGCTTGCCGCTTTAAGGTTATTGCAGTGTAACAAGCTTGGCCGAGGGAAGGCATGGCGATTTAACTTAGCTTGCCAGCTAGCTAGCTAAGCTAGCAAGTTTCCACACTAAACACCGCCGATTAATGGTCAATTCAGATCTCCGGCGATGACAGGGGGTTAATATATTGAATTTCGACTTCGCAATAATACAAGTTACAACAGAAATTCAGCTCGGATAGCGACAGACAACCGCAGCCTCACTCGCATTCCTGACTCCAGCCATGGCTAACAGCCTGGCTAACCACTCGGTCGGCTAGATTTGACAGACTATGAGAAATTAATGATCTGGTTTCGTGATTAAACATTCAGTCTAGTAAACCGCGCACGAGGTAATCGCAAGAAAACAGCCGAGAGCTACAACTAGCTGCGTACAAACTCACCGAGGTCTTCCTAAACGCCTGCTGTTTAGGGTAACGAGGCTCTTCGCAGATTTGAACGACTCAACCGTGTGTGTATGTGTGTGTGTGTGTATGTGTGTGTGTGCGTGTATGTGAGCTGCAGCGCGCCAAAAACACACAATGGCACACAACACACACCTACACACACGATGCATGCGTTCCCTGTGTTTTTACATGCAAACCAGGAGAAATTAATAGTAGATGCTCTTGCACGTATAAACGTGTATTTATTAAGGAAGGCATTTTTTCAATAGTGCACGTCTAATCATGTGCAAATGACTGTTCAGATATTGTGACAGCATGATTCAAAGTAGTAAAATACGTCCTTCGCGTGCCAAAATATTATTGGTGTGCTACAGCCACATTGGTGCGACTACTTAATAAGACATATATGTGTATATATTTCAAAGACGTTTATCTCGTACTGAAAATGCACAAAAACTGCTGTTTTTGCAAATGTTTGGTTGCACAGGATCTGGGCGTTTCGCTTTCAGATTGACATGAATCGAAACCAATAAGATATCAAAGAGAGGCAGCGTGGCAGTGTGGCGGGAATTCCCAACCAATCACATCCGGCGGTGGGTGGGACAAGCTGTAAGGTGTATAAATAGTACTGACCGGTTTTTACCCCTTGTCGGCGCTTTTGGCGACGGGTTTGTGTGGCGCAGTTCGGTGACAGTAGCTGTGCTCAAAAATGTCGAAAGAGGTCAGTTAATTCTTATGTTTGATCTAGTCATTTAATATATCTACAGTGCATGAGTATGTAAGGTTTTGGCTCGAGTGTTTTGGAACGGCTGTTGTTGTGTTAAGTTGTGAATGCAGCTGGCTAGCTGTTTAGCTGAATGCTAAAGGTGGACGCTACCGATGAGACTAAAATGTTGAAATTTACCCGTTCCACCTTAAATGTTGTGATAACGTTTTGGCTACTAGTGTGCCGGAGTGTAACTAACTGGCCATTTAAGGTGGAACTTGGGGGAGACCTCGACATGCAATGCTTGTTTCAGCCTAGTTTGATACCGCCATTTTGATTGTTAGGCCGCATGGCCGGTAAGTAACCGAGCTGGTGCTGGTTGAGAACTTGTTTAAAATATCTTTATAATGTCGTTTAATGCAGTTTGTTTAAAATTAAGCACCGTAGATGGGTGAAGGAGTCGACTGTGCGTGCGAAAGTAAACAATGATGCTAGTTTGTATTGTACCGTTAGCCATGTAGCTAGGCTGGTGTTAACATGGCGGATGAACTGCTTCACCTCGCCCTGTTTTAACATGTAGTCTGCACGATTCGGTCAAGTGTGTAAATCTGATCGTTTTGCAGCCATGTTTCAGTTACTTGGAAATATGGCTTACCAACCCGCTAGGCCTCTATCTTAGATGGGTTAGCTCAACATCAGCAAAATTGCATCGCTGGTGTAATTACTACTACTACTACTACTACTAGTTTGGTTACTAGAAGGTCGTATAGTACCTTATTGTAGCAGGGGTATTTTGTTTGCTGGTTTCAATGTACATTATTCAGATCTCTCCCAATTCCTCAAAGTGATCAACATTAGAAAGCTGCTTCAGATTATTAACTTGTGCATTGTTGCATTGCTTTCCAGAGCCAACCACGCGGGCCAGAGCAGCTCAGGAAGCTGTTTATTGGCGGCCTCAGCTTCGAGACCACGGATGAGAGCTTAAGGGGATATTTTGAACAATGGGGTGCATTAACTGACTGTGTGGTGAGTGTCTTGCTATGGAATATTGTTAAGTTGCCATGTGTAAGTGGCTGCTGGGTTTGAACCTGTTTGCTCATGTTCTGTTCCTTGTACAGGTTATGAAGGATCCAAACTCCAAGCGGTCCAGGGGCTTCGGGTTTGTCACATACTCCAGCGTAGAGGAAGTAGATGCTGCTATGAATGCTCGACCCCATAAACTTGATGGAAGGCTTGTGGAGGCCAAGCGTGCTGTTTCTAGAGAGGTGGGTTGAAAATGCAGCAATGTATTATGCGTGACATGAGTTGTGATGGAGAAGAGCCTGTATAATGTGTGGATTTTGTCTCAGGACTCCAACAAACCATTTGCGCACACGACTGTGAAGAAGATTTTTGTGGGTGGCATCAAAGAAGATACTGAAGAGTCTCACCTCCGTGACTACTTTGACCAGTTTGGGAACATTGAAGCTATTGAAATAATGGTTGATCACAAGACTAGCAAGAAGAGAGGCTTTGCTTTTGTTACATTTGAAGACTATGACTCAGTGGACCGCATAGTTGGTAAGTATCAGATTCTGATTGGCTTGCTTAAAGGTAATGCCTTTGGGTTAATTTGTTTGATTAATACCATGTTGGTTTGTTTCCCTAGTTCAGAAGTACCACACACTAAATGGCCATAACTGTGAAGTACGAAAGGCTCTGTCTAAGCAAGAGATGCAGAACTCCTCAATGAACATGAGAGGAGGTACGAGTTGGTCCCGAATCATGTAAAACATGTTTGCGTTTGTTTTTCTTATACAAGTCGACTAATTTATTTATTGTGCAGGTCGTGGTGGCGGCGGTGGTGGAGGTAACTTTAACAGATATGACAGTGGCGGTTACAACAACTTTGGAGGTGGTAGAGACTTTGGTGGCCGAGGTATGCACTTAAGCTATCTGCTTACATTAAAATATCTCTTGGTTTAGATAAAGTATTAAGTTGTATCTGAATGTTTGGTAAGGCTAGTAGTATAGTGCTCATACTGTCTGGCTTGTCATTCAAGTAACCGGTGAATGATATCAAACATTTTACAAGTGTTAATGTTTAGGTGTCTTTGCTGTATTCTGTGTTTAGGTGACAGAAGTGGTGGAGGTGGATATGGAGGAGGAGATGGCTACAATAATGGATTTGGGGGTGATGGTGGTAGGTCAAACCCTATTGCTGGTGTCTGCAATAGACTTGCTTGTTTGAGTGGGTTATTTAGAATTGAATTGTTCTTCTGAAGAGATCTAATCCTTCAGACTGAGAAGGAAAGTTGTTAACTGAGGTTTTCTTTTTCTTTTCTTTTCTTTTTTTTTAGGTGGTTATGGTGGTGGTGGGCCTGGTTATGGAGGCAACCGTGGCTATGGCGGAGGAGGAGGAGGACCAGGCTATGGTAACCAGGGTGGTGGGGGCTATGGTGGCGGCAATGGTTATGACAGCTACAACAATGGTGGCAACGGAAACTTTGGAGGTGGTGAGTGTGTGGATGGAATTATTTCCAAGTCTTATTTGTAGTCTTGTGTTCAAGTTTGTGAATGCAGGATTTGTTTCTGTAGGTAACTTTGGAGGAGGAGGAGGAGGTGGTGGTGGCGGCGGCAACTACAATGACTTTGGCAACTACAACAGTCAGCAGTCAAATTACGGCCCAATGAAAGGAAACTTTGGTAGTGGAGGAGGTGGTGGCAGAAACAGTGGCCCATATGGTGGTGAGTCATTAGATAGTAAGTGTGATAAAGGTTAAAGCTTGGTTTTGTATTTGTGACCTAAACTTGAATCTTCTAGGTGGATACGGTGGTTCAGGAGGAGGCGGAGGATATGGTGGCTCTGGTGGAGGCAGACGGTTTTAATCCTTAAAGGTTGGTATGAAGAGTCATGTACAGATTTCTTTTAGGTGCTTTTGTAGAGCAGTTTTAGGAACTGATCTATACCAACAAATGTAGTTATCCACTGGTTCCCCCGTCAAGTTTTAATTTTAACATGCTCTGTAGCAGCCTCAATAGGCAGTGTGCAGCTTAACATTGTTGTTCATATTGTTCAACAGGACTCAGTACTTAGGAGAGGAGACAGGAGAGCGAGAGGGCTGACAGGGCAGCTGCAGGTTTACTCCCTAGATCTGCTCAGCCAATCAGAAGAGGTGTACAGTAGCGATATCATGAGTGGGACTTCCTGCATTCAGCTTTGTTTTTGTTGCCATACAGGCTTTTTTATCTTTGTTTTCTTTATGGAATGCATTCCAAATGAGGTTATATGTAGACTTCAAGTCAGTGCTAATTATGTCATTTCAACCGTCATGTTGAAATAAAGAATCTTATTGTTTTTTTTAAGAGCTGTGCTGTTGTTACTGGGGTTTGGGGTTCTGATGTGTAGTCAGGCCTAGCAATGGAGAACACTTGCTGGCTATACAAGTGAATATCCATTGAGGGACACTTGGATTTTTGTCTCCTGTTTGGAACTCAGGTCTACAGTTGCTTGTCACTATTTTACTCAGTGTTGGTGAACACCTTTACAAGAGGTCTGCCCAGGCCTCCTGGTAAACTACCAAAGGAGCCAATGAGGTGTAGGTTGTCTTGAAGTAGGTTAGTTTGCGTTACCGCCAAGACTAGCCATGGAAGCAAGCTGAGGGAGGAGTAGCGAGATCGTCACCATGGGAGGAAACAGGGAGCATTTGAGTACAGGTCGCCTCTGAAAAGACTAGCAGGCAGCGACAAAATGGCTTTATTGACTTCTGTAGGTAAGAACAGACTTCACTACTGTTGAACTTGACTCATTTTATTAATTGTAGATGCAGTACAGTATTCACAAGTTTGCATTCAGTGTCTTAATTACAGGGAACTAACTGCAAAGTGAAGTGAACTGGCACAAACGAAGCTTAACAAGAATACAACTTGAGTCTGTGTGCCTTCAGATTAATGCATGCAATGTACTATGTGTATACCTTTTTTATGGTTTTGTACCAAGCTTAATTGCTTAATCTTTTGGTCTTTGTCTTTTTCTCCCCTAGGAATTTGATGCAAAGCATCTTTAGTCCAGAATGGATTTATGCTTGTTTCTACAAGCACTGTAAAGGTAAACCATTCCTTTTTCCCTGTAACCCACTTCCACTAAATAACAGGTGGGGAAAAAAAGCTTATTTCTATCTCTTTTAGGACCAAGAAGCTGGAAGTGTTTTTACCTTTTTTTACTTGTTTTTACTTATTGCATCAATAAAGCTTTTAATGATGAACCATGCCTTGTTGTTCTTTCTGGTGTATGACATGCTCATAATGCTTCAATAGGAGTTTGTAGTATTAAAACCAAGGTATTAGTGCATATTAAACATCTATTTAGATCTGAAGCTGGTTTACTGTTACCCTGAGGAGGGGTGCACTAAATTGCTGGCTCACCCCCAGAATGTGGTTTTCGCCCCAGCTATTGAAGGGCTCTTATTTTTGGACCCATGCTTTAATGTGGAAAGTGTCTTACACAAAAGTGTAAAGTGACAAGCGGCCAGTTCAAATACTTGTTCATTCTCCCTCCAGTGCTGCATTTCGTGGCACTAAGTAAATGTTCCCATCATTAGTCTGTTGAAGTGAATATTCATCTAATGAATATGGACGTCCTTCCTCATCCCTTAACTGGGAAAACACTTTGGTGTATAGGTCTGAGAGACGGCATTTAACGAGAGCAAGGTTCTGCTGGAATTCCAGTCTTTGCCTGGCCAGGTGCTCTCTTTGGGCCCTCAGCTGGCCCAACTCGTTCTCCAAATGCACAATATTCTCCAGCTTCCTTTTGCGGCAGTTCTGTGCCGCCACTTTGTTTTTCCCCCGGCGCCGGATGTCTCTGACCAGTGTCAGCTGGGCATCGCTCAGTGTGTACTGGCTGAGTAGTTCGTTGAAGTCGTCCACAGGCAGGTTCACGATCTTGTCCAACGGGAAGGGGATTTTGAGAGCAAGTGCTTTCCGTTCATCTCTGCTCAATGGCCCCGAGGATGCACTTCCTCTTGCTTTGGGGTAAGACCCCTGGAAAGTGTTTCCTCTTGAGGCGCTCATTTGAAAATCACTTAGAGTAGTGGGTAAAAGCGGTTTCATAGCTGGCATCTGTTGGGACTGAGGTGTCTGCAGATGAGCGTGTTGCAAATTTGCTGCTACAGGGAAGTAGGGGTGTCCAGAGTAAGAGCCGAAGTTGTGCTGGTAATCCACAGAGCTGGGTATGCTTGTTTTCATGCGACACTGGTCTCCGGTGCACTCTGCCTCACCCTCAGCGTAACTGAGGCTGCTGTCATGGGGTAGATATGTGGGTACCCCGTGTACTGCGTTCTCTGGAGAGGCAAGCGGGGGACTTGAGCCCAGTGACAGACCAGAGTCTGACTCTATGTCTTCTGTCGGGTATCCAGGGGCATCCTTTCCAAGTCCCTGGCTGGTGCTCGTCATGCCCATATGATCCAGGAGGCTCATGAGGGGGGGCTGTGCACCTGGTAGTAGTCTGGACATCATCTGACTTCCACTGTGTCCATAGTGCATTTCCATGTGTGGATTCAGACGCTGGTAGGGGGGCATCACGTCAATGTACCCACTTTCAAAAGCAGCAGACGCAGGGCTTGCTTCACAGGCAGGTGGATTGGGTTCGGTCAGAGAGTGACCGACTCCAAAACTCCCATACGGCACCATGGGCTCCATCGAGAGATATGGCACAGCTTCAAATGGATTCTCATTGGGTACCTCAAATTCCTGCAACACAAATAAAGTGGGATGTTATTCACCATTTAATAACACTGCTTCTTTATCTTTCTCCTGCCCAGCGTAATTCCAAGTATGCATTGCCCCAAAACATTAGGGGCTTGATAAATATCTGACGAGTTGGGACAGGGAGCAGTTGAAACTCTGCGGGCCGGCGGACGCAGTGAGCTGAATAAAGAAACTCGTGCTTATGCGATCATCTCCAAATCTGACAGTGATTCAGAAGAACTGAAAATTTCTATGCCATGTTCAGATACATGGAAGATTCTGACAGGTCCCTCAAATGCTTGTAGAAGGCCTATTGCATCCCTGCAGTCTCGTCCGTATGACCAGTCCCAAAACTTAGCTTGCCCCATAACAAGTGAATAAATCACTTTATTTTTCTTGTTACAGAAGAAAAGGGCACGGTGAAGAGCAAGCAAACCTTTTCAGAAGTCATCTGCAGGTTGCAGACTGTGAGACCAGCCCACCTGCTACGAGTGTGCCACCCGTAGCTTATGCAGGGCTCGCTTAGGTCTGCTCAGGTTTCAGATAGAAACAGATGGCCATTGTGCTGCGCAGGGGGCTGCTGGCAACCTACGGCACTCACCCCCTTTCTCTGTCTTTCTTTATCCTTGCATCACTCAATTGGCCTATTGTTGCAGATCTTAACAGAATCAGTGTGTTTAGGGGGACTTCAGCATTCGCTAAATGTTATAGGCCTTGATTTTTCATTAAGATAGATCCCCGCAACCTCTCCAAAAATAAGGGATTAAGATTAAGAAACGCTTATCGGGAAATGATGCAGAATGCATCGTTGGCTAGAGTGCGTTACGCATGGATGGTCCCTGATATCTGTTGTTTTGCTGACCTTTTAGGCTGGAGGGAAGAAAAGGAATGTGTGAGTCATAACCTTTAATGCCGTGGACTGACCTGCAGCTCTGTGATGGCCATTAGTTCTTGCCAGGCCACGTCCATCTCTGACTGCTGGGGAGTAGGATTAGGTCGGAACCCGCCACTCGCATTGAATCTTTGAGTGGTAGACATCGACAGTCCCCCATGAAGTCTGTTACAGTTTGCCAATCCCTAAGGGCACAAGAACAGGAAAAGACATTATCCCAAATGTCTGAATCACCATACTGCATCTGTATCTACATGAAGCAGATTGAGAATGCCGTGTTCCCACTGGACTCACCTCACGAGTGAAACTAAAGGGATGAGGACTATTTACGGTTGAACACATTCAGGAAAGGCCCCAGCTGCAGCACTCCAATCTGGAATATACAGTGAACACTTCACCACAAAACCAGCATCGACCACAAGCCAGCTAAGCTTTTAATCACCGAACCAGCGGCTTCTATAAAATGCTTAACTTGAAACACATTTACAAGAGGACAGTCTTCAGCGCGCTGCTTAGACCAGTACATTGAATAGCTTTTAGAGGTGTTGCAAAGTCCAGTTTACGCCATGGCTTTGCGAGAATGCTGTTTCCTTCGGTTCCAATAAGGAGAGATGGTACTGGAAGAGTTAGTTCTAGTTCTGCCCTCTAGATCTCTGTACATTGAATGATATATCCAAGTTTCTCTTTTGCTCAGGAAGTTGGAATGTCATATCCAAGAAATATAAAAACCGTCTCCAAACATGAGAAGGCGCTAGAGACCAAATGGACACTACCGAAGAACAAGACCACTGCGAGTCCTTCAGAGCCTTCTTAATACCGCGCAAAGAAGAAAATGGAAATTGTGTCAGGCCATCAAGTACTGTTAATTCTGAAGAGGATGCATGTGCATATGTCCACATCGTCAATAAGGAGACATTCGAAACTCTTGCGTCGATTTAAGTGACTTTTTCCCGCGTTCTCTGAATGTCATGATGTGTTAGGGCGGGCAGAGTTCCGTTGGGTCGGATTGGTCGTATCAGCTGAGCTTTCGAGCAGCAATGTCAAGTCCTGATAAGACAATCTTTTGGGAGGCAGCCTGCTCTCCAGAAAACGTAGGCTGGGGCCTAACCACAGACACCAGAGTCACAGGAAAACTTTATAAAGGCGTGTTGACAGTGAAATCGAATAGGCTGTCTACCTGTCATTTAAGTATTTGACTATCTGTAAGTTCACATTGTCTTATGTCACCATTAAACTAAACCTGACTGTTCTGTTGCTAACGATGGAAATGCTCTAAATGGTGAGATTGAACGTTAAGTTGGTCCAGCGTTGAATCGTTAGTCATATTACTGACTTCAACCGAAGAAAGCGCTGAAAAAGGCTACAGTGTATTAAAAGCAATAGTGAAACCGTGTCCGGGCCAGGTCCGTGACTGCACGGCAACGTAGTCTGTTGATGATCTTTTGCCCCCTTTTTGCACTCAGTAAAAACGAAAGTCTTATATCCTGCTTTTAGCACCACGTCTGGTGGGTTTCCTCAAGCTGGTTTCCCAAACTCTGAGGGCACAGCTCACAAACAGAAGCCCTGTTTCAACATCAGGTGTGGCATACTGACCAACTCACTATGAAATACTAGATGCTATTGTGACTGGTAAACCACCACTGAAAGTTTGGTTTCCAAACTCGTCACACATGACCATGCAGAGTGTTCCACTGTTAACGTACATTACAGCACAGTTAGTAATGTATGTATGTCATATATTCTTAATACTAGGGTGTCTCAATGGGTTCTTCAGAGCAACACCATAGAAGAACCCAACGTACCATCAAAGCGATCAATGTTGTGGTTTTGGTTTAGGCACAGTCTTGGACTATATTACATTTTACGTTATCATGGCACTCCCAATTGAAAGTGTTGAATTGGATAAGGCTGTATATGGAAGCCATATCCAATATGACAACTGAGCAACAAAGAATAAACTTATGGAGTTAAATAAACTACTAAAGTATATATTTTTGAATTCTTAAGAAATAGATTTATCAAAGTGTAAGAAAAGCATAGAGAAGTCTATATGTCCAAAAGTCCATTTGGTATTTGGTACAATAAAGCAATATAAATTTTGTAACTGAGATCAAACCTAACAGTAGGGTAAAAGAAGTTTCCATCTAAAGCCCACTACACACAATAATAAATCTCCATGAACACAATTTAATTCCAGAAAACAAAAACCCATCACTGTAGAACGTGGACCTTGAGGCATGCATAGCATTTACACCAGGGCATAGTTCTGACATACCTTAGCATTTCCTTGGACCCATCGGCTCAGGTAGAATATCTTCCAATGTCTTATTATCCCACAAGCCAGCGGTGTTGTGACAATGAAGTTCAGCAAGATAACTTCAGAAATCAGTCTTCATCTTTGTTCTCCGTTTGAACCAATAGCTCTGAATGTCAAGAGTGCATGTGAGCGATCTCTCTCTCTCTCTGTCTGTCTCACTCTCTTTCTCTCTCTCTCTCTCTCTCTCTCTCTCTCTCTCTCTCTTCTGCTTTGGCTGTCACTTCACTTGCATAAATGGGATGGGTCTATGGACGATGTAAGCAACTTTCCTGTAAAGCTCCCACACTTTTTTTTTTGTGGCCCTCCCGTATCCTTAGTGCAACTCTCACACTCTGACCTCCTAAATTTATGCTCTCCACAAAACGACCACAAATAAAGGCGTCACGAACTGTAGTGAGCAAGAGTCATAGCCCACCCTCCCTATCCCCCCCAACCTCCACCGATTCCCTCCAAATTGTAGACTATAGTAATGGTTGCTTAATTGCCCAGGGGAAAAAACAAACATGCATTGAATTTACTTGATGTTGATGATTACTTATATCACATGATTACAAAGCTGTCTTTCAGGTTGCACCACTTTTCGCAATAGCTCTGGCTGCTGTTGATATGATGTATATTTTATTAATGCGGAAATTATGTACACATTTGAATCCAGTTTGGATCGTCCTTGTTGTGGCGAGTGATACCAGTCTGAATAATTTTAGCATATATATATATATATATGTATTTCAGACATATTAAACATACCTTTGGTATAGTAGTGATTATAGACATATGTTCATATAGTATTAAATTTATACCTATATTGACATTGAACATTGATATTATAGGCATATATCGATTCAATATTCAATATATTGGATTTCAAATATATATATATATATATATATATATATATATATATATATATATATATATATATATATAAATATATATATCCATGAACTATATTAATGTGCATTGCACATATACAGTATGATAAATGTAATGATATATAAGATATAATTTGGAATATGAGCAATTATATTTATATACATTGATACACATTGAAGCACATATATTTTAGATATGACGATATACACTGATATACACTGAACATAAAATACAGCTTTGAGGAAATATATTAACTCACATTGAACACACACACATATTATCATATTGGTATTTGTATTTTCAATATGAGGAAATACTCTCTCACACTTACTCACCATCAAAGTACGAGGAAATACATTGACATATATCAAACGTATATATGAAATCTAAGTAGAAACATTGACATATGTTATGCAGATATTTTGGATATGCAGAAATACTCTAGCATGTATAGCACAAATGTTTGCGATATGAAGATCACATGACATTACAGATACTCACTGCAGATATATTGAGGATACGCAGGAATAGGCTGACATACATCCCACATATATTTATCTTCCAAATGGGGCGTGCACATGCCGAAGCACCTGGAGGTAAATCTGGCGTTGCTGTGAGGGCTTGCGTAGGAGGGGTCGGTTGGTGGGGGCTGCTTTCTGACTTGGTTTAGTAGGGATGGAATGTACACCTCCAACAGGTAAGAAAGGCCACATTGTTCCTATATCTGGCAGTCATGAAGGGGAGAGAAAGTTGGAGGCTTGGGGGGGCGGGGGTGCTGGAGAGCATGTCTAACATAGCTAGTGACCATTTAGAGTCCTCAGCCTCTTCTCCAGATGCCCACTTTGAAAGATAAAATGAAAGTTCAATAAACGTTTGCAACTTCACTGTTTGGTGGATAGGCAGGCAGGGAAGCATTTCTCGCCCCTTCATTCAAACAGCTTAATTTCATTTGACCAGTGCTATTGAGCGGCTCGCCTTATCACGTTACAGACCTCTCAATAACACTGTGGACAGAGACAGCTGTATTACACCACTTAAGAGCATTCAGGTGCGCTGCCATCCACAATCATTAACTACACACAAAGTGTCTGTTTATGCCAAAGACTGCTCATGTATCTGAAGTGGAACCTAAATAGGAAAAGAGAGTCAGCAGCCAATTCATTTGTTGCTTCATCTTGAATTGCACTGCCATTAGACACTAATCTCTGAACGGCCCACTCTGTCCATGTTGGCAGTAGGCCCATGATCAATACTCTTAGGTCTTATGTGTCGTCACCTCTGTATCTAGTAGAATAAAATAACATGTACAGTAGAGATATTCTTCTGGGTCTTATAAGGTTTCCATTGTTGAGGTACAAAGGTTTATTAACAACAGTTTAGGTTTTAAACAGTATAAAGATCCAATAATCAATAACTACTAATATAAAGAATATATAAAATATATAATATAGTATGTTATTTGGCAACTACTATGAAATTAATATTAAATTAATATTTAATTACAGTTTTATTACATGTATATTACTATTTTCCATATAGTCATGGTTGTTACCTTACATAAAATTTGGATTTGCATATAAATAGAACTGTTTATATACACCACAGAGTATTTTGTAATATTTTGTTCAGCATTTCCTTGAAAAAGATTTGACTACAATGACAATGCACTGTATGCACTGTTATCTATTTGCATTTTTTTTGTTTCTCCGTCTTCTAATCTTTTCAGTTTTGATATATGATGAATTCTGGATACAAGTGATACATTATAGTTACAGCTCAGTTCATTTAGAATCATCATCAGCCGTATTCATCATTCACACACATCTAAAAGTTCTTCATTTTTATCTTATTTAGCCTTATTGCTCTACGAATCATTCAAAACATGCAACACTACATACTGCTGAGAATCATTTATAACATTCATCTGTAACCAATCTGGTTTTACAGTCATATTCAAAAGTTTGAGCAACAACTTGCATTGCTGTTCACATAAGTTGTTACATACATAATGTGGGGAATATAATTAAATGTGGCAATGTGTAAACATAGCAAATAAAAAATATAATAAATTATGCAAAAAAAATGATGAAAAAGGAACCTTTCAATAGAGAATATGTTATTTTCATTTGAAAACCACCAAAACGTGTTCTTTGATTCATTGGGTTATGACTGTACATTATAAAAAACAATGATTTTGAATTTTTGAATTTTTCAACTTTGTGAGCATTTAAGGGAAATTTAATAAACTGAAATTATACAACTGAAATATATTACTAATACATCGAAACGTTCTGTTTATTCAACTAATATTAAATAAACATAAACATGAATAATCAGCATTTTACATCTACAACCTGAAAATTTTAAGTTAAAAAACTCAACATTTCTCTTTCAATAGTTTACTAGCTGCATTATTATAGCGCAGGTCTGAGTACCAGACCCTGTGGTGACCCTCGATAGCTGCTTGTATCATTACCAAGCTGTCTAAGTCTCCTGGGCCCAGTTTCCCAAAGCATCTTAGTATTAGGATCATCCTAACTGCTAGAGAGAGTGTTCAGTGTGATGCTCACACCATTTAAGAAGCATCTTTGTGCTAAGATGCCTTTTGTGAAGGCCAACTCAGATGATCCACAGCATCAGCATTAGGATTAGATTAGATTTAGGTTCTAGGTTGATAGTAAGGTGGTGGTATTGGTTAAGAGTTTGATTTAATGGATTCTCTTACATTTCAGTTCAGTGTTACTGAACTGACTCTCGTCGGGTAGTAGTACTGAACTGACAGTCAGAACAAACTTACTAAAAGACCAAATAGAGACGATACATGAACATATTTCAGAGTTGGAAAACAAGGCTTCCATAACGTGTAACCTTGAAGAATCAAAATAACTGTATAAAAATTTGCTGGCATCAATTTAAAACCAAAATAGCTTTAAAAATCCCTGATTTGTGGCTTAAGCGCTTACTTTCCCCGTACCCCCCCTAGTTACCCACCTACCAGGTCACTGGGTCTTCTGCACGTTTCTGAGTATGTGATCTGCTCCGTCTCTTTTGTTCAAGTTATAATTACATGTCGTGCTGTAATTACTGTATCTCTTATTTGTCCCCACCAATCTACAGATCAATTGTCCCCACTTGTACGTTCAGGGCTTGGTCTATCTCCTTCACTTTGCATGACCCAATGCTGACCACAGGAAGTCACACACCCCCAGAATGACCCACGGAACTATTCCTCATCCGTCCGTGTAACTCACGCTGGGTATCCCACGTTGTTTTATATATTGAATGCTGATGTTGCAAGCTATGTTCCGAGGCCAGAGAGAGATTCCAATCATCTTACAGTGCCCTGCATTAAGCACTGAGCAAAACTGTCAACATGCGAACAAACACGCCGATTTCCAATCCATGGAAAAAAACGTCTGAGCTAATTACAATGAGGGCATTTGTTTCCTTGGTTTTGTGGTCATGTTGGGAAAATTTGCTCTGGCCCTGCTGGGAAAAATGGAAAATAACTGCTGTGCGTTCAAGTTCATATTATTTATTTTCTAACCACAATATAGTTTACGATGTAAAACAATGTACACAATACATAGCCATGCTGATGTTTATCCAGTCTACCATTCTGCTAGTGGAATACCTTATCATGAAAATCTACTGAAGAGGATTAGAACTGAGGGGACACATTACTTGTCACAGATATACAGTACTGCACATCTACACATCTACTCAAAAGTGGAATCACTGTCTTCAATGTAAACACGGTTTCAAAGTACAGTTCCCCACCCACTCCATACAGTCCATATAGGGACACCAAGCTGAAAAACAAGCCGTATTGAATTCATTGTTTCTGTGATGTCACAAGAACCAACACATATACACATTGCCGCTGTGGAATGAGTCTCCAAAATGGCAACTTTACAGGAGAGGGCAAAAACCTCATGTAAGTTTAATGTAACTCAAGGGAACCAAACTTCTTCCAAGCAGTTTTGGCCCTTTTCTGTTGGTCTATTCATCATGGAATTCACACACAGTGTAAACAGCAGCTGCTGTGCTCAAATGATGCACACAAGTAAAAAAATCAACAAACATAGAGATACATGTTTTCCTTTGGACAGCAAGAATATATCCAGCTAGTCAGTCTCAGGCGGCTTTGTTCTGTCCCTTTACAGTAAAGGTATGAGGTAAGTTTCAGCTCTAAGTGGTTTTTACATGGACCACAATACAGGACAACCAATTGGAACAGAGCTCTTGTATATACAGTCATCGTTAAAAGAACAGCTGCACCTGGAAGGAATCAACTGACAGGAATGAAACTGGGTGGGTAGGTTTAACTTCATGAGACATGTGAATGATTGAAGTCTCACAGCCATGCATGCAATGTAAGCAAGGACAGGCCGTATCGCTGTACCTGACCGACCCAACAGCCATGATTGCACACAATCACAGGAAACCATTAGGAACCTTCACAACTCCATACTGCGACGTCTGGCATGTTGCGTTAGCCACCATGGAGGCCTGACACCATGCTGAGAGACACTACTTCTGTATGTGTAGGTCAATAAATATTCCCCATATCAGTCTAAATGTATCATCATTTATTGTTCCTGGTAACCTTTATCTTCCTTCCCAACAGCAATGCAGTCAGACACTTCCTTCTGGGTGCAGCTATTCTTTGGATGATAAGTGTATATCAGTCTTAAAGAAAGCTGTGACATAAAAAGCCTGTATGATTCTGAGCATGTAATAATTTAATTCAGAATCAAATGAATATCCAGAATGCATTTCAACACTGACGATCATATCCTGAGGCAGATAACATACCATAATCATAAGAAATGGTCCCATTTCTTATATACATTAACAATACATGCAGTGCTAGTGTAACTATGGCGACATATTGTCTGTTACAGATGCATGATACTGGAACAGTTTGCGCAAATACATAGGGTCTGTGTACATCCATGCAATTGCACAAGTGTATGATAACAGTTGCAACAGCATATGTTCTCGTATGAATTCATACATGTGGAGTGGTACACAGCTGTCTGTCCCCTAAGACTTTAAAACACATTATGGAACCGTTTGAAACCAGAACCATGGTTTGGTTACCATGTCACAACACAAGAACATTACTACAACTAGCCCGGTGGTATGAAGGTTGATAGTTCATGTACAGATGCACCATGAGTACCCTAATGTAGGTAACTACAAACCCATTACAGTCAGAAAAGTGGTTTATATACATGTTATTATCCTCCCTCCGTTTGCATGTGTAATTAAATGTACTGTCACAAGACACACTTGCGCAAGTGCAAGCTAATACACGTGTTTTTACATAAGCTGCGCTACTGTAATCCACCTGTCGTAGTAAATACACTGCCAATGGTTACACTGGAGCCACATACCCAAAAAGATGTCATTAAAAAATCTTTTTTTTCTGCTTTATATTTAAAACTGAATAAGCAGACATCAAAAATAGCAGTCATTATTATTACGATGAGTGATTCCCAACTTATATCACTTCACTGATATATCACTACAGTATATATCACTTCAATTCACCATATCATGCCAGTTAGCCCAGAGATCAATATCGAAGTACTTTTATTATAGAGATATTACTCTACATTGCTTTTCACCTACGCAACAGGCTGCTTGAGGTCTGTATGTGTTTACTGAGAACATCCTCATATCATTGCTGTCGTAACCAAACCTCACTTCTCAAAGTTGGTAACTTACAGGGGGAAATGAACAAACTTTTACTTCTTAAATGGTCAGGACTCACCAGCAAGTCTAAACCTTTACTCACATGTCTATAGTCTGAAAATGAGTCCGGAGAATTAGCACTGTAGTCTCTGATGTTACTGAGTAATAATAATAAGCATTGGGATTTGATTAGCCTGTGATTTTTAATGGGGTTTAAAGGGGATTCCACTAAAGTTCTGCTTGACTGAATTGCTAGGATGCAAACAATGTCAATTAGAGAGGTCAGATTCTCAGAGTTCAGAGTCAGAGTCTTTAAAAGCTACATCACATGAAGATATGAATGAAATGTTTATGAATATGGTGCCTGAGACTTTGTATTAGACATAGAGATGTATAGGCTGATTAATGGTGGGGAGGTAGATGGAGGCCATTGTAAGACAAACTAGTCCCCGAAGACTAACCTTACGACTAAAACTTACCTTTTCAGGTGTACCACTCTGTAACCATCTTCATCATCATCACATTACACATCGTCGCTGTCCAAAGAAAAACAGGTATCTCCAAAATGGCAATTTTACAGGAGAGGCCGAAAACCTCATTTCATTTGAATGGAAGTCAATGGAACCAGATGTCTTACCAAGCTGTTTTGGGCCATTTCTATTGGTTCATTCTTGGTTCATGAAATTTCCACCCTGTGTAAAGGGCAGCTCATGTGATCAAAGGAGGCATAAAAGTGAAAATCAACCAAAATGGAGATACATGTTTTTCTTTGGACAGCGACGATGTAAAGTTTTGTATGATTTAAATCAATCAAGCTTTATTTAATCTCGGAAGTATAATGGGGCAAGGGACTGAAGTAGTTTCTGTCAGGTGCAAAGAAGTCAATAAAAGAACTTACTGAGATAACAGATTAAAGATGTACCAACACAAAACACACGTTATTAGCAGCTTTGAAGATGAGTGAATAAATTAATGAATGGATGAATGAATTAATGAATTCATATCATCCACATGTTTTGTGTAGACCATTTCCACATGAATGCTATGCACATCTGAATCAAATAAATTCAGTGCATTATATTTTTCAGCCCAGCCTCAAAGTGTGCGTCGTAGGGCATGTATGCACCATTGTGCAACAGTGCGAACTGGGCAGGACGGCAGGGAGCAAGTGATATCAGGGCCGCTCGGCTCTCACCCTGCTCAAGCCAAAAAACCACAGCAGTTAGCATGAGCACCTAGCGAAGCCTTTATCAGCGCTCAGCAGAGTTTCCGCCACCCGACATCCCCCTTCCCTCTGTCTTCTCTCCTTCTACTGCCACACACACACACCACAGATGCAGTGCTGCCCTTACCACACCCTGACACACACACACACAAACACAGCCAAGACAACAGGCCTCACCTTTACAACTCCCGACTCAACAATGGCAACAGCCCCCATCATTTCTTCGGTTAAATACAGTTTAGTACAAATACAGCATTTTGTCAGTTTTTAGGTACACCTAGCCTACCTTCTATCAATTCTCGTTGGCCACTTTATCAGAAACACTCACCATATGTAGGACTGTAGGCCATCTGTTGTTTTGAAATAAAGGGGTAAAGTGGCCACTATACATTTTAATACAGCGACTGTTATGGCTAGGCCTTCAAATCAGGCCATGAATGTAAAAACCCACCACAACATTAATGCTACCTTAAGGTATCATTACTTTGACATTTGTAGTAGTGTGTTAGCTACTACTGTCTAGCTTGACACCCCACAGCTTCTTTCCCACTCACTAAAGCTGCAATGCTTCAAGATTTCAGAACAAAGACTCAAAAACCTGTGTCTAAACCTGTGCGCTTACCTATTACCGTTTTGCTGCAATGTCCATGCTAGCACTAGAAGCTACTTTTAGCTTAGCAAAGCTTTACACACAACCACTCTGATTCATTCTGGCTCATTGAAGCTTCACTGGTGCAAGTTTAGAGAATATAGAAAGGTACAGTTCTCTGCAAAAATCAGAGAGCCTTATTTTATTTCCAGGAAGCATTCCTGAGGACCTTAGATGGTAATCTAGCATTTCCAAAACTGGAAAAGACCCATACAAGAGCTGGTAGACCACCAGATCTTTTGTTGGGTAAACAGTACTTCAAGCTTAGATATTTGAGAAAGAGGAGACAATCAAGCTCCACTCATGCTTTAAATCTGAAATTCATCTATTCCTCTATGCACTGTGAGAGGACAGCTTAACGCAGTGGGTCTGAAAGACATGTAGCTGTCTTCTTACAGTGCATAGATGAAAAGCGCTCACTGAGAAAGGAAAGTGTCAGTGACCTCAACATCATTGCATTAGTTTGGGGTTTCTTTGATCATAAGAAGCAGAACGTGCAAGCAACTTCTAAGACTGAACTTAGCTGGGGAAAACTATTTCTACAGATTTCTTTGGAAAACTGAAAGCACTGAAGTTTGCAACCCCTGCAAAGTTGTATAAACGAGGTGTTTGTAATAAAGTGGTCCATATGTGTACACAGTGTTTATGAAATGAGAACAGCAGTACTGTATCTAATACACTAATGCCAATGCCTCACAAACTACCACTACCATGTCAATGTCTCCGCTGTGATAAGAATGATCATCCACCCTAATAATACCTGATCCGTGGTGGTCCTTCAGTGAGTGTATTAGTAAGGTAAGTGTGCCTAATAAACAGGCAACAAAAAGTGTAGGTCTTACTGTACGGACACTTGTGCACGAAGAGATAAGAAGAAAAGCCATTTCGAAAGGTCTCAGATTATCAGTTCATTTTATCTTGGGTGCTATTGAGACACAGTTACTGTACGCAATATGACTGTGGGTACAGGTTCCTCATTTGGAGTCTACCAGGTACAACGTTTGCAGAGTGACAAACATTCTTCTGAACTTGGTTCCACTTAACTGCAGCTTCTTAGAAGCGAAGTGGTGTCACCAACCATTTATTCCAAAGTTCATTTAAAGTATACTATAGACGTGTGGTCCGTCTTTTTCGACAAGGTTGACCAAAATATGAATTGATTAGTGATCTTCGTTTCAGACCGTTTGAACAGTTGGGAGCCCTCAGGGCCTTTTAGGCCTTCAGAGACAGCCTAGCAAAATATGACTGTCTATAAAGCTTTGTTCATTTTTATTCAATTGAAGCATCATGCTTGTTGTATTTACACTCGTTTTGCATATAGTAGTCTTTTTTGTTGTCCATTTCCAATTGGAAACAAAAGGCTAAATTCTTGATGCACTCAATAGAAAACTTTCCAATCTGAACGGAGCTGGACTGAAGGCCTAACGTGTTGGATTAACCAGTAACATACTCAGGAAACAATTAACATCCACAGTGCAGAAAAGGTGAACCTCTGTGCTAATGACTTCTCCAGAAGCTAAATGGCACATGGTGTTTCAATTAAGGAGATACGACTGGAAGTGTGTGTTTCACAAGTGCTTTGCCCATTAAATAAAGGCAGCACACAGCTAGCTCTTTTCTTCTGACACAGTGCCATTGCCAAATCTCAAACCATTCTGCCCTTTACCATTTTAAAAAATCTGGCTTGTGCCTGGCAAAAAAAAGTGTATCTCTGAACAGGTGAGCTTCATGAACTCACCTGTCTGAAACTGTGAAACTCGTGGCCGAAGTGGCAAGGGTGTGGTGCTGCCATTACCACACACAGTTCACACAAAAATGACCCCATCAGTAGGCTGCTGTTGTTTTAAGGCATTGTCGTCTGATTTCGGACTAAGGACAACCCACATACGTAATTGCTCAGCTCTCAATACAGTGGAAGACGGGGCCCGCCATTACCATGTTTGAAGATCCTGGAAACCATTACGAGCACTGCCACTTTGTTGGTGGAAAACATGTAAAATCTTGCAACTGAGAAATCTGATCTTCTAGATAAAGCGTGAACCACAGTGGTGTGAATCAGGCCTCAGTGCAAACAACTCTCAGAAGACGCATTATAGAGGCTCACGAAGCTGGAACAGTCTACAACAGCATTGCTAAAGACCTGAGTGAGTGTACATCAAGCCACGGGTAGGCAAACCATGCCTACAAACGGAGAAAGGTCAGGACTGCTGCCCTTTGATCACGGAAGGAAAAATAATTTTAAAGGTCAAAGGTTAACACATTTTACAGGAGAACATAAGGGCGGCAGTCCATGATCTCAGGCTGAGGAGACTTTGGGTGATGCAACATGACAATGACCCTCTTCAATACTGTTCCAATCAGCTACAGAAAACGTTTGGTGAAGTCGGTTCTGCTAAAGGCAGGTCTGTGCTTACCGTATCTAGCTTGCACGGCTGATGTTACTCAACATGCTCACTAAGAGACAAACATTTTGTTAGACTGTGCTAGTTTATAAGTGAGACTC
Source organism: Prochilodus magdalenae (assembly GCA_024036415.1). Classification (NCBI taxonomy): domain Eukaryota; kingdom Metazoa; phylum Chordata; class Actinopteri; order Characiformes; family Prochilodontidae; genus Prochilodus; species Prochilodus magdalenae. The sequence continues at coordinate 66,926 of JAMWET010003939.1, read as the reverse complement.
AGTTGACAGTCAGACCAGATCTTGTTAGTAAGTAATGAAGAAATCCAGGTAATTCCAAACGGTTCACTTACCTTTTCTTGCAGTAGTTGGTTTTCTTGTTACTGTATATATACCAATGTTTGTTACAAGCTTTCCAAAAACCATGGAATGCCTTTTACAACTCTTCATATAAATGCCCTAAAGGTCTAAAATGTCCATAACAATATTGACGTGATGCCCTATTAGCTTTGCGCTAACTTACAATTACAGTCCTATAGGGAGGCTAGCAAAAAAATAACATTGTCTTATAAAAAAATTTAAATGAGAGTTTTACATTTATGGCCCAAACTGAAGGCCTAGTAGTCTCTAATAGTCTCGGTTCATGCCTGCATATAGCCAGTTAGGAGTACATCTGCAGTAATGTGGTTGTTAAACCAGAGGCCTCCACTGAGAGTGGTACAGCCCAGTTTGCTGATTGTAACTCTTGTACAGTGAAGACAGATTAGATGAAACTGAAGTTAGCTCCATTCTCATGCTTATTCCACCTTAAATTAAGTAAATAAAAAGTGAAGTATAACTGCTGCACTATTTAAGGTGGAACAGCAATTCAAGTAAGAGATTAGCATATCAATTTCGACGGTGTGGATCTGGCTGACAGAACAGGCAGATGTAGCAGTGGCACCAGAAAGACTGAAGGAATATGAATGGCTGTCATAATTATGAGATATAAAATTATACAAATAGGGCAACATTTTAACTGTTATGATATTTAGTGGTGTAAACAACGAGGGGTGAGAAATACTGCCCTTAGCTAGCATTAGCTTGTAACATACTGACTGTCATATTAATCCCCATTTAAGACCTAAACTTTTTGTTCCTTTGATCTCTAGCTTGCCACCTTATGAGCATGTGTGTTTGGGAGAGCGTGGGTTTATGAGATGGGCTGGTCTACATCATAGTAGTTCTCTACTCTATATGAAATACTAAGAACGATTTTTTTTACATACTACAGCATGACTGTTTTAAAGGTGATGTCAGTTCATGGAAGGTCACGAATGGTTGGGTTCATCAAGAGTGGTAAATGAATTAGTCATCTCTGATCCCCGGATCTGTAAACTGCTCATAGTCTTTGTTTTAGTCAATGGAAATTATGACACGGACGAAGATGCTAGGTATCATTCATTTGTTTCTGCTGTGTTACCCTTTTGAATTCACTGACCAGTAATTCTAGGTAACAAATACTGTAACGGGTTTAGGAACAAAAGGCACAGACGGGTAGCTTGACCCTAATACTAAAGTGAAAGTGTCATTACTTCTGTGAAACTGTGGTTCAACTGTAGAAACTCTTACTGGCTTTACAGTAGCGATAGAAACCAGGAGTCACCCAAATTTAGTCAATACCGAGTTTTCACGTGTTGTATTGAAGATGGTAAAACAGCGCTAAGTCCTTTCCATTACGTTTTCCCTGGGGTCTGTTACCTTCGTAGCATTAATTGATTTAGAAAAGGTACATTTTAGCCATCAGGTTTATTTCAGTGTTCACTCCATTTACACAGCACACTCCATTTGATGTCATAGCTTTCTGTGAGGGAGCATTTATAAAGGGAAGTCTGAATGTTAGGACACACAGTATAGGCTCCAGTATAGCATACATATACAATAACATTCCAATATGTTATATAAACCATGCAAATAACTGTGTTTATTAATCAAAATAGACAAAATAGAGGTCTGAAAGGATTTCATTTTTGTTGCCACATCAAACAGTTGCTGTCTCTTGTCTCCTGAGCGAAATACAGTGAGCTAAATGTCTCATTTAACTTTATCGTCAGGCTTTCCAGCTTTAGCTAGAGCATGATATGACCCACGAGAGAAACTTTTATGATTGTCTTATTTTCCCTAGGACTGAATTCGGTGCAACCCAGTGACATCATGGTATTGCGACAACAGTAGCCTACTAGGGGAGGAATTTTCCCAATTTGTCCCAACTTTCATATTTGGTGTATCTACCTTAACAGTACTGGGCACAAACATGTCTTAACAGTCAGGATTCCCTTTACAGACTTCAGGCGTCTGGTGTCACCACTGTGAACAATTCTGGCCTGGTTTAAAACAAAGCATGGCATTGTAAGCATCTTCATTCTGATCATATTCAGTTTTCTGTTTTTAACTGCAGTGCATTTCAGAGCAGGAACTGATATTCTGATTCAGAAGCAGCTCTCGGCCTAAAATAAAACAAGAGAGATCTAAAAACGTCACAAAGTAGTGCAGATGCTGTTACTAAGTTAACCAAACTGACCGAAGAAAAAATTTCACTTATGCTCAGATTTGTTACTACCCACTTCTAAGTAAAGTATACAAATGGGTTTGTCTCCTTCAAGTGAATATAAATATACAGCAAAGCTGATGTGAAAGAAGCAAGTCAAACTTGACCTTTTGACCCGGTGAGCCAGGCGTAGTGCTCCTTTTTGGAGCTGTAAAACTCCACAGTTGACTTATCAGTATGGTCTAGGGTCATCTGCCTGCTGGAAGGTCAGGTACTATTCAGGATTGGGGCACTAGGTAGCTGCACAAATAGCTGCACCCAGAAGGAATTAATCAACAGGAATGAAACTTGGTGTGCAGGGTTGGCATCATGAGACAAATGATTAAGGTTTCGTGCTCGGCCACACATGCGACGCAAGCAAGGATGTGCCTTATCGCTGTACCTGTCTTCAGTGATGAGTCCTGATTTAGTCTTGGTGGAGACAACCAATGAACCCTGGTCGTGGAGACACCGTGGTCATCGCCAAGATGAATGGTTTGTTTTCACATGTCACATGTCCAGAAGGTCTGTTATCATGCCACCTCCATCCCTACCACACAATCTGGGGGAACTGTGTGAGAATATTTAAGCTGCGTGGGATGGATTATCATGGGGCGCCATTAGGAACCTCTACAACTCAATGTGAAGATGTCTGGCATGTTGTGTTAGCAAACATAGCGGCCGAAAGCCATACTGAGAGACGCTACATCATTATGTGTAGCTCAATAAATATCGTTCATATCAGTCTTAATTTTTAGTCTTTTATCCTTTTCGTTAATAGTCAGGACTCACACAAAGCAGGCATTAAGGGGGAGGTGGATCATTCTCAGCACTGCGGTCATACGCCCACATTATTAGGTACCTTTATATCTACACTCATTGTCCATTTTATCAGCTCTAAATGAACCATATTGGAGCACTGCCTAGTTCTACAGTTACAGACTGTAGTCCATCTGTTTCTCTGTATACTTATCCCCCCATGTATTGTTATCCCCCTTTTGCCCTGTTCGTCATTGGTCAGGACCCCCACAGAACCACCACGGAGCAGGTATTATGTGGGTGGTGGATCACTCTCAGTACTGCACTGCACTGACATGATGGTGGTGTGTTAGTGTGTGTTCTGTTGGTGTGAGTGGATCAGACACAGCAGTCTATGTCTATTAGACACGCCTACTTTGCTGGTCCACCTTGTAGATGTACAATCAGAGAAGATAGCTCATCTGCTGCTGCAGTTTGTGTTGGTCATCCTCTAGTCCCTGATCAGTGGTCCCAGGATGCTGCCCGCAGGATGCTGTTGACTGGATAGTTCTGGTTGGTGGACGATTCTCAGTCCAGCTGTGACTGTGAGGAGTTCAATCACTCCAGCAGCACTGCTGTGTCTGATCCACTCACACCAGCACAACACATACTAACACACCTCCACGTCAGTGTCACTGCAGTGGTGCTGGAGTGATTCACCACACACATGATACGTCCTCTATGATGACTAACCAATGAAGAGGATTAACAGTTTATGTAGAGAAACAGATGTACTACAGTCTCTAACTGTAGAACTAGTAGGAGCATCTATATGGTCAGTGGAGCTGATAAAATGGACAGTGAGTGTAGAAACAAGGAGGTGTACCTAATGTAGTGACCAGTTGGTTTTAAACAGTTCACAAATTATATTCTTCAGGATTCATCTTGCAGCTAGACCATGCCATCAAATGATCAATACTGACAAGTGAGCCAGTTCCACTGGCAGACCTATATGCCCATGCCACCATTTATGTTTGAAAGTGTTTAGATCAGCATTTTCTGTCGTTCTTTATGTCTTCATCTTTCCATCACTCTGGCTGCGGTCAGTCTCCATCTCCTCTGTTCATAAGACCTTATAAGACCTTGTCCTCGACCTCTAGTCTTGTTTTCTTTTATATCCTTTTATAGCAAACAACAACCTGGCCTTATTGTTCTGGAGCCCTCACAGCGGTTTGCATGTTGCAGTAAACCCTCTGAAGTGTAACAGTCTAAACTCTCTGAACCCAAAGCAGCGAATAGTTCTTCAGTGGAGACACATATACATTGAGGCTTGATCTGTTCAACAGTTTTTCTTCATGATTGAAAGTATTCCTTGGTGTTCCCTCACTGTGGTCCTCTGCGGTCTGCTAGTCTTTTGTTTTTGCTAAGTTCACCAATGCATTCTTGCATCTTAACAATTGTACCAAACAGTTGATTGTGACACACCTAAGGTTTTGGCTGTGTTTTGATTTGATTTTCCTGGCATTGACACGTTGACACGTCTTTGATCTTCTTGTTGAGAAACAACAGCAACAGACTCCAGATGGAAATGTCACATCCACATCGAACTCTAGACCTTTTTCATCCGTGTACCAAAATACAGCCAGAAATGTTTGGTCAGAATGGTAATATTCTGACCAAATAATATGAACTCACACAGGGTTTCAAATTTTGGGTGGGGTGTGGGTGGGGGAGTAACACCCCGTGAAGGTGAGGGACAGAATTGTCCGGTGTTATTTACTTAAATACTTGAAATTGGAATTTTCTTAATAAATGAATGCCAACATGCATTCCATGCTGGTCAACGCTAGATTAGACTTGTCTGGTGCTGGTTTAGCTGGTAACCCAGCAGGGCCATGCTACTACAATCCATATGCTGGTTTTGCTGGGGACCAGCCATGTAGGTTAATGCTTGTTGTTTTGGTGGGCCTCACACTCACCTTGTTTTTCAGTGCTTGCCGTCTAAATTTTCATTGTGTTCAACATTAGATTGTTCCCCTTGGAAAAACTGTAAACTTGGACAGCCTGAGTTCATAAGCATAAACTCTAGTGTGGTTGTTTGTGGCCTATTATGATTATGTAGACTGATATTTTTATCAAATGTGTTACCAATGTGAAGAGTTCACATTTTTCCATTAGTAACAGTGGTTTTCTTAGTACTTTCAAACTTCTGTACTCCACATATACTCACCCAAATGTGGTGTGTAGATCTATTCTAGTAGCAGCCAACATTACTACATTACGTAGTGGCATAGTATACTACAGCTTTACCACCACACAGCACAGGTGATCAGTGGTGGACTGTAACTCAGTAAGTGTAATGTGTTAGTGTACTGTAAGTAGTGTGTTGGTGTACAGTAACTCAGTAAGTGTAATGCGTTAGTGTGCTGTAAGTAGTGTGTTGGTGTGCAGTAACTCAGTAAGTGTAATGCGTTAGTGTGCTGTAAGTAGTGTGTTGGTGTACAGTAACTCATTGAGTGTAATGTGTTAGTGTACTGTATGTAGTGGGTTGGTGTACAGTAACTCAGTAAGTGTAATGTGTCAGTGTACTGTAAGTAGTGTGTTGGTGTACAGTAACTGAGTAAGTGTAATGTGTAAGTGGTGTGTAAGTAGTGTGTTGGTGTACACTAACTCGGTAAGTGTAATGTGTTAGTGTGCTGTAAGTAGTGTGTTGGTGTACACTAACTCAGTAAGTGTAATGTGTTAGTGTACTGTAAGTAGCGTGTTGGTGTACACTAACTCGGTACGTGTAATGTGTTAGGGTGCTGTAAGTAGCGTGTTGGTGTACAGTAACTCAGTAAGTGTAATGTGTTAGTGTACTGTAAGGAGTGTGTTGGTGTACAGTAACTCAGTAAGTGTAATGTGTTAGTGTGCTGTAAGGAGTGTGTTGGTGTACAGTAACTCAGTAAGTGTAATGTGTTAGTGTACTGTAAGGAGTGTGTTGGTGTACAGTAACTCAGTAAGTGTAATGTGTTAGTGTGCTGTAAGTAGTGTGTTGGTGTACAGTAACTCAGTAAGTGTAATGTGTTAGTGTACTGTAAGGAGTGTGTTGGTGCACAGTAACTCAGTAATTGTAATGTGTTAGTGTACTGTAAGTAGTGTGTTGGTGTACAGTAACTTAGTAAGTGTAATGCGTTAGTGTACTGTAAGTAGTGTGTTGGTGTACAGTAACTTAGTAAGTGTAATGTGTTAGTGTACTGTAAGTAGTGTGTTGGTGCACAGTAACTCAGTAATTGTAATGTGTTAGTGTACTGTAAGTAGTGTGTTGGTGTACAGTAACTTAGTAAGTGTAATGCGTTAGTGTACTGTAAGTAGTGTGGTGGTGTACAGTAACTCAGTAAGTGTAATGTGTTAGTATGCTGTAAGTAGTGTGTTGGTGTACAGTAACTCAGTAAGTGTAATGTGTTAGTGTACTGTAAGTAGTGTGGTGGTGTACAGTAACTCAGTAAGTGTAATGTGTTAGTATGCTGTAAGTAGTGTGTTGGTGTACAGTAACTCAGTAAGTGTAATGTGTTAGTGTACTGTAAGTAGTGTGTTGGTGTACAGTAACTCAGTAAGTGTAATGTGTTAGTGTACTGTAAGTAGTGTGTTGGTGTACAGTAACTCAGTAAGTGTAATGTGTTAGTGTACTGTAAGTAGTGTGTTGGTGTACAGTAACTCAGTAAGTGTAATGTGTAAAAACTAAAAAAGTGTGAAGTGAGTCCCCCAATACAGCGCTCACTTTGTTTTGAGCTGGTTTGAGCTGTTGGACAGAGCTGGGTTCTAGCTAATGGAAATTGTTCTCCTTCAGTGTTCTGTGCTGATGTTGATTTAAATAGACGTCAGTGTCAGACTAATTAATGAGCTTCTATCAAAGACTAGTGGACTGAGAGACACTAGAGTCTCTTCACCTACACTGAGCTGATTAAGAGTCCTGTTCCAGAAATGATAATAGGACATTAGAGCCGTAATAAACCATGCTTGTTATACTGTCCATGCTTAAGTACACGTCAAGGTAAATACTTTAGTACTTGTATTCCAGTGGAGGTCTAAAGGGAGAAACCTTTTTAGAGGTATATTTTGCCTTCTCTACTTTAACCCAAGTGCATGGTTTGTGTTCTTTGTTCACCATTGCAGGTGACTCAATCATGAATATGAATGAATAAATCTTACAAATCAATCATAGAAGCTACTAGTGTCCCTAGAACAATGGACTGGCCACACTAGAGTCAAGAGATCAGTAACATGTAACAGGGATTACTTGGTTCAAAAGATGCAACCAAGTTCTAAGACTGAACTTTAAGGTGTAGAAAAATATCCCTATGTAAAATTTGAAGGAAAAAAGGTGCACAATAAATACAGATGAAAAATTAGTTACCATGCGTGTTTAAGGTGGTAGTAACTTCAGGCTCCTGCAGGTGGCGCTGCATGAGAACGCCGGGGCTATATAAACGGGATGGCCGGATTCATAGATTGAGAAGAGGTGCTACAGGGCAGTAGACATCTCATTCCATGTGTGGTTAACGAGTCCAAAGCAGATGGTAATGACTGGCTAAAAGGAGTAATTGGATTTGGGCGTGCCAAAGACCATAGTGTGAAGTAAGTAGCTGAATCTGCAGGTGTATGGAAGCGTACGGTCATATGGGTCTACCAGCAGTAGCTAAAATCCCAGCCTACCGAGAATTCTCCTCAGAATTGTGCCAGAGAGGCATCCACCAAATCTGGCCCAACTGCACTATTCTTTGATGGGAGAGTTTCTGAACACTGATGTGGCCTACATCCAGACACTTGTTCAGTCCATGCCAAATCCAATCACAGCTGTTGTTTGTGCTTGTGGAGGTATTACATGCTACTAGGTGTGTTTCAGTCACAGGTAACTACCGTATTTACATGTGTCCACCGTCCAATGAGTTTGGTGGGATTTTCTTGAACTTGAACAGTAAAGGTGTTTCTAAACACCTCAGAATTAATTTACTAGCACCATCAGAAGTTACCTCCTGGGTGAAAATGAGCCACTCCCACTCCATGACTCCCACTATCATGTTTTATAGATTACGTGGAGTGCTTTGAATCGTGGACATTTACAAGTTAAATAATTTGTTCCCCCGAACTCTGCAGGCTATTTAAATACCTTTTAAGCAAACTGTAACCTGGCCATCCTGTTTTTATTGACTACCATCTCGGTTTGGTTTTTGCAGTATATCATTTGCAAGTGAGAGGCCATTGACCAATCCACACCTGCATCCTGAAGACTGCTTTGGTAGCTGTACAGGCATTTATTGTTCAGTAGTACTAGTGAACTTGCTTGGTCCATTGACGGTTTTCTAAGCTTACCAGTTCACTCTGTCACTCTGTGTTTTAATAACTCTATATTGATTTTGGCAGGCCTTAGATTTGGCCAGTGTCTCTGTTCTCAGCCTTGCAAAGGTTTCCTTGACTTTCATTGGCACTACTTTAGTGTTCATGGTGTTCAACTGCAAAGGCGGACTCAAAGGACCAAATACTTAGAATCTAGGCTAGATGCTGAAAGCTCCATTATGCCTGCACTAATGATGTAATGAAACATGCCTCTTAACAGGAAAGCGAATATATACATATAGATATATAGTTAATATGCTATAGAACAACAGATCTGAGATCACACACATACAACAATAACGACAGAAATGCAAAAAAGTGTTCGTGCCTCTGCAACCTGTACTCAAAGATGGTTTATCTTTTCATCTGAGATGTCTAGGGAACTCATATTGTGTCCTCTACAACACAAAAGGATCATTTCGAAATGTGCTTCGCGGTAACCTTGTGAAAACACAGCGCTCTATTGCGAAACATTCTGGTGAGCCACTCCACTGCTGCCAGCAGATTTAGACGAATCTCCATACAAAGATGTATTTAAAACAAAGCTAAAGAGGGCATATATCACAGAAATAGTTGCACTGCCATGCTCTGCACTTGTGTAATTAAACAAAAACAAAGCCCAAAACAAAGCCAACATGGGTAATATACGGTCTCTGAGCTGGCCTTGAAAGTAGTGTTTGTAACCAAAAGGGCTGAGCATGGAGTGATAGGCCTCTGATGTCAGTTTAGTTGGAGTAGTAAATAGATGTGAACACCATGCAGGGAAAATCCCCTTGGAGATTGGTTTTCACAGTGGTGCTTCCCAGAAGAGGTGACCAGTGCAATTATAATGGCTGCCTGTAGGAGGATCTTTTAAATTAAAACAGAGGTGGAAAAAAACAGATGGGATCATATGCCGTTTTGGAGAAGACTCGTGTCATTGAGGCCTATGTATCACTGTAAAAACCCACAAATCGCTGAATTATGACCCGAATTAAAACAAAATTAGATCAGCCTTTCATGGTGGTACTCACAAGAGATGGGTTTAGTTAGTGAAGGAGCTATTTCGAGAGCTTGGCCCACAAAGTACTCAGAAATAACTTAAAGCTACCGGAGTTATGGTTCTTGTTAAACAGCTCAAAGCTGGTTGAATAATGTTGAAAAAGGAAAAATGGAGTCAAGTCCCAGGGCAATCTGAAACCAACATGACTTACTTCCTGTCTCTGGTGATACTGAGCATGATTAATCATATCAATATCAGAAACTGTATATCTACTGTAAAGATTTCCGCCGCCTTTAAAACGTCTGAGTTTTGACTACATCATTGTGCACCAGTGGGTGGGGACAGTAATGTTAATCAATAACATAGTATGTTTCACCTCCCAGCATGCTCACCTACCACTGCATGAGGATGCTCGGCTAGTTCCCTGATAGCATGTTTCACACAGTAACACAGAAACACATTACAGCTTCCCATTCAAGTCAACATTAACTTAGTTCTTGTCATGATAGTGTTCAAAACACATTAGAGAGTTTTCGATACCATATGAACCTGTTACATAAAGACAGCTAGACTTATTGTTGACATAAAAAGAAATCCCTGCTATAAAAGCTACATCATTTATGCTCTAGGGACTTGGAGAACTCTCTGACGCAAATGTGTTATTGGATGCAAGACGCAGAATGGGGCATTATGGGGCAGTCGTGGGTTGGAGGTTAGGGAACCAACCTTGTGACCAGAGGGTCGCCGGTTCGATTCCCTGAGCCTATAGTAATGACTGAGGTGCCCTTGAGCAAGGCACCTAACCCCTAACTGCTTCCCGGGTGCCGTGGATAGGGCTGCCCACCGCTCCGGGTAAGTGTGCTCACTGCCCCCTAGTGTGTTCACTGGTGAGTGTGTTTGTGGTGTTTCACTTAACGGATGGGTTAAATGCGGAGACTAATTTCCCCACTGTGGGATCAACAAGGGATTTAAATCTTCAAAAATGCATATACAACATATATAACTATACTATGTGTAATGTGGGTTATTGTTCTTTGGGCCCCTTCCCCGAACAGATGAATCTGATGATTGTGAACGCATTGATACAGATTTAAAAAGAGAACATGGTGAAGGATGAGTCTTTCTGGGGTGTGAGTGGATTATCTACATCTCAGCATAGAGTTGTAGAGGTTCCTGATGGTGTCCTGTGATAATCCATCCCATGCAGCTTGAATATTCTCACACAGTTCCTGCAGATGGTGCGGTAGGGGTGGAGGTGGAGTGAAACCAGGCCATCTGGACGTGTGACTCGTGACAACAAACCATTCATCTTGGTGGTGACCACGGTGCCTCCACATATGGATTTGTTGTTCGTCTCCACCAAGACAAAAGCAGGACTGCTGCCATTCTGAGTCACTCCATCCTTCTTGCACAACACCTATGCAGTCTTTGGTGACACTGATGTGGTGTTATGTCTTTGTAATGGTCTGTGTGCATGTAGTCCTGCATCGTGCAGCTGTCTGCCAGTGGCACTGCCACTAACAGGATGACGCATGACATCACTGCTCGCTTAATGTCCAGAATCGTGGCTGTTGGGTCAGTCAGGTATAGCGATAAGGCCCATCCCTTTTCAGGTCACATGTGTGACTGAGCGTAAAACCCACCAAGTTTCATTTCTGTCAATTGATTTCTTCTGTATGGTGGCCGGGAAGCACAAAACAAATAAATAATTTAGAAAACAAAAATTTTAAAAAATTTAAATAAATATACAGTCAAGATTTTTTTTTGTTTTTAAATTTGTTTTTATTTTTGTAATTTTGTTTTCTGAAATGTTCATTTGTTTTGCACTTCTCGGCCACCATACTTCTGGGTGCAACTATTTGTGCAGCTATTCTCTTACTGATGAGTGTATTTACATGTTTATTTAGTTTGTTTATTTCAGTTTTTATATATTTTAGGTCTTATTATGATTACTACTAGTATTTGTAAGCCAAACCCAGTTTGAACAAGTATGGTATCCTCATGCAAGTTTGAAAGTTTGCTTAACATGACTTTAATGGTATATAAATTGTAAAAGCCTTTATCAGTAAGGACACTGGATCCCCAACTTTGCTTTAATTACCATACGTCTTTGTCAGATCTACTGTAGATCTACTGTCATGATGAGGAGAACAGCTGGGGCCCAGATTAGACGAAATTGACAAGAAGCATTTGAATACACTTTGGCTACACTACAGACCTCAGTGCATGACAACGCCTGTGCAAAAACATTCTGGTAAATAGTAAGTGGTACTGTAGGCAAGGAAGTGGGCCTATTTTTGTGATAGAATTCTCTATTGGTTTTGAATTCAGCATGACAAAATGGAAAGTTTCCATAAAAGCAAGACAGCTTGGAATTAGCAAACAACTCTGGCTCAGTTATCCACACAGTGGGACAGGAAGGTCGTAAGTACAATGTGCAGGCACGTTAGAGCTCACCAAATCCACCTCAGATGATCTCAGAGTTGAGGTTTAGAAAAATAAGGGAAGTTTTAAACTGTAGTGATGATGTGGCCTTGCAGGACTGCAGGTAGTGCTGTGCAGTACCGATCAAACTCACTTTGGCAGTGATGTTAATGAAGTTGGGAGGATACTTTCAAGATTTATTCCGATACAGATTACTTGTTAATAAATGTAGCTGTGACCTAATCCAAAGGATTACTATATTAAAGTAATGTAATCTGATTACTTTTTGTTACTTTTGGATTACATATAGTTAAATCAAGTTAATTACATATAATTAAATAAAGACATACGAAAAAAAACTTTAATGAATGTCTTTCATTAACAAAAGACAAACACTTTATATATTGTCGCTGTCCAAAGAAAAACAAAATGGCAACTTTACAGGAGAGGCCAAAAACCACATTAAATCTGAATGCAAGTCAATGGAACCAGACGTCTTTCCAAACACTTTTGGGCCATTTCTGTTGGTTCATTCATCATGCAATTCTCACACATAACATACAGCATGACCTGAGTTTTAGTTACTCATGGGCACTTTGAATGATGTCAAGTTCATTAGGAACATGAAAAGAGGGAATCTGAATAACTCTGAATGGGCATCTTTAGTATCTGCTAAGAGGCTGTGCTACTTCATATGTGGCTTCATATTATTAGCGTGGAATGCAATGTAACTCTCGTCCACTCAACTCCTCACAGTTTCAGCAGCCACACAAATGTATCCTAGGAGATTTCAGATGAATACTAAGGGGAGCTGATTGTCTTGGTTACAAATAATGTCTATTGGCACATATCAACCTTTTACTTCCCTCATCCGAAGAAAGAAATCATTTATGCAGAACCTAAACTAAGTCTAGCGCTCACCAGACTTCTCTCTCTTTTTAGGTTTCAGAAGTGAAGTTGATATTAATACAGTTCAGCATGAAAGGTTCAGCATCTGGAAGGGTAACGTTCACAAGATTTTGATTTATTTGCAGTCAACTACAGAAGTTTATGGAGCAGCAAGCGCTAAAGAATGGAGCTCACGGTTAAATCAGATGCTGCTGTAGCTTTAGGAGATATGTGAAGTCAAAGTAAATGCTTGATTCAAATATGAAAAGAACATATTAAATTGTCTATAGACTAGAGGTGGCTTTAATGTGTTCCTCATAATGCGTTCCTGATTTTATGTACCTGTAATCTGAGTACTGTCATGTAGTGTGTTACTGTAACTGTAACTTTTCATATCCTGATTACGTAACAGCCTTACATGTGTGCTGTCACCAGCCCTGCACCTAAGCTGACAATAATGAAGTTAAAGAATCTTGTAAATATTATTATTATTATTTTTATAAATATTTTATTATTATTATTATTATTATTATTATTATTATTATTATTATTATTATTTAACTTAACTGTAAAGGTCAGGATGCCATGAAAGCACACAAATAAGAATTTTAAACAGCAATATTCCAGAAACTGTAATAGACACAATGCTAACTTTTCTCTTACTCATCTCTTAAAAGATGAAGATAAAACTGAAAAGCAAAAATGATGCTGATGAGTCATGGTACACTGCAAAGCTGAACACCACTTGGCCAGGCAAACTAAACCTAGAAACATAATTTAGTAGGGCAAAATAATAATTATATCAGGTTTGACAAGGTGATTATATAATATCACAAATATTGTAAATAACATCATGGTTACGTGGCTTAATAATTCTAGTATCAGGGATTTAGGTAGGGCTGGATTGGATGGAAGGTCCTGGGCATCCCACGACTGCCCACACATCAGGAGGTCTCATCGTGTTTAACACTATGTTTATTTACAGTTAATCTGGATAAACTGTATAAACTGTAAATGTGATCAGCTTAATGGGAACATGATTCAATAGAAGCCCATTGCTATAGAAACCCATTCCAATCAGGTCAATGAGAAAAGCTGCCTGTGTGTTCTTTCACTTTCTCTGTTTCTGCCTCTTGTATGTTAATTATTTCACTCATCAGGTTGACAGGACTTCCTATAATATAAATACTGACTTATTTTTTACATTATCTCAAGAATAAACAAATTATTGTGTATGTCACTGCAGTTAGGACAAAACTTATATTTATTTAAATTATAAATAGACTAATGAAATAGCTTAAAATTGCTCAGAAACATATTATATATATATATATATATATATATATATATATATATATATATATATATATATATATATATATATATATATATATATATACATATATATATATTGTTTGTGTGTTTGTGTCTGTGTTTTTCATGATTTTTTTTTTTTTTTTTGTTCTACTACCAAAGAAAAAGAAGTAATAATGGGCTTCCATACGAAAGGTTGGTATTGAGTAAGAGGAGTAAGTACCAGTCAGACCCTCCACCATAGGACCACCCAAGACCTCTGTCACAATGTTCAGGTACGCTTATGCAAGGCTCGTGTAAGATTAGGTAAGAGTGGCTGTGCACACAATTATTCTTTAGCAAAACAGACGCATTTTAGTGACTAGTCTTTTGACGACGACCAAGACGTCACTTCCGTTCACATCTGGCTCGCTTACCGTTTTCTCTCTGTTACAACCGGAAGTGGACACCGCTCAGTCAAACAGCGACTAGCAGCTGTGCTAACTACCCTAAAGATGGACACGCTAATACTGGTAAAAATGACAATTGTGTGATATTGGCCATCATCTAACGTGCAATGTGTTTATTCTAAACCTCCATGAGAATGAGGCAGTAATGATACGATGCCATAGAATGTAAGGTAACGCTGACTAGCCCTTTCTAACGTTAGCAGTGAAGCTCACTGACAGAAACAGATGAAAACTAACCCCCGCTTAGTTCTTTAACTCCGAGTTTACATTTGCGAAAAGTCTTACTTTTATACTGTAGAGCTTTATCGGGGACCTATTTGAGCTGTTTTGGGGGTAACAAAGCTAATAACCAAGTAAATACCTATTCCTCGTAAGCTAAAACATTTCAACATAAGGGTGAGAGCTAGTTAGCCAAGTTAGCTAGCGAAGTTGCTGAAATCACATAGCGTCCGAACTATGACACGTTAGTGATAACCAAGCTACATAAATATAAGTCCAGAAAGGCATAACACATAAAGACAGCAGCGTTTATTTCATGGTCTGGTTCTTTTGATGAGAGTATATTATGAAAATCTGTATTTTGTGCTGTGTACAGTGCTTTGTAGTACAGAGATATCGAACCCTTTATACTTAACTGTAGCTTAGACTCCATACCACACTTTAGTGGTAATACCGTCCAGATCTCTTAGATACATATATTTATTAATATGATATGTTTCAGTTACATCAGTATTTATCCTGGAATGTATTTTAGTCCTTCAGGATCAGACTCTGCCTAATCATCAGTCCAACCTTTGCCTTTGATATGCTGATCTATGCAGGAGTAGATGAAACCGTAATCGTGCTTACTGATTAACCTTAATGCTCGGTTGTGCTTCTGCTGTTATAGGAGCCCTCACTGTACACTGTTAAAGCGGTCTTAATTATGGACAACGATGGAGAACGTCTCTATGCTAAGGTGAGACACATAACCTGGCAACTTCCTATGTGTTCTAATCCAGCTCCATCTGGCTCCTGTCCCTGGCAGTCCCCTGACAGAGCTCGAAGTCGCCATTTCACTATTTTCACTAATACACTATTTTATTTCATTTTCTATTCATTTACTGCATTTTTTCAGGTGGTCATGATAGAGAAATGGTGTGGGTGTTGTTTTGAGGTGTAAGCCTAAATTGATTTCTTCAGTTGATAGCTATTAGGCTATTGTTTTTTTTTTTGCTTTTGTTTTTTTTTTCCACATTTTGTTCACAGGGTTGAGGATTAAGATCATACCTGTAGAAGTGTTATGTAAGCAGGATACAAAAAAAGTTACTGTATTCTTTTGCAGTTACAGAAAAAATACAAACAGCAGTCAGATTGTAGGTACATTTGGAAAAACAATGTGATTTTTCACATTGGCAGATTCTACTGCAGCGACTGATGTTGCAGTAAACTCTATATTTTTGTTTAGTACTATATGACATTTTACAGTTTGATTAGATATAAATAAAGTTTTTAAATAACCTTAACTAATCTGACCTGGTTGGAACAGTTTCAAAAAGTGAAAAGAAAGCAGGTCTCATTAGTAGTCAACTTAGTTTTTATTTTCACGTACATGGTAGTTTTTGAATAGTGGATGCAAAATGTCCCAGGAGCGCAACAGTGATACAAACTTTCTCTATCTTTTAGTCTCAGGGAATTATTTTTTTTTTCTGGTAAAATTTTTTGTTTCCTGGAGAATAAAGCTTGATTTTTAAACTTAATTTTTAAACTGCTTTTCACATATGCACATGTGCCAAATGTGTCATCAGTGCAGACTATTGTGAGCCACAGTATTTCACTGGTACTGCAGTTTTTGTGTTTGGCACATATTAAATTCTTGTTGAAAAAAGTTTTAAAAATAATAATATAGATATTTTTATTATTAATTATATTACTCTTTATTTAACTATACATCTTTAATTAAATGTAGACTTAGCAGATTACTTTATTGCAGTAATCCTTTGTTCCAGTTACATTATTATTAATCTGTAGCAGAATTTCTTTTTTTCGGTGTAACATTGATAACTTTTTATCTGATGACAGTGGCCTTTGCCAAAACTTAGGCCCTATCCCATTTTTATTTTTATTTATTTATTTATTTTTTTAAACCCCAACTCCTTGAGTTACAAGGGATAGTAGTTACAATCTCCCCCCTATGAAAAGGGGCAACCCTTCAAGAAACGGATACGTCATCTGGTGTCATCAGCTACTTTTATGTGCAGACAGACAAAAAGCATGGGCTTGCTATTCATTCACTTCATTCAACTTCGTTAACAGGCTACTAGTGGTGCTCTGTAGGTGACCCTGCCAGTCTGCAGTGATAGCAAAGAAGGGTTAACTTCAGCTTCTCACTGCTTAAATACATTTAGGGCACCATATGCCTTCAAAGAAGGAGCATGACAATTATTTATTATCACCACCAAGAATTCTTTGGTGATATGAAACTTTTTAATCGCCAGCTTCATGATCGAATTTTGCCTTTCCACCTTAAATGGACACAGCAACCTCAGGTACCAGAACATAACTGTTGGGCCATTGAAGGTGAAGTGGGAAATTTCGCTAAGTAGCAACTGACAAAGGTTATCTTAAAATACAGCAGCTTTTTAACAGGGAAAATACTTATAGCCATCTTATATTGCAGCCATCTTGCCGATGATTCACAGGGCAGGAAATTTCTTATAACACTCCGTTTGGTGTGTGCCTCTGAAAAATCTCTGTTTGAAAGGCCATGTAGCCCTAACACTTCTCTATCCCTTCATCTTGACAAGAATCGGGACAACCCTACCCCTTAGACATGAACGGAACGGTAAGTGTTAGGGGCAAGGGGTGAAATGGGATTGGGCCTTAGAGGTAGTGGTGGTCTCTCCTGCTAATGCTCTCTTATTGGTGGAGCACCAACGTACTTGGCATACTGACAACACATTGGCAGCTGAAAATGTAAAATGTAGAGTCCAGTGCTTACCAGAGTAATGTGAGGGGGTCATGATGGTTGTTTGTCCTTGTTACTACATACTGTCAGTAAGTTTGGAGAGACAGATTGTGTTGTAACGTCTGTATGATTCACATCTTTTTCAGTATTATGATGACACTTACCCTACAGTTAAAGAACAAAAAGCCTTTGAGAAGAACATCTTCAACAAGACACACAGAACAGACAGTAAGGGATTTCTTTGTGTATGTATGTAAGATAGTTTATGTGTACCTTTTTGACTACATTGAGTCCTAAAATACTGTTTTTCTTTTTTTAAAGGTGAAATTGCTTTGCTTGAAGGCCTTACTGTTGTGTACAAGAGCAACATAGATCTGTATTTCTATGTAATCGGCAGTTCGCATGAAAATGAGGTATTTATAGAATCTTGATTCTCTGAACTATAACTAATTAACCATCTATTCATGAATCATGTAAGCCCATCTGTTTTTTTTTTCTTTTTCTTTTCCCACAGCTGATGCTCATGTCAGTGTTGAATTGCCTGTTTGACTCCTTGAGTCAAATGTTGAGGTATGAAACCATTCTTTGACCGTATACTGTTCCCCGGTCAGTCTGTCACCACTAGTAATAAGATTGCTTTTCTTTCAGGAAAAATGTGGAAAAGAGAGCCTTACTGGAGAACATGGAGGGCCTTTTCTTAGCTGTCGATGAGATCGTGGATGGAGGGTATGTGTTTTTAGTTTGTTTCCTCCCCTTTTCGTTTTGGCTTAACTAACATATCAGATATGTAATATATTTTAGGGAAAGTTAATTAAAGAAAAAAGTATCGATAAGTACCACTATGTCCAGTGCTGAAAGGTCTGTTATACCTATACTCTATTCACTACACCACGCATGATGTGGTTCTAACTTTGAAAGGCCATCATTGTATTTTAGGCAGTCAAGTTGCAGTTTCACCAGCAGCATAATGTACATTAAGATCATTCTTTACTGTGTAATTGGTCATATACCATTAATAAATGTAATATAAGTAATGTAAAAGTTAAAGTCACATGATTTTTATTGAGTGAAACTGGTTTCTGTCTAATGAGCGGTTGCAAAGTTATTCTAGGAAAGTCCATTCACTCCACAGTCATCTTGGCAAGGCCAGGTTATTTCCACTCATATGAGACCAATTTCCTATGTCTTTGAAAGGGGAGAGACCTATAAAACGACGAGGAGCTTTTCCTGCTTGCGGATTAACCAGCAAGCTGATTGGCTGCTCATTTCATTTAAGGCCAGGACTTTTACCATCCACAGATACTATGTTGTGCCTTATGAGCTTTATTGTTCATATTTCCACTTGTAATATGGATAATGTCTAAAAGTAATTAATAATAATGTTCTGACCAATATTATGTCTTTAGCTAGATTTCTATTAAAATACTTAAACATAATGCTTTAAAACATGTCCATGTAGAAATGTAAATTTTATATTTTTGTGAATGTCAGCTTTTTCTAGCATTTAAAGTTAATGCATTTAGCATAAATGTAGTGTTGTGACAGATTTCCCCTCAAGCGCTTGTATTTAATAATTTGCATAATGACAAACATGCAGCATGGTGGGGAGGTGTAGCTAGACTGAATAGGAGGTGAGGGTGGTTTGAAAAGCAGTAGTTACTGTTTAGCTATTAGAGGGAGATGTCCAGAAAAGACAACAGCTTTTGTAAACGTCTAAGTGTAAAGTGTGTAAAGAAAAGAACCTTGTAAGGCAGAGGAACATAAAGGTTCTGAAAAAGGAAAATACAAAAACAAAAATTAAAAAATCGGGAACAAAAATTACAATTAAATATTCTTATTTGCAGGTTATTGGGGGACCTCAGGGAAGCAACAGCATGAAATATAAACTAAAGCTGTTACATATATGAAATAGAGAGAGGTGTGTGTTATGTAAAGTGCTAAAACTGAGGCAGTGCTGCTTGTCAGCAAAAAAAAAAAAAAATAGCAAAAATATATTTTATTTTTCTGTTTGCACAAAAAGAGGAAGAAACATAACTACACGTACAGTCAGTGGTTCCTACTCCTGCATGATTGTAACTCTTGCTGTTGTGCTCACTTGCATATCTTTTGTGCTCTTGTCACAGAGGAAACTCATGAGGGAAAAGTTTACTGTTGCTTTTGTTAGCTTGCTGCTCGTTGAATTAATATGTTAACTCTGACTTACTGCACATCCAGTCAGTAACACCGTGAAATGTTATGGGCTACTGTAATGTGAGTGTGTTGGATTTACATCAAAATGTCCAGAAACTTCATCACACATGTATGTGTCCATATCCTAGACTATACTCAGCATTTCCCAGGAAAATGAATGGCGAGCCGAAGTTAGAGAGGCGTGTATAATCAATAGCACTGGGGAATGTTGCAGAAAAATTAAAATGCTCAAGTAATTGTTGAAGAACTGCGGCTTATACATAAGTTATGTTTCTCATCTGTGCTTAATGTTCCTGGCAGCGTCATCCTGGAGAGTGACCCACAGCAGGTGGTCCACAGAGTGGCTCTGAGGGTAACTATCTAATTTCCTTCTGTCTTAAACACTTGTTTCCTTAAACTCCTTTCTCTGGGTTTGGTATATATATGTGTATTTGTGCTCTGATGCGTGTCACTAATGCAGGAATTAGAATTGCTAAGTAGTACAGCTGGTAAATTTGATTTTAAGTATTCAGTAGATAGTCAGCATGAACAATGAGAAAGATGAATAAAAAGCTTGATGAATTCCATCACTCATCTTCTTTCACCTCCTACAGGGCGACGACGTGCCTCTGACAGAACAGACCGTCACTCAGGTGAGGGAACTCTCTAGGCTCTATGTTGTGCATCTCTGCCTCCGCTTTTCCTACATTGCTTTCTCTTTCATCAGGATGCATCCAAATAATTTTTAATCTTTAAGATTTCTGGAAATGTTCTTACTTGAATGTTCGTTTGTATCTTTATTAATGTGTGAAATATGAGCTTATGCAAAAAGTTTGCACGCCCCTGGTAAATACATATTTGGCAGATTTTCTGTGTGAAATTGAGGCACCTTTACACACTTAATTTAGTGCACGATTTATTTTTATTACATTGGAGAAATAAAAATCTAACATAGGATGTACCATAACCTTTTCACAGGGCACATTTTATGTTTTATTTACAGGATATTATATTCAGCATATAAACAGTAAATTTGCCTTAAAAAAGGGTGAACGGTTGTTCCCTGTAAAGCTTGTATACTTATGTCATGTAATGAGGCTGTAAAAGTGGGAGTGGTCTTTTTTTTATCTTAAATTAGTGCTGGTGAGTAAATATTCACTGGCAATCCTTTATAACTAATCAACAAACCTTTATTTCGACTCAGCTTATTTACACTGTAGGGAAAATGGCAGAGTTGATTGTTAAATCAAATTAAGATTAAATGAGGAAAGAAACCTATAAGAAAAAAAAAGAAATAGAGATGAAACAGCACTAAAATATGTAATTAAAACAAAAAAAGGAAATAATAAAGATAACAGATGAAAAAGGGGAGGGGTCTTTACCAGTAGAATTACAAACACAAACAGCATGAAATAGGTGCTTAGGAATTAGAACTGTAATGGGACTAGATGAATGAAATTTGGGAATTAATTGCTGATTTGAAACATAAACAGTACCAGAAGCTGCTGGCTGGAACTTACATGGTAGCAGCCTTGGACAAACGTCTGTGATTTCAAAGGTGTTGACCTCAGTGGTGTAACTGGCAGTGCAGGCAGGGTGGTTGCACAGGGTCCAATAGTGTGTAGTAAAATAACAAATAAATTACTAGGGACACACCATGGCATCAGAATCTGATTGGCCTCATATATAATATAATATATAATATTTATAGTCTTTGTTTTTGATAAGTACGACTTTTGACAAGATACAGCTACATAGACCAGTCTTAGCAAGCGAACAGCATTCTTTTATCACTTTTCTTCCCCTTTGAAGGTAATTTTTGGATTGGAACTCCCAGCATCTAGTCCCAACTATGCCACTTAGTGACCTCTCTTCTTGATTTCCTGTTCACTAATCCCGCTAACAGTTGTTTACCGGTGCCACTGAGCATCTCTGCTCGTGTCTCATTTATAAAAATCAGTCTGTGGTGGTCCATTCAGCGCGTGTTCGGCAGTGCCGCTGGGATTCAGCCTCAGCTCCCCCCTCAGCGCCTGCCACATGTAAAGCATGATGGCTAATTATTGGCGGCTGTCTGGCAGCGGCGGCTCCCCGTGGCCGCGGGAGGCGCGAGTGCAGCCTGATTGATGGGCTCATTTAAGAGGCCTGCGACAGACTGCCTGCATCCCTCCCGTGCCGCTGATTAATGCCGCTCCTTGTCCTCCTGCTTTATGGTTATACTTTGCCTCGCCTTTTCACGAATTAAGATGATTAATTAATTCCTGGATATTTTCCCCGCGCCTGCATTACTCAAGTTGGAGCATTTCAATTTTTTTTTATTTTTTGTTGGGGATGCTTTTTGATGGTCTCCGCTTTCAGAGTGTGTGTTGCATTGTAATGGGTTTGTGTTTAGTAAGCATGCTCGGCTTAACTGCTTACCTTGATAGTTTTTGGTCAGAGGTGACCTGAAAAGGAGGAGTTGATGGCATGTGGTGGTTTCAGCTTTGAAAGCTCGACGTCCCCAGTGTGATGAACGACTGCGTAACGATGCTGTAAATAAAAACTAATGCGTTAATGGCACAACATGGCATCGCTGTGTTAAGATTCAATTAGCACTTTTAGCCTTGCGCCACGGAAAAATAATTTTTGAGAGATCTCTATCTGCAGGTACCTGTGTTTATTGATGAGAGTCTCGGGCACAGCACACTTATCAAATAAACTGCCCGATTCTGGCGATTTACACTAATTAAATGTAACTGCTTTCACCGTTTGGCTTATGGAAATTTGAAAAGCGAGTGCGCAATAATTTCCTTTTTACCGTCTCATATATTCAACATCCAGAAAGTGTTTGGTGTGGAATATATTACGTTTATGTAACGGTTTCAAATAAAAGATTCATCTTTTTTGTATTGAGGGGAACACAATTTTAATGACAGGCTTCTAGTGTGAGATTTTAACCTGAATTGGATCTGCTTGTAGGTAAATTGGATCAATCAGAAACAACTAATCACACACAAATGCATACATGTCCATTCACAACAGGCCATTCGTCCTTAGAGTGAGTATATAGAGATTAAATTAAAAATGGATAAACTTTTTAGCCTAGACTACTTTTTAAGATAGACAGAATACAGGGCAGCCAATCAGAACTGTGTGTGTGTGTGTGTGTGTGTGTGTGTGTGTATGTGTGGACTTATATAGATATGGATATATATAGACATATGCCCGACTTTATTGCTGCCGTTATTCTATTCTACTGTTATTAGTGATAATACACTGCGCACTTTATGCCGCTGCTCTGTCACTTTATACAACTGCTCTAGGCTCTTGTTTACACAATACTGGTGCCATATGGTTAAATTTTCATCATCATGCTCTTGCACAAGTTTAAATTTAGAACTTTTCATTGCTAAGTTTATTTACTTATGTCTCCCTCACTATTTATGTCTGTTTGTGTTAACACGATTTGACCAGAAGTTCATTGTCCAGCGTAACATTAAAAGTGACATTAAAACTCTTGAATTTTGAATAAATAACAGTGTGCAATAAAGACTGGTCGGAAAAATGGTCTATAAAAAATTTATTTGACTGTGTGCAAACTTTTGAATGCAGCTGTATATCACGGTTAAAGCCACAGCAGCCAAAACAGGTTTATTCTGCGTGATAAAGGGAGTTTGGAAAGTGGTCATTACAATGAATTTTCCTACTCTGTCGAATAAGTGGATAATTGCTGGAATAAAATAAAAATGTGAATAAATGTACAATATGTTGTTGTACGTGCTGTTTAATGATTTCATCTTTCTCTCTCCCTCCAGGTGCTGCAGTCTGCGAAGGAGCAGATCAAATGGTCTTTACTACGATAGGATGCCACTGTCTTCAAGGAGAGCATCATGTATCACCACTCCTCCTGTCACTCATGCCTCTTAAAGCGTTTTCTTTTCACACTTTTTTTTGAGTATTCTCTGTGCTGTGAAATTCAGTCTCCTGGAAAAAAATTCAGTCTCCTGTTTTCTAACATTTCGTTTACCTCAAGATGACATGGACACTCAACACATGGAGCCCTAAAGTAGTTAGGCAAACGTTGTGTTGTTCATGACGGTTTGCTGATTGGACTCTCTCTTTTCCATTCCTCCTGGAAAGTAAGGCAAGCCCATACTGCATATACTGTTAACAGTGGATATGAGCAAGGAGTCGTAGTCATGAGCCAGTTCACTTTTCTGTAATACAGGGCAGAAACCTAGCTTGTTTTCTTTGGGAGGACTTGCCCTTTAAGGAAAAGTACCAGGGACTTTCTGATTATTCCATTCCGGTTGACCTTGAATGTGTGTGTTTGTGTGAGATATTCGCGCTGTATGCAAAATGCTGTGTCGAATAGAGAATGTGATTCATGTACATTCCAGTGGTTGAGTCTCCCTTCTCCCCTCCCAGATTCATGTTATGATTGAAATAAACCCGACTGTTTCCTCGTATTTCTTTTCTTTCGGATAGTTATTTCAAGTTGACTTGCATTTGTCCTTCTGCCACTGTTATTCTTCTATTACTACCTTTTTACTGGAATCGTTTTATGTGAATCTAAATGAAGTCTATTACCTTCTACCCTTTCTCATCAACAGGATGCCCTCCTCATGAAAAATAGACAGGGACTCACCAGCAAGATAAGAGCGCCATCTTCTGGCACAAAATCAGAAGCACAGAGTTAAAACTGAAGGTACACTTAGTCAGTCTTTGCAACCCGTTACATAAAAAAAAAAAAATCCACATTTGCTTCACTACTTTGTGCAACCTGTCTTGTTACTTTACAGTAGGATAATGTTATCATGATATAGGAAAAGATAAAAGTCATCTCCAGAATTGCTGGCACCCCTCAAAGTAGGCTGCCAAAAAAAATATCATAAAATAAACCAAATATATTGGTACGAATGTCTGGAGGGATTGCTTACCATTTATCCAGTAGATATTCCTGCAGGAATAGTTTGTTCTATCAAAATTATATGGGTCAAAAAATATTGGCGACCTAAAAATAATATTTTCAATAAAGCTTTGGATCTTTGCATCTTTGGAGGGCAGAAATGTCCATGTATTGTTCCTAGTGCCAAGGAATTCCATTGATGGCTGTTCTCATTACCTGTTTCCCTGGGCTATAAAAATGAGGTTACAGTAAAATCTCTTTGTTGTCCAGAAGCATGAGCAAAACCAAGCAACTGTCTACTCCCTTGTATGATGTGCATACATTCGTAAGCGGTTATAATAGTAAATATACTTATTCATGTGTGCATTGTGCATTGAAGCAACTGTTTAACACAAAGTGATGTAGGTTGAAAAGAAGGAACAGTTAAAACAGGTTCATACAGTTTGGAGGAGCCCAAAGCTCATAGTTTTCCAGCTTAGTTAAACATGCCTTCGACTAACATATTTGGAAGATGTTGCTAGTTTGATTAGGCTTGTTTGTTGCCCATCTCAGAAGCTTGAAATCTGTATTTGTGTGCCAAAAATGCAGCAGTGAAGTGTGAAAGCCATGTTTCCCCCCTCTTCCCATTTTTATGCAAATGAGCCTGTGCCCCTAGAGAAATGAGAAGGAAGACAGGCAGTGTGTTATGGATGTGCTAGAATGATGGATTCTGGGGGAAGTAGAGGTGACATAAGCGCACTCTCGCTGATGTACTCATGTGGTGGGCTTGACCCCATTAATGGCCTGGCCTCGACCGTCTTCATGCAAAGACTTGAAACAATAGCCCATGATCACGGTCGCTCAGATCAGCATTTGCTGCAACTGTCTTGTCTTTCTGGGATGAAATAGCAGCATTGACACCGATCCAAGAATAGCACCAGTGGTGGGGGTATCAGAATCCCATACACAAGTTGCTTCTATACCACCAAGTGCCAAAAAGAAAATCATTCAGTTTCAGGTAGTCAGTCTTATTAGTGCCAGAGAGCTAATCAGCATGCTCCCCGAGCCCCCATATTCCAGGCTGCCGTTTGGTTGTGGCTAACGTTCTTGGCGTCAGAACTTGCACAGTGCTCTATTGTCTACAAGTCATTGAATGAAATGGCAAACAGTTATTCCCAAACACACTTAAGATATTAACCCCCGAAAATAATTTTGTGTTTGTATGATTTGTGTTTTCGAAACTTAGTAAATAGTGTTATTAGTATAATCTATTTTTAGATCTCTACATTTTAAGTAGACATTCATCATAATCTTATATCTGATTATATTTTATTGTATTATATAAATATACTTTCATAATTGTTAAGTTAATATAATAGTCCCAATGTTTTACAGCTTTCTCAGTTATTTAGAATCTGTTACGACTCTGGTCTTCAATGCACAAATTCAAAATTCCTAAATTTCATCTAACTGAGTATTTGAAAACTATGACATTGTATGAGAAAAAAAAGTTTTGTTTTTTTTCTTTTCTTTTTGGGATAGTAATTCACAGCCAAGCCGATAAATGGCTTAGATGATGGACAGATGGATATGTTAGACAGTAAGAGAACAGTGCGTTCTCATAGTTGAGGTGTGGGCAGGTGTTAATATAAATTGCTATCACCACAACACAGTGCGTGACACCCTGCTGTGTATGGGGCCATGTAGCCGTAGACCAGTCAGAGTGCCCATGCTAACCCATGTTCATTGCTAAAACTGAACATTGGAGTGAGGTTGCCTTTGATGATGAGGGTACCCATGTGCCGTTTATCTGAGGAAGCGATGGATCCAGGAGGCACTGCAGGCCAGGTCGGTGGATAGAATGTGATGCTCTGAGCACTGTTCTGCTGGTGAAGCCTGGGTCCAAGGATTTATGTTGATATCAATTTGACACAGGCAACTACCAAACCGTTGTTGTGGATCAGGTAAATCCCTTGGCTTTGATGGCTTTGGCCTCTTTCAGCATGATAATGCATCCTGCCTCTTTGCACATGTTGTTCAGAAACGGTTTTGCCCTTGCCTCCAAAGTCCCCAGATCTCAATTCATTCGAGTACCTTTGAGACATGTTGGACAACTTACAGGTGCTGAAGGATCTACCTGCCAGGTATCAGAAAAGTATCCTCAAGAAGTTGGTGTTGAAATCAAGGCGCTCACTGAGAAGCTGCTTTAGTTTAAAGCAGTGGTTGTAAGTCCAGCACGTGCTGAGCTTGTTAATTAGGCCATGAGTTGGTTCATGTGTGCTAAGTGAGGAAAAGCACAAAATGTGCACAGTGTGAGGTCACCATGACTGGGATTGGGAGCCCCAGTTTTACAGCCTGTTCAGACAGGACTGCTGCGTGTTCTTACCCACAGTGCACTCCTCTGGCAGCAGTGTACCACTTTTATACTCGTTCCTGCACAGCCCAGTGTTTAATAATAACTTGGCATCCATATAAAAGAAGGGCTGGAAGTTGTCTTTACCTTGACTGCTGCTTCCAGGAGGCATTGTGGGGTTTTTAAAGAGTAGCTGAAGGGGAGACTTTTGCTGGAGCTCAGATGCAGTCAACCTTCATCTCAAGCCACCAGCAGTTAATTCCCTCTTCAATTCAGTGAAGTAGATCCGTCGTTACGAGGTGATTCATTGCTGGATAGCCATGAGCTGGCGTACTCTTACTCCCCTACAGTGTATTTGGTTCGCATCGACTCTGCTACTGATAAGGCTTTCGAAATTACTCATCTATTTAGTATCTAGTCAAAATTTACATTAAGTCGAAGTTACACATTTTCAGGAGTTATTCTGAGAAAGTTTGATATAATACACATTTGAGTCAAATTATTATGACTACCAGCTGATACCCAGCAAATAATGGACAGCAGCTAGACAAGCTAGGAGTGACTCAATAAGGTCCTGGTAGGTTGTCACAGGTATCTGGAGCCATGCTGACTACAGCTGCTGAAGGGTGTGTGTGGGAGGATCCACAGAGTGCAAACGATGATCAAGGTGGTCCTGCACATGCCTGTTCAGGTATAGTCTGGGGTAGTATTTGGATTTCTTGGTCATGCTCTTTCCACCAATGTCGGACACTTCTAGTCAAGTAACATGTCACATTGTCTTGCTGGAAGATCTCATTCACCCCAGGGAAAATGATCACTTGATGATCACGATGATACGTGACTTCCTTCATGAGCTATGCGCTGCCACCATCAAAAGTGGGAAGTGGTCATAATAATGTGATTCGACTGTGTATAAACAGCTTGCATAAGAGGAAAGGAAAAGGAAAAATAAGTTTCTAAAACTGTCACTATCACACAAACAGTACCTTAATCTTTCATCTTTAAGAGGGGAGAAAATCAAGCTCCACCCTTTCTTCAGATATAAAATCATCCACAAGTGTTTCTGCCCATCCTTCCACTGTGAGGAGACAACACGGTGCTAAGCGTCTTTTCCTTCTCTGAATGGATCCTTAACAACTACTCATTCTTTCAGACTTAGACTTTGAGCTTCTTCTTTTTTTTTTTTTTTTTTTTTTTAGAGTGGAGGGATGCACGGTAGTTTTTGCAGATCTGCAGCAAGAGTGGAGCCTGATTTTATCAAAGATGAAAGTACGATTTTTCTGGTGGGGACAGTTTTGGCGGTCTGTCAGGACTTGCATGGTTATGAGGACTTGTGCTCACCTTCTACTTACCTTTTAATGCAGTGGCATCAGAGTAGAGTAAGAGAAATGTGGGCGACAGTGCTTGATTTGAAAGCTCTTATATTGAATATGGAAGCAGAGGACACTCAAGGCTAGCACCTGGAACAAACCGATAGCAGGAATTAACAACCATCAATATCCACAATATCCAGAATGGTTATGAAACAAACACTGCCCCACTAACTCACTTATTTCTTCATTATGTAAGAGGTTTATCTTATATATAACCTCCTTTGAAACATGTCTTTAAAAATAGGATATTTTACTAATGACTATTTTACTTATTGAATTTTTATTTTAAGTAATGAATTTTGCCTAGTACTGTAAAAGAACAAGGAAGAAAATGAAGTTTTTCCAGGTTTCCCCATTTCACATCAAGCTACAGTTATTGGCATTTCGAGGAGCAGTGGAATACCCTTGTAAATATGCACTAGAATCATAAATAAACATATCTTGAATGGAGTCCGGACAGGGTATATGGAGTCAGTGCTTAACTTACCAACAATAACTGCATTGTAGTGACAGTACCCCAAAATATCCCTCTTTTTTTGAGTGCACTGTAGCCCCACCAAGATGATCAGATTACACCCCACCCCACTCTCCTCAATCTCCCTATCCCAACATACCTGCCATTCCTATTGGCTTTTCATTTGGACATTCCAGCGGCACCTGCGGGTGTTCAGCAACTCCTTTTCATCTGCTAATTACAGTGGCACCACCATAAAAAAGGCAAAAAGGTAATTTATATTAATTATACAGGAATGAGCATAATAGTCTAAAACGCCACGGCTTGATGCGCTGTACATAACATGCCATAAAATTGTCAAAGGCTTGTGGGCTGGAGGCCTGTAATTGATAGACGCATAGAGCATGTGTGTGCGGGCCGGTGGCTGCAAGTGTGAGTAATGGTCAATAAATTACAATCATCCGCAAGCTCACCGAGTG
Source organism: Prochilodus magdalenae (assembly GCA_024036415.1). Taxonomy (NCBI): domain Eukaryota; kingdom Metazoa; phylum Chordata; class Actinopteri; order Characiformes; family Prochilodontidae; genus Prochilodus; species Prochilodus magdalenae. Next base: position 37,832 of record JAMWET010003939.1, on the reverse strand, counting down.
TTTACGTCCACGGCGATGAACGCGAGCGTCTGCTCTTCTCGGGGTGAGGCCCGCCCAACGAGCAACTGAAAGACTGCACAGGATTGTGCTCAGACTAGAGCCCAGCCGATCTATTTGTAGGCCTATATTAAGGTCCATATTTAGATTTACCAGAGAGAATCCTACCGATTATGCACCTGGAATGCCCATTTAAATATTATACAAGACAGCCACGATCAGGAATTTGATGCTGCTTTGAACAACTAAAAACTTGCCGGCAGGTGCTACGGTACTTAAGCACCTTTGAGACTGCTTTTGACTGCTTGTTTAGCCAGTGTGTGAAATACCCTCTGGGATTTGGGAGGCTCTCATGCTAACTTGCTGCTCCAGTTTTCACTGGGTGCTCACTATCCATATCTTCTTCTGAAAATGCTGGTTAAGTGTTTGGCCTTTAGCTCTTCATTACATTACATGTCCTTTTGTGTCTTTGGTTTGAGAAGTAAGTAGCAAGTCGCTCTTTTCACCACACTTTTGGGAACATTTTTCACATTTACAATTATGTCACGGCATGTACAGGTTTTCAGAGGTATCCCAGTCATAGTTACATTTGGTAGGCCTTGAAGGACACAACTAGTGTTACCCTATGACTGACAAGCCTTGCCGCTCTAGTTTGTCAAGAAAGGCGTTGTAGCTGACATCAAAATATGTCTATTTTCACAGACCCCCCAGAATGTTGACTTTCAGACACCCAGGGGGGTCCAAAAAGTTATGTAGGTGTTCCTGCTGTTGTTTTTAGGAAGTTCAGCAGTGGAGAACTAACAGTCACCACAATACAGCCACAAGCTGCACAAGCCCATGTGTTAAAGTGATTTTACCACCATCAAGCTACCACATATTTGCAGGTTCAGTATGACCCAGGCTAACCTAGAAGATTCCCAGTGGAAATGAATCCTCTGTATCTCTGTAGACAAGTTAATCTCGTATTGAGAACATCAGGGGGCAGCTATAAAAAACTGAATCCAAAAAAGGGTACGTAGATGTACAGTAAGAATTCTTTATCCAGTGCTTTGTAAATCAGCGCTAATTGCTCATGGTGGATGGATAACAAGCTTAAGTTGTTAGAACATTATCCTAACACTCCTGTAATGTAAGTTAACAGGACAAACTAGCCTTTTAGCCATAGCGTTTCACTAGCTAGCTTGTTTTGCTTGTGTTTTGCTTGTGTTCAAAACAAAGGCCCGACGCTTCAGAGCTCAGTGCAGCCGAAGTGTTAGTGCTAGTGGTGGGCAAACTTCTACAATTTATATCCACTGTTATACGATTACAGGCTGGAGTCCCTATGCTCCTATGGGACCACCAGCAGGTATTATGTGGGTGGTGGATCATTCTCAGCACTGCAGTGACACTGACATAGTGGTGTGTTAGTGTGTGTTGGGCTGGTGTGAGTGGATTAGCACGGTAGCAGTGTCTAATATAGTGAACAGTAAGCGGACACAGTGTCTGATCTATTCACTCCAGCACAATGTCAGTGTCACTGCAGTGCTGTGATTGATTCACCACCCACCTACCACCTACATAATACTTGTTCTGTGGTGGTCCTGTGGGGGCCCTGACCAGAAGCTTTCTAAGAACATGGTAAAACAAGGGCTAACAAGGGCTAATGCAGTACAATGTGCACCTATATGGTAAATAGAGCTAATACAATTAGAGTGAGTGGTTTTAATATTATGGCTGATTAATCTGTATATGTATATTGTGTATTGACAACAGCTTTAGCCAATCAGAGTTTAGAACCACAACTGTTGGATTTCTAATAGACGGTTGATTATGATATGCATGAGTGAAGCGCTGTTTAACTAAAACATTTGGACTTCTCTCTTAAAATACAGAATTCTGCTCTGGATATTATGCACTCAGTCTGTCCCTGCTTCAGACTCTTCCCCATGTAACCTTTTAGGGCTGAAGGGTTGCAGTCACCAGCCAATGGCTACAGTTGCTTGGCCTAATCAAGCCCCCGCAAGCCACTCAGCTGCGCAAACAATGTGGCTGAGATAAACAGCAGCTGATAACACTCAACCTCTGCAAGCAAATTTAGTGAGATGGAATTGATCAAAGCCTATAGTGCGGAATGACTTGAGAACAGAGAAGTGAAGCACACAGGGTCTAAATGAGATAAGCCTGGCCCGTGTGCTAAGCTGCACGCACACACACACGTTGTCCTGGTGCAGTCTGTGACATGCTTTACGGCGCCTCACATCCTCACTGGGCCCATTTATGGATTCCCATCGAATAGAAAATCATTTCAGCTCCGAGGCTGAGGCAGCCAAAAACAACATCGCTGCCACAGCTTTTCTATGCCCCTGCCTATAACTCACACAGGCATCTGGGTTCATACCCAACAAGCTATTTTTTTATTGGTAGTTATTACAATTAAAATGAGACAACTTGTAAAAAAAACCACAATAATCACATTGAAATCCTTGCAAATCATGGTAGTCAAGTTTTGAAAACGGAGGTGCCATGGACTGTTGTTAGGTGATGAAAGATATCTGGAGGTACTGGAGGTCTGGAGGTGCCCATTCCATGCACATGGATGAAGATTGCAAAGTCGGCAAAGTACTGCGCCCACTGTTGTCTCTTGAAGGTGGTTGTATGTGTTTGGCAGTGAATATGCGACCGGGATTCGTTTGAGAAGGCGACATTATTCCAACCCTCCAGTGTCAGAATTCCAGTGCAAACTGGAGGTGACGTTGAGGATGAACCTTGGGTAACATTGGCACCTTCACCATGTATCTGGTTCACAGCCCCAGATGTAGCAGTGTTCATTCTGTGGTGATCTCTGACACTTTCCTCGGTGCTCCTGTGTTCATTATAGAGGTTAACTGGTCCACTGTGGTGTGTTGATTGCTCTGTACCAAAGCCGTCAATCCCCTCTGGCATAATGGGGCACTACTGATATGGCATTGGAAGACACTGAATGTCTGAGTAGTCCATTCTCAGTACACCTTCAATACAGTGACCTTAGAACATCCCATGAAGTTAGCAGTCTTTAAGATGCCATCACCCTTTTGGACAGTAGTCAAATCACATCCTTTGCTTATGATGATGGTTTTGCATTCTGCTCCAGCTGACAGGGGACCCTCACTTATTTATACATGCAGTGAACCCTGTTACATGGCATTTGTGACATCCTAGGCCAAGTAAAAGTGCCTGCAAAGACTAAACATCTATTAATCTGCAATGTATCTGTCTTTTTGCTGAATTTTACATACAGAGAAATGAATGTGTTATGTTACAACTTATATTTTAAGCTCATTTTTGAATAATTACATATTAAATGCACTTAAATCTGTAGAAAAATGCAAATGTATAAAGTCCATGTACAGAATCTGTCAACATATTTTCATAAAACATCAAACGTCATTTTACCAGGGGTGCCAAAACTTTTGCATAGGACTGTATATACAAAATACCTAAGGGCCTCCAAGTGGATGAGGGATCCTTAGCAACTGCTGATGCCACTTACTGCCAGAAAAGGCCCTGCCTTCTATACCAATTAGGTATAGGTTTTTCATTGAACCCTACACTCAGGCTGAGAACCATTTCAGAGCCTTCATTTTTGGAGTGCAGTGGCCAAGATCCTCCGTTCTCATACACAGATTGTATTGAACTTTTTTTTTTTTTGTTAAAAACTGCTTGATGCTGAAATGATGGGCCATTTCGTAATTCCACACTATCTATACAATAACATATTATTGCTTTGAAATGTATCGTTCAGAGAGAATGAGATGTTATTGCTCCGGCTAGATCTTGGTGTAAGAATATACCTTGTTTTCCTGACTGGGCGCTTGGAAAGCATATAAATTTGAGCGGAGGTATGCCACATCCATCAGCCGGGCTGTTGGACATGTCCAAAAGCCTGTTTGGATATTTCTATTTTCGATTTTGCCTGCACTATTAGTCACCCACTTTGGCAGCGGCTCCCTATTGAAAACAGGCGGCTGTGCAGTGGAGTCCAGCCCTCAGCACCCCCTGCTAACAGCTTAAAGCGATAGTCAAGTTTCAACAGTTTAACCCTTTACCCCAAATGTAAGGTCAGCTAAAAGATGGTCAGTGTGTAAAGTTTTTTTGCAGTATCACAGTAAGTCTTATCGCCCACACTTTCTTCACCCTTAGATTTCATAGCTAAAAACTCTACATATTAAATGTGGTCCATTTCTATAGATATAGATAACACCACTGCCAAACAAAGAGGAAGGGGCGCATGTCCCTCCAACTTTTTACAAAAGATTGTAGTTTGTTTGGCCTGTTGCGTCATAGTCGTCGAAAAAAGTACATATAATATGAATATCACTGATTACATATTATAAAACTAAGAAGCTAAAACAGACTAAGTAAGCTTTGGCTTAAACAAAGTAGTGCTTGTGAAAGCAGTTTACCTAATAGCTACCCAACATACATATCCAACATCCACTACAGGCAATAATGCCTGTCTTTATTAATATGTATGAGAAAATACATTCCATTATTATTCTTGTTATTAATATTATATATCAATATAATAGACACCGAGCTTTGCTAGCCTATGTTAAATAGAAGTTTACATACCTGTGCTAAGCATACAGAAAAGTCTGAGTATATATTAGCATTTTTGGCTCGTACATAAAGGCGTACGATACAATATGTGTTTGGTTCATATTTATTTCATGCTATAAATATGCTCTTAATCCAGAATATGTCATTTATTTTTGGTGTGCTCCACTGCTAGGCCACTTAAAGTACAGTTAAATGTATATTACAAGTATAAAAATGATGCCTGAATCGAAACCTAGTCATATACTTCATAATGCAAAAGTCATATATAAGTAGTAAACTATAATTATCAGGTTAACTTAAGAAAACATTCAAGCATACTTGCAACTAGTAGTTTACCAAGAGTATATTAAAAGTGCACTTTCATAAACTAAAAAATGGGATACAAGTCTATAGCATAGAATAACTTGTAAACTAACAGTATACGTATGTGTATATATATATATATATATATATATATATATATATATATATATATATATATATATATATATATATATATATACTGTTTTACAAGTTATTCTATTATATATATATATATATATATATATATACATATATATATAAATATATTATTCTATATATATTTATATATATGTAATAGAATAACTTATATATTTAAATATATATTATTATATATTTATATATATATATATATATATATATATATATATATATATATATAAGTTTACTTTTACTAGAGCTGCAGCACAAAATAAAATCTTACATCTACAGTATACTTAAAAATACTTACTAAACTATACAACTAAATATATACATTTATATATAACTAAAAAGCGGTCAGTTTAGACCCAAGAACTACCGAGATTACTACTTATATATGCTAACTACATTAAAAATACTTGGAAAATTTACTTCAACTTTACTTACGTTTACTTAATAACATTAATAATAGCCTTACTTAATAACATTACCCTTAAGTGCACTTTGTTTTTGCAAGGGAGGCTAGCCTGATTGAGCTGATTACTTAGCTAGGCAAACATTGTAAAACTAAAAGGATATTTTTAAGATAGTCAGATCATATTTACATGCTTTGTCAGGTTTAAGCATGGCCCTTCTTTATTTTATGGCTAATCATTTAGCACTTGGCTTGCGAAGCAGCATAGCTAAAACTCAAATTTGGATTATTTCTTTATTGTTTTAGGGGACATATGACTGTTACAAATGTTGATGTGCAAGTAAAGGGCTGTAGGAACATATGGATGATCCCTCGAATAAGCTTCCATTGCTTCGTCGCTTCACTAGCCTTATTGCTCCAGTGCAGAACTACAAAAGCCGTGTTAAAGAGGTTTTGATGCAAGGGGGCAAGGAAATAGGGAAATAGAGCGAATGAGATTGTTTACCACACTGATGCTTTAAGAAAGGAGCCACATAGCTCCCCCTTTCTTCCTGCTCTATGATTTAGGATGAGCCAAAAGTCTCCTCAGATCCCGAGGGCCGTCCCGCGGAGTTACACACACACACAACACATGTATACATACACATTCGTTCACACATTGCCCTCTTTGGTTGTGACTTAGCCCTTAGATGTGTGTGTTAGAACATCTGGACGCCATTCAGGCATCTCAGGGTGGAGGTAGCCTCTGAAGCTGCTGTTTCATGGCTCTCCGTTCTAAACGGAAGGCTTGCGAAGCATGTATCGATAGCTCACGGTAAGTGAAATGCATCGTATTAAATGAATCAAGTTGCTGCAACAAGTACCAAGGCCTGGCCCAAATGTTCTCCCGATCCGAATTTGGAACGAAGTGATGTAATTGTTAAGCTGAAATGTTTCCATAACTCACATTTGTGGCAGACACTCGACACCCCATAGCAGTGGTAGCAATAAAGCTTTATGACTTTTTTTCCTTTTTTTCAGGGTGTTATTTATCCCGATTGCGGCCCTGAGGGGGACATGTGTTCCCTCTCTCATGTGGTCATGCTCGGTCTTGTTTCACTCCGTTCTAGTGCTAACTGGCTCAGAGATCCTTCATTTATTGTGATTTGTTTAAATGCGGCTTTTACTGTTGGCCAAAGAAACATGTTGGGTTTTAGGGACACGTGTCCAGACTCCTCTCCTTCTGTCTCTCTCTACTCTTTTTCTCTCTGCTCTCTGTCCCACTCTTTCTCTGCTCCCTATATCCCCCCAGCTCTTTCTCTATCCCCTCTGATTCTTTCTCTTGTCCATCTCTCTTCCATTTTCTCTGCTCTTTCACTCTTTTTCTACTGGCTCTCTCTTCCTCTGCTCTCTATTTCCCCCAGCTCTTTCTCTATCCCCTCTGATTCTTTCTCTTGTCCATCTCTCTTCCACTTTCTCTGCTCTTTCTATTCTCTCTCTTTCACTCTTTTTCTACTGGCTCTCTTTCTCTGTTCTCTATTTCCCCCAGGCTCTTTCTCTTCCCCTCTGATTCTTTCTCTTGTCTATCTCTCTTCCACTTTCTCTGCTCTTTCTATTCTCTCTTTCACTCTTTTTCTACTGGCTCTCTCTTCCTCTGCTCTCTATTTCCCCCATGCTCTTTCTCTATCCCCTCTGATTCTTTCTCTTGTCCATCTCTCTTTCACTCTTTCTCCCTATTTTTTCTCAGCTTTCTCACTGTCATTCTCTTCCTGCTCTCTCTTCCATTCTTTCCTTATTCTTTCCCTGCACTCTTTCTCCCTCCTTTACTCATCTGTCTCTCCTTCTCGTCACCTTTCCTTCTTTTTCTCACTTCTCTCCCATATTCTTTCTCTTTCCCTCCCCCTTACCTTTGACCTTTTTCTCTTTTCAACCCTCCCATCGCTCTTTTGCTGTATTTTCTTTCTGCATTCTTTCCGCTTGTCTTTTACTCTTTCTCTTTCTACGCTCCCTATCTCTCTCACTATTTCTATACTCTCTTCATTCTCTCTCTTTTACCCGTCTCATTCTCTTCACCTTTTTCTACTTTGCTCTCTCCTTTTTCTATCTTCTTCTACTTTCTTTCAGTCTCTCGCTTCTGTCTCTCCACCCTCCGCCATTTCTCTCGTTCTCTCTCGTATTCTTTCATTCCTCCCTGCCCCCCTCCCCTGCGGATTCCCCGTCTGCACCACAGTGCCCGTTAACAGACCCCCGGCCTGACAGATTAACCGCCGCCGTCCTGCCATTGGCCGCCAGCGTGACAGGGCTGATTTAGAGCCGTCTTCCCATTGGTCCTCCGCTGACAGGTGAATTTACAGCCGTGCTGTGATTTGATGCTGGCTGCCTTTGATGTGAGTTACAGCTCTGTTGCTTATGGGACACAGAAATGGTGTCAGGTTTCAATCGTAAAAGCCTCTCCCTGAGGGAAGGTGCAGGGCGTGCACTACATTTCTGACGTCATGAGAGCAGAAATGAGAAAGAGAGAGAGAGAGAGAGAAAGAGAGATAGAGAGAGAGAGTGGCTGAATGATTTAAAGCTGAAGTCATTTTCCTTCGCATAGGGCCACTGCTGCAGTTTTGTGGAACGTGTTCACATCCAATTCGCCTACTTGGAATAATATCCCATTCCGACACCCCGTACTAAAAGAAAACATTACATACAGACCCGCGTGTTTATTTGGACAAGTCCTCCAGAAACATAAACATGATTTTCAGCAGATAGTAATGGCCGTTTGTCATCTGTATGGGCCTAATGTTTATACTCTTATGAATTTGTAGGCTGGTAATGATGATCATATTCCCTGTATGAGACAGCGCTTATACTTGAAGCCCCGGTAGAGGCCAGGACAGTGCCAAGGCCACCCCAGGACTAACTCTGAGCTTAGTTATGGTGCTGCGTTAAGGCCTGAGTTCTTACCATGGCTTTCAGAGGTCAAACAAAGACATTATAGGGCTGTTTAGCTCACATTTTGGAATGCTTACAGTACTTTGCAAAAGTCAGAGACTACCTTTTCATTTGTTTAACTCCCAGTCACAATGGCCATTATGTAAACATTATTCATATTCCAGCATCAGGAAAAACAGCAGAAAGCATATTATTGCTGTTTTATGAAAAACATGTATAATTTTTGTTGATTCTGCCCTCTATGCATCAATTGAACACAGCGGCTGCTCGTTAAACTAGGTAAAAATTACATAATGAATGGACCAACAGAAATGACCTAAAATCGCTTGGGAAAAAAGATGTGTTCCATTGACTTACAACATATACCGGCAACGGTGAGTGTCCATGTCAGATCAGAACACTATCATTACCAGCATATTCATTAGTATTATACAGTATAGTATATAGTATATCGTTGCTATCGAATGAAAAACATGTACCTTCATTTTTCTTGATTTTACTTTTGTGTGTCTTTTGAACACAGCAGCTGCCGTTTACACTGTGGGAAAAATTCATGAAGAATAGATCAACAGAAATGGCCCATTATTGCTTGGGAAAAGGTCCGATTCCATTGACTCCCTTTCCTGTAAACTTGATTTTGAACCCTGACGATACTGAACATTAAATATACTGTGTTTTTTCAGTACTTAGTGAGGCCTTTATTGCAGCTTCTGTTTTTCCCAAGAGACTTGCTTTCAGTTTTTCAAAGAATTCTGCAAAGAGACTTTCTCACCCCTCAAAAAGCTCAGTCGTAGAAGTTGGTTGCATATTTAGTTGCATAGTTAGTCCATTGTACAATGTATGGTGACAGTTTTGGTGGTCTACCAGGTTGCCTGGTTTGTAGGAATCTCGATATTTCTAGAAATACTTTAAGGATTCAAGGATGTTCTGTTGTGTTTGCTATGTGCGCCCCCTCATATCCTTATGCAGGCAAGTTGCCTCATATCTAACTTGTACCTACATAAAAGATGGGCTGTGTTGGACCTTTTTTTATTTGGATGAAAGTGAAATAATACAATGGACTTGATTGGAAATGTCATTTTTTAAAATTCTTTATAAATAGGAGTTTAAAATGCTATCAGGAATCAGTTGGTGCAAATTGATGGTAAATGCTAATTGATTATTTCTGTAGATGTAGTATAATCAATAATCACTATGGCCCTAAAGTTAAGTAATAATGTTTAGCAGCCAAATGCCGCAGTCTCTGTGTTGACCTTGTAGTGTCTGATGGGGTGTACATTGTCTCTGTCACTGTTGAAAGCTAACTCCAGTATTCCACTGTGTCGTCCTGCTTTTGCACACCTCCTCAGCTAATTATCAAGCTCTGTATAAGGTGAGTCAGCTTTATATTCGTGTAAAATTACGTACACATGTATTACGCTTGTTTTTAATGTTAATAAAACGAATAAAACATATTAATGTGTATCCTTTGTTTTATCACAGTGCTCCCGATATTTAGTGTGGGCTTGAATGCTTTGTTGCCATGAATATGCAGTAGACGGCTGTTATGTTTGGTAGGTACGGTTCTTGCGGCTTAATTTTTAAACCGCCCAAGTGTGGATCAGGTGACGCTTCCTCAAGACAAATGGCAGTATGCAATTAGTTGACTGTCACATAAATCTTCACTCTATCTTACAATCTGTGAGTGTGTGTAAGAGAGAGTAAGACGGCGTGCTCCGATGTGTGTGTGTGTGCGTGTGTAACTGCACTGCAATTTACCATGAAAGATGAGCGGTTTGAACAGTATCTTTGAAAATCCCCTAGTAATAAGCAGAAGTTGGCCTTATCCGGCCCGTTTTTTTTTTTTTTTTTAATCTTTTATTATCAGCTCTTACATCTCATAGATTGTGCAGAAAGTTTCAGCAATGTGTGCAGTTTTGGCCCTCTATATCTCCACTTTAAAGTACACCAGATCTTTCGAATTTGGGTATTTATTAGACATATGACAGTACTTCTTTGCTAATTAGGTCTTGGTCTTAAAGTAATAAAGGTTTTTGATTTACGAGCCACTTAAAATGAAAACAATTACATTTCAAAGGCACACTGCTCATAATTTATACAGTTAGGAGAGAGCATGTTTCAATTAACAAATGTCCCGAAATGCAAAGCCGGTATCTGCCTTTTGTATCCCCTCTTTCATTGTCAGGTTCCCTAGATATTCAATAAGTTCCTATGCGTACAACCCTGAAGTAAAGCCTTCCGTTAGGACATCATAAGGATATCTTCTTAGATCATGGCTGGGATTCATAAAGCGTTTCGGAGAGAGCCTGCTGATCTAGGAGCTATTTATGAGACTGAGTTCACAGATAAAACGGAGGAAGACCCTGATCCTAGATTAGTGCTCCTACTGTGGCATTCTTTATGAATATGGATCCTGAAGCACCGTTTATCCCTGCTGCCCTTGCGTTGGCCCTAAGATCAGTGAAGTAGCATATGACTCATATCTCTTCAAAGCGCTCCTAACGGCCACTTATAAATCAGCGTATCGCGCAGTTGATCAACAGAGGCAAACTGCCAAAGTCACTTTGGCCTACAGTGTCTGCGCGGGCCCCGGCTGGAGCCTACCTGCTCTCGGCTCTTATCTGTCTATCAGCCCCATCGGGCTGACAGCTAATCCCTCAGAGCTCTTCTGCGGCCCGCGTGAACCCTTGTCACGGCCATGACCCGTGAAAACGTCTCAGGGTGAATAGCAAGGCCGGCGCTCTCCGTCAAGAGCCCAAGGATTCACACGCCATGCGGATCAACCGAATCGGAGCGCGCCTCGGTTCGCTCTCCTCTTGGCCTGCTCATGTGGAAAATTGCTGTTAGAGAAAGAGAGAGAGAGAAAAGAAAGGAGAAAGAGGGTGAGTGAAATAGAGAGAGAAGGGGAAGAGAGTTATAGGCCTTCCTCTGAAGTTAGATAGTTAGGTAGATTAAGTCATTTTTAAAGGGGATTTCTACATAATTACATCATGAAATCAAAATCGCTCACAATGCTGGCAACGACTGAAGCAGTATAATGTCCCTAAAAGCTACTTCACACAAGTTGTTAGATGTTTGTAGTATACCGTGAGTCATACTGTGATCCAAACCACATTGATAAAGATCTGGATGCTGTTTTGGCAGGCTGGGAGACATTCTGAGGGTGTATGTGCGAATAAAGATTTGGGTGACTATTGACTTCTATTGTTTCTTGGCATCGTTAGCCTAGTAGCTTTAGTGGTAAAATGTAGAAACAAAAACCGGACACCAAACATGTCTTGGCTGATTAACTACATCTGAGTTTCTCGTTATTTTCGTTTAGTTAGTTTTCCAGTCTGGAGCAAGAAGGCTAATGTTGCTAATCAGTAATGGAACCTTATAGCCACATGCTAACATGGTGTTTGAGACTACAGAACCACTTTGCATGGTTTTAGGCAAGTGTGAACTTCCATTACCTTTTAGCATGAGCCTCACAGCTTCAAAACTACAAAAACAAAAGCTTTGAATTGTAAAATGAAGCTAATTAAGTGAAATTAAAACAGGCCGGATTTCCAATCTTCATGCCACAGAGTTGCCATGCAGCAGCTTTGCAAAGGAAGACTGACTGAGACCCATATATAGTGAATTACAGTCACCCAGGTGAGATGACAGAAGTGAGATGACACCCTTGTCAAAAATAATTGCGTAATGTCTAGAGAGACGCATTAGGGCGCGGGACGTGCTTGGCAGCGAATCTGCCGGCCCCTGTGTCTCTCCGTCGGTGGTAGATTGCGTAGTTGCACTCTCGCAGTGCCGCATTCTTCCGAACAAAAGCAAGCCTCCGCAGAAACGCCCCAGGAATGGAGATGCGGGTTTGTTGCCCACCGGGTTCTTATGGAAGGTTGGGGAGGCCTAAATGCTGCTTTTATTAGTTTCATTAGCAAAAGGGTCTGTCCCATGAAAAACAAATGCATAAACAGTTCACAATTTGGGACCTGAAATCATATTTTGGTAATAACATTGTTAAACCCATGACACACTCGCGAATCCAGGCAAAAATGTCCAGTGTATAATTTGAAACCAGAACCAATTAAGAAGACATGATGCACAATTTGGAGCAAAACTAATTAGGCATGTAATAAAAAATAACTACATAAGATACATATGTTCTACTGTGCTGGGGAAAAACAAGATTGTGTTTTAAATGGAACTTAATAATTGGATACCAGAGGTGGTACAGCAAAGAGTAGCTCATGATGGCAGATAAAATTAAAGTTGACTGACGCTACTGTTTTTAACTGAGCAACATGCCATTGTCCATTTTAATGGGAGGGTCATTTTATCATTACATTGATACTTTATGTTTCTTTAACATGACAAAATGACTGAACACTACATTTGGCTAAATATAGTTTCATGTTTATCATTTTCATTGCATACAGGAGTCATACTGTGATCTAAACCACATTGATGAAAACCTGGATACAGTTTATGATCCCACATAGAAAGACCGTCCCATGAGGTAGGTACATTGTAACATCAGTGCATGGAAAGCCTTATTAAACAGGACCTTCACAATTCCTAACTAAATCATTAAGATTCAACAAAACTAATTCAACGTTTTGATGTAAAACACTCTTTCTCTGGAGAAACTTGCTGGGTCAGAATCGTTCACAATGGTGGTAATAGGAACCAGACGTCTGAAGCAATAAGCTGTCCCTGAAAGCTACCTCACAGGAAGTTATTACACACAAGATGTTTTGAATATACTTCCAGATGCCCGAGACATTGTTTTACAACAGCTTTGACAAAATGAATAGCTTCGTTTTACTAAGACGCAGTAAAGTTTTATTCATTCTTAAGGTTTTCAATCTTCTTTAGGTATCTAAGACTCAGTCTTAACAACATGATCGGACCAAAAGAGGATGTAGTTATGAAAAAAGACTTCAGTGCCTACTGATTTCCAGTCTAGCGTCGCTAGCTGTCAGTATTGTAGCCACATTTATCAGAAATATAAAGTTTTACTGTGAACTTTTTAGCATCAGTCTTTCTTTCTTGAAGATATGCACACAGGAAGTAATTCGGAAAAAGCTTTCCATGGTTTTAACAACATTTATCTTTCTGTAACACCACTGCTGAAAAATCTTGACACCTATGCATATATATAAAAATTGAAATTTGTTTAAATTTGTCAACATTTTGACCATTTTAGTGCATTTATTTGACTAGTCGCACTGAAATACAAGCATCAAATTTGTTGTTTCCCAAGAAAATAATACTTTGACAGATGCAGAGTCTGAACATGGCATGTTTCACTAAAAACCACTAAATAAAACGCATCTACTAAAACGTTTTTGTTGGTTAATTTATGAATAGAATAAAGAACATGCAGGGCTTTATTTCTACACTGAGTTTATTTTCATGAATTCGCATTTGCAGGACACCATGTGCCACTGCAGTGACCCAGATAGCAGTATGTCATACTCTGCTACTGTGTCAGGAACCACATGTGCTTTGCACAGTGCTAAGCTGTGAGCTTCTATTGCTTGTCAGCTACATTTTCATTGTAGCTTCAATGCGGAACAAAAGAAGCAACTGCTAAACATGCCTTAGATGGGCTCTTCATCGCAAGAACTTAAGCCCGCTTCCAATAACACGTCTCGACCTTCCCAGGTGCCCTTTGGAATGGAGTCCCCGGAGGACGCCGGAATGTTTTCGAGAGCCAACAAATCTAACACAAGACGCCTCAGCTTATATACATGACAGAGAAGTCATGACCCAGCAGGAAAGAGAGGAGTGCTGTTTCGGGGCACCGCCACCTGGGCCCCTGAGCCGGCCCGAGGGAGTGAGAGCGTCTCCTGCTGGGCCTGACAGTCTGCGCAAGAGCTTGTGGGACTGCAGGACGTCCCAACAAGCTGCAGATTGATGTGGGGGGGACACGGGGCCACCGCCTGTTAATGTATCTGTCGAGGCTAAATGCCTCTTTCGGAAAGTGATTTTTACGCTGTTGGCAGGGCGCCGGGGCGTTCGTCCTGTCACAAGGAATGTGGATGGCTCTTGAGCGAGATAAATCTTATCAATGAGGTGCTGGTCAGCTCAAGCTGGCCTGACGTTTTGAGTTTCTGCCACAGAGGAGCTACACAGCTTGCTCATACTGGAAGCAATGTTTCAAGCAAAGTCCAAATGTAGTCAGTCGACCAAGATGTGTCCAAAGTTTGCTTCTTCAGTCGTGCACTGGAGCTATAAGTCTAAAGTGACTGCAAACCTAAATCATCACACATGTTTGTCAACTACATCAAGTTATTAATGATCTCAAACAGACTTTGTTATGATGTATATCATACTGTTACATACAACAACACACACACAATATTAAGGCTACACCATGGCTGCTATCACATGGCTGCTTTATCACGGGATGCTTTGTTTCTAAAAAAGAGGGAAAGAAATGAAAATAAATGGGAATGAAAAAAGAAGAGGAAATAGGAAGAAGTAAAAAAAAGTAAAAATGAAAGCAAAGAAAAAAGAATAAAGAAAGAAGAAAGAAAGAAAGAAAGGAAAGTAGGAAGGAAGGAAGGAAGAAAGGAAGAAAGAAAGAAAGAAAGAAAGAAAGAAAGAAAGAAGGAAGGAAGGACGGAAGAAAGAAAGAAAGAAAGAAAGAAAGAGAAGGAAGAAAGAAAGAAAGAGAAGGAAGAAAGAAAGAAAGAAAGAGAAGGAAGGAAGGAAGGAAGAAAGAAAGACGAAAAGGAAAGAAAGAGAAGAAAGAAAGAAAGAAAGAAAGAAAGAAGGAAGGACGGAAGAAAGAAAGAAAGAGAAGGAAGGAAGGAAGAAAGAAAGAAAGAGAAGGAAGAAAGAAAGAAAGAGAAGGAAGGAAGGAAGAAAGAAAGAAAGAAAGAAAGAAAGAGAAGGAAGGAAGGAAGGAAGGAAGGAAGAAAAAGAAAGACGGAAAGAAAGAAAGAAAGAGAAGGAAGGAAGGAAGGAAGAAAGAAAGAAAGAAAGAAAGAAAGAAAAGAAAGGAAGGAAGGAAGGAAGGAAGGAAAGAAAGAAAGAAAGAAAGAAAGAAAGAAAGAAAGAAAGAAAGAAGGAAGAAAGGAAGTGATAATATAAATACTCTTTCTGGTAATTAAATCAGATTAAAAGTCCTCATCTTATGCAACAAACAGAGAGAAGGAACGAAGCTGAGAGAGAGAAAGAGAGAGAGAGAGAGCAGTAGAAGACTCTTTAAACAAGAACAATCAGCACCAAGACATTATGACATGGCAAGCCTTCGGAAAGAGCCTTAAACTCGCAGGCAGTAAAATCATAAAATTAATTTTCTACAGAATTCAAATTTCTCAAAGAAAGAAAAAAAGGCTTGTCCTTGTGGAACTGTGGGGACAGTTGACAGAAGGCAATAAATGCACTGGACAGATGAGAGAAGGAATTTAAGAAGAAGCAGAGAGAAATAAAGGAATAAATGAAGAAAGGCAGAGAGAAATAAGATTGAAAGAAAGCCTGTAGTATCCTGTTTAGAAGAGTTAAGGTTTAATAAATTACAAAACTCAAATGAACTACTTTGAATGCAGAGATGGTGGAATGAAAAACAGAAGGGATGAACAGAGAGAAAGGAGGAGGCTGAATGAACACAAACCGCCAAGAATCAGCCCCAAAGCCATCGAGGCATCATGGGTGGCACTCAAATGACAAAATGGTCTCATGATCCACCATACATGTCTATGGGAAATCTGACTGAAAGTCACCAACTACGTTCTAACACCGTATACAATCAGCAAGTTCCAAAACTCACACATGAGGTGGATGAAAGGCGGGATCTCCATGACCCAGCATGAACCACGAGTTCTATACAGAACTACTTCACCAACTTGAAGGGTTGAAATGGTTCTACATATAAATGGCCAATAGGCTGGTTATAGTTCTATACAGAACCTGGTTGGAAACGGTTCTATATGGAACCAAAAAGGGTTCTTCTATTGTGGCAATCTTGACCCCATCCCGAAATGCTTGAATACTTCATCTCAAGTTGTTTTCGTAAAGTAATCGTACAGCAGACTTGCTGTATCACATGTATGATGGCTGAACTCTTGTCTAGTGATGTTAGAGTAACACTGGGCTCTTATTAACTGAACCAGTTCTGTTTCTTACTTTAGGAAAGTCGTTCATCATATCCGGGGTCTATTTCTGCTCGGTTTGCAGGTTCTTGATGTGGTAAATCCATACAGCTGTTAAGTGAACTGTTTTAAATTTTGCATGAATATGTATGAAGTATTTGGATGAAGTTGTGAGGAGCTTGCAGAATCTGTCTTTAATCCCCCAGCGTCCCATGTGGTATTCGTGACAGGGGCTCCTCCAGTACAACAGAGAATTGGGGCTAGATCATTAATCTTGCTCTGTGCTTACTGTCCTGTTTCGTGTCATGAGTGAATGACAAAATTGAGCATGAGAGTAAAGTATGCAATTACAAGCCCCTAAATTAACCATCAGATACTGTTAATATGTCCTTGCAACCTTACATCTGGTTTTGCTTTAGCTCATTAGCTAGCTGCCATGTGTTATTAAATAGTGACTGTGTTCTTACTATTTTACTTTACTATATACTATTTATTTTGCTTCATTTTATGTATATTTTTCTTTATTTTATTACATTTTTACTTTCAATTTGCTTTATTTTATTTTTATTTTATTTTTATTTTGCTATATTATATATTTATTTTGCTTTATTTTATTTATTTTTTACTTTATTTTTATTTTGATATATTATATATTTATTTTGCTTTATTTTATTTATTTTTTACTTTATTTTTATTTTGATATATTATATATTTATTTTGCTTTATTTTATTTTTTACATTATTTTATTTTTACTTCATTTTCATTTTAATAAATATTATATATTTACTTTGCTTTATTTTGTTATTTTTTATTTTACATTTTATTTTTATTTTGCTGTTTTAAGCTAGCAAAACAGATATGCTAGTTAAAAACAGATATGCTAGTTAAAAACTGATATGCAAGTTAAAAACAGATGTGCTAGTTAAAAACTGATATGCAAGTGAGTGAAAACCACAAACAACACCTTAGAAAATACATTGAAACTCATCTACAGCAAGACTATTATAAAATGCTGACTAATTCTAGTGAAACCTCTTGGCAATGTTAACAACCACACAAGGTAGCACATAATGCTAGTGCTAGCTAGCTAACCAGTGAAACTCCAGTAAGCCACTTTATCTGCTAACAAACAGCTAACAAAATAATACTCTTGCCCCAGTAAGGTCTTATTTAATTGAGGCGTCCCTGTTCCACTGACATGTTTGTATGTTAAATGAATGAATGAATAGAAAGTTTGCACTAGATCTACAGCAAATGCCACGTTTGTTCCCTGTAGGTCAGTGATCTCCAGCCCTCCTCCTGGAGAGCTACTTTCTGCAGAGTCTAGTTCCAAGGACAATTTGCCACACCTTCCAGCTAATCAACCTCTTTCCGAGCCCCTGATTGGCTAGATCAGATGTGTAAGAGTTAAGGTCAGAGCAGTTTATTGGATAGAGGCTGGAACTAAACTCTGTATGAGAAGGGTGGGAGGCTTCTTCACTTGGAAAATCAACAAAACGTCGCTTGTCTGGTGTTGTTCAAACGGTTGCATATATCTTTGCCCCTTGTACGGGTGGGCTTCCTGCTTCGAAAGACTAACTTTACAGTGAATAGCATTGCAATTCATTATCAAGAAAATCAGCCGACGTTCATCTGTTCATTCAGGGGACAGTTTGGAATGAATTACAGCAGACGTTCAGTAGATGTGTAAGATAACAGTTATTTCCGTTATTTGACTGGGAAAGGAATTTCATCTCTTTATCCAAATTCTGCATACGTCTGTCGTTAGGATTTAAACAAAGCTATTCAGAGGGGTTTGGTGTGAAGTACACAAAGACTAGCCTACTGAGGTTTCTTTACAGTGGTAATGACAGAAAACAGTGGCTGATAGGTCTGCCCAAACACCACAATAACATTTGTCATTACATAGATAAATAGATAGATGGATGGATGGATGGATAGATGGATAGATTGATAGATTGATAGATAGATAGATAGATAGATAGATAGATAGATAGATAGATAGATAGATAGATAGATGGATGGATGGATGGATGGATGGATGCATGGATGCATGGATGGATGGATGGATGGATGGATGGATGCATGGATGGATGGATGGATGGATGGATGGATAGATAGATAGATAGATAGATAGATGCTTATTTGTCTGGTTCCATTCCTGAAGTTCACTACATCGGCTCAATCATGCTGTGTGTGATAGCGCTGCTTCAGGTTAGTCATCTACCAAACCCAGCTAGTCTACTGTTCTCTTACCCCTCTATGCCACACATACAGCATCCTCAGTTGCTGCACTAACACTACAGTACGAGTGGCTGAGTGCTGTAACAGCTGTAGTTGTGTGGATCAGAAGTGATTTAACATTACTGAGGCTGGTCATGATACAGGTTAGATTTAGACGAGTACAGTTACATGCCTTTACCTTGTGACTCATTCTTGTTTCCAGCAGAGAACAGAACAACAATCACGCTACTTAACAGGGACGGTACAACGTTTAAGACCGTCTGTCACCCGTCTACGAAACGCTGGCTACTCCTGTAAGCACCTTTGTCTCCTAAATCTGTAAACCACTAGCCTGTGTTTCCCGCACTGGAAGACTGGAAAATACCACCAGGGCTCTCTAGAAAACAGAAGTGTGAGAATTGTCTATGATGTTGAACATCTATTGAACATTTGGTATCCCCCTATGGAGGAAAGTTATATGGTGATCTTTACTGTTATCGTTTTATCACCCAGCCCTGATCTGGAACCAGCAGGTTTATATATGAAATATAACATTTTTTCAGGCACTATTTTGCCTTATGGTGGTCTGCATGTACCTCTCTCCCACAGATGCACATTAAAACGACATGTTAGGCCAAAACTAGTCTTACAACTATCAGAATACAATGCTTTGGCCATCAGGCAATGATATGAGAAGCACTCAACTCTCCAGATGTCCGGTTCCCATCACTACCACTGTGAACAATATTCTGACTTCCCATAGAATGTAACATTTTGTATAAACATCTCTCTGATCGACTTTGTAACCACTTGTTTAAGCATTAGTGTGTAACACTGACCCTCAAGTCGTCACTTTCACCACTCTTTCCCCTCTGAAATACAGAACTCTTTTCCTTTCTCCTCCGTACAAGTCTTAGACCAGCCTGTAGGTTTACGACTTTGATTAATTTGGCTCCTAGTGAAGAAAATCTTTATTCATGGCACACAGCAAGACATTATAAGCCTTCCTTACTGGGTGTAGGCCTCCCTGTAATTACTTCAATAGCTCATTTTTGTGGAGCCACATATACAGTCACCGGCCACTTTATTAGAAACCCCTACCTTGCAGCTCTCACTGGTGTACAGTTGGACATCGTGGCCTGTGCTTTTCCTATTTGTGTCGGTCAGACTTCAGCCCATCATCAGAAGCCACTTTACTGCTCTGCTGACTGGATATTTTTGACCTAGTCCAGGAACACCGCCCTGCTATGCTGAGAATGCTCCACTACCCATATAGTATCGGGTCAACAGCGGTGGTGTGGTCACAAACTGACCCCTGATAAACGAGCCGGTCTGTAACTGTACACCAGTATAGCGTGCCTTCTGGACAGGAGGTCCTCATAAAGTGGTCAGCGAGTGAAAGGTGTTCCTAATAAAGTGGACAGTGACTGTAACCTCAGTCTGGGTGGAATGTGCTTGTAGCATTGCTAGAAAGAACGAAGTGGCACACGCTGAACTGCTCTCATGAGAGTCACGCTGTAGCCTGGAGGTTTCATAAGGAGAACGAGGCGCTTTATCAATATTTCATTCTCGTCATTTTGCAGTGAGGTCGTGTTAATACTTTGCCGTGCATGCTCGCAGCTGCGTTCCTCGAGACGGGAGTGAAATTTTAATGTGCACGTTTAAACACCAGTGCTAATGAAGGCGGAGACGGCCGCGCGGGCTGGCACGAGCGTGACGAAGGGGCGGGCGCGCACGGTCTGCGGCAACGGTGGAATCATTTATTAACGAGGACGTAGCAGGAGGAAGAGGAGATTTACTAACCAATTATATTCACCCATGTCTCTGCAACTGAAGAGTGGTTTCAAGTGAAATGGTTCATTGTAGAGATACGAGCATAGACCAGCTTTACTAGTTACCAGCAAAACCAGCATATGCTGTGTTCTGGATACTGGTATGCTGGTCAGCGGAAATGGAAGTTAATACGCTGGTCACCAGCAACACCAGCATATGCTGTGTTCTGGATACTGGTATGCTGGTCAGTGGCAATGGAAGTTAATACGCTGGTCACCAGCAAAACCAGCATATGCTGTGTTCTGGATACTGGTATGCTGGTCAGTGGAAATGGAAGTCAATATGCTGGTCACCAGCAAAACCAGCATATGCTGTGTTCTGGATACTGGTATGCTGGTCAGTGGAAATGGAGGTCAGTATGTTGGTCACCAGCAAAACCAGCATATGTTGTGTTCTGGATACTGGTATGCTGGTCAGCGGAAATGGAAGTTAATACGCTGGTCACCAGCAAAACCAGCATATGTTGTGTTCTGGATACTGGTATGCTGGTCAGTGGAAATGGAGGTCAATATGCTGGTCACCAGCAAAACCAGCATATGTTGTGTTCTGGATACTGGTATGCTGGTCAGTGGAAATGGAGGTCAATATGTTGGTCACCAGCAAAACCAGCATATGCTGTGTTCTGGATACTGGTATGCTGGTCTGCATAAATGGAAGTCAATATGCTGGTCACCAGCAAAACCAGCATATGCTGTGTTCTGGATACTGGTATGCTGGTCAGTGGAAATGGAGGTCAATATGCTGGTCACCAGCAAAACCAGCATATGTTGTGTTCTGGATACTGGTATGCTGGTCAGTGGAAATGGAGGTCAATATGTTGGTCACCAGCAAAACCAGCATATGCTGTGTTTTAGATATTGGTATGCTGGTCAGTGGCAATGGAAGTTAATACGCTGGTCACCAGCAAAACCAGCATATGCTGTGTTTTAGATACTGGTATGCTGGTCAGTGGCAATGGAAGTTAATACGCTGGTCACCAGCAACACCAGCATATGTTGTGTTCTGGATACTGGTATGCTGGTCAGTGGAAATGGAGGTCAATATGCTGGTCACCAGCAAAACCAGCATATGCTGTGTTCTGGATACTGGTATGCTGGTCAGTGGCAATGGAAGTTAATACGATGGTCACCAGCAAAACCAGCATATGCTGTGTTTTAGATACTGGTATGCTGGTCAGTGGAAATGGAAGTTAATACGCTGGTCACCAGCAAAACCAGCATACGCTGTGTTCTGGATACTGGTATGCTGGTCAGTGGACATGGAGGTCAATATGTTGGTCACCAGCAAAACCAGCATATGCTGTGTTCTGGATACTGGTATGCTGGTCAGTGGAAACAGAGGTCAGTATGTTGGTCACCAGCAAAACCAACATATGTTGTGTTCTGGATACTGGTATGCTGGTCAGTGGCAATAGAAGTTAATACGCTGGTCATAAGCAACACCAGCATATGCTGTGTTCTGGATACTGGTATGCTGGTCTGCGTAAATGGAAGTCAATATGCTGGTCACCAGCAAAACCAGCATATGCTGTGTTCTGGATACTGGTATGCTGGTCAGTGGAAATGGAGGTCAATATGTTGGTCACCAGCAAAACCAGCATATGTTGTGTTCTGGATACTGAAATGCTGGTCAGCGGCAATGGAAATTAATATGCTGGTCACCAGCAAAACCACCATATGCTGTGTTCTGGATACTGGTATGCTGGTCTGCATAAATGGAAGTCAAATATGAAGCTAAATATGCTGTGTTCTGGAACTGGTATTGCACCAGTGGAAATGTAATATGCTGCCCCCAGTTAAGGAAGATATGTTGTGTTCTGGATGGGGCAATTACAAACAAGAAGATCGCATGTAAGAAGTAGCTTGGAAAATGTAAGGAGTTGTGATCCGACCCGGATAAAGTTTTATGCACAGAGCTGCTGATAAATACGAGCTACAGTAGGACATTTCAGCATCTTCCAGCCAGTGATATAGCTCCAATGTAAGAATGCGAAACATGTAAGGTATTCTCTACAGCCAGTGTGTGGTTTGTCTGTTCTGGACTACTGTAGCAACATTGTGGTTCTACATAGCAGCCTATGTTCGAAGAGGACTTGCTCCTGTGTACGTATGAGCGGTGAATCCTAAGCTAGCAAAAAGAATACATCAGTGTGTAGCTCCAGGTCATTATACACTAATAAAAACATGGATTTGAATACTATATCCCATTTGTGCCAATAGTCGGCTAAATCGTATACACTGCTCCTTTAAATGAGCAATATGCGAAAATGAATTGGTGGAATCCCTCCTTTAAAGGGGTCCTATTTTTACAAGTATGGTGGGGGGGTTTACTATAATAGATTTACATGCTTCAGCTTTCCAAAACACAGTATGTTCCCCACATTGTGCATCTGCATTCAGCGCCTGTTTGAAACACTCTCATAGAGAACCTATGTCTTTAAGCCTTGCCTCCCAAAGAGCCCAGCACACTCTGATTGGTCGGCTCAGCCTCTCAGTTCTGACTGGTCAATCACCACAGTGGCATTCTGCTTTAAGTCCTGCCCCCACACCACAGTGGCTATTCTTATAGTGGTATCGGGTCTACCGTATCAGATCCTGAAAGTCAGGTTGAACCAGTTGGTAGACCAAATCCACAAAGGCTTCTCCAAATCCTCAGGCATTTTGTCGGACTGTGGAAATATGATCAGTGGATTAGAACACAGAGTCCCGCTGCCCTTGTGCATCTGATTCAATTCATCAAGCAGGTCAGCTGGCCTAACCAAAGCCAAACTACAATCAGCTGAAGGTAAATTGTGCGGAGGCTGTGCTAGGCTCTACATGGCACTGGAATCGGACACTCCAGCATTAGATGACTGGTCTGGCCGTCTAGGAATCTCTCCAAGCCCTGTGTTCTCTTCTGACCTGATCACTGTGTTCATCATTAAGGAGAGCCTGCAGTAAATGTTCCCTGTCCCCACACACTGTAAATCAGGGCTACTAATCTAGAGAGAGGCCATCCAAACTCCTCTCTAAAACCTCAGAGAGCCAGGCCAGTAGGACATTTTTCATAGACACAATACACAAAAAAATGCCACGGATGGTTCTTTAAACAGTTCTGTAGAAGAACCGTTTACGTTAGTGTGAATAATATTTACAGCTCTATATGAATATGAGCGTTCTTCCTAGAACCTTTACATTATGGGATGGTTTGTTAAACTTTAGGAAGGTTTGGTACCCTATTTAACTGCACAGGAGCTAACATCCACACAACATGGAAAAAGAAAGCAGAACATATAAAGTTATACACTTTATGTTTGAAAAAGAAAACTGTGAGTATGAAGAACTTTTCCCAGGTTTGGAGAAAACTAATAGAACCTTAAAACATGGCTCTTCAAGGGTTCTTTAGTAAAGAAAATGGTTCTGTATGGAACCATGAACACTGAAAGAACCATTTGCATGCTTAAATAGTTCTGTGCACGGTGAAACGGTTCTTCAGACTGCCGGAGAATATATATATGTATATATATATATTTATATATATATTCCAAAAAGTTCTATTTAAGAATTTGGTGCCATGTAGATATATATATATATATATATATATATATATATATATATATTAATTCTTCAACCTTGCTGGTACCACTGAGAAGAGTAAAAAAGAGAGAACGTTGCATATTTGAAGAACCTTTTTAAAAAGTGAATAACTTTCACACAGGGTCTATACCAAATGTAAACATTTCCCCTAGAACCTTTACATCATCTTTACACCTGAACAAGGCTCCCCACCCTTTTCTCATTTACAAAAATGGTTCTCTAAAGAATCATCCATTTAAATGTTTCAAAAGTTTCTAAGCAACCCAAAGTGTTTCTTGTGTGGTGCACTGCAAATGACCCTGTTTTCCATATTTACTGTTAGTGCAACAGTGCTAATTGGCTTTGTGCCAGATGATAGGTCATCATCATGATAAATTACACTATGCCATGCGTTTCTAAATATATTGTAGGTGCTGCCAATGTTCCTAAATTATTTATATCTTATAAACAGAATCATTTAGAGAGGTCACATTTAAAATTGTTCATTTTGTAGAAAAAATTACCGACAGATTTCTTTACCGTGTTGATGATGGAAACCAGAGGTCACGATATCATAATATACATGAATACAGCCATTTTATATTTACTATGGAAAACCACCAGTGAGCCTACACGTACACATCTTCTGAATTTTAGATGTAATGTGGATGATAATTACTTCCCCTAATAACTGTCTGTGAGGGACAGGGTTGTCACGAATAGTTCATGGATAGGAGGGCTGAGCCTGAGTAAAGGCGGTCTGGACGCATAATCCCACAGGAAAATGCTCATCATTAACATTTAGGATAGCAACAATTCAAATATCCAGCAGGAATGGCTTTTCAGTCAAACTGGTACACAGTAGTAGTTTGACCCTCAGTGACACATGGGACGGAAGCAAGAGCGGTTTGTTGTGACAACAGTGCCAAACTGTCTGGCATCTTGAATTAACAAACATGGCGGCCCGATACCATACTGAGAGACACTACTTCTGTGCATGTAGCTCAATAAATATATATCATATCAGTCTAAATTCATCATCATTTATTGTTCCTGGTAATCTTCATCTTCCTTCCCCGTAGCACTGCAATCCCACACTTCCTTCTGGGTATATGATTTTTTGTTTGTTTGTTTTTTGACAATGGGCGTATTAAGTGTATTAATTGTAATAAAACTTTTTCCCTCACGTTCATCTTAATCACTAACCTCCATCAGATCTGCTCCTTCCTTTAACCCTGTCAGTCTCCTCCAGCTTCTAAAGTTAGCGTTAGCCTAACCGCTCTTCTTTACCTCACGTGAACCAATGACAAAGTAAATACCCTATAGCCAGCTGTACTGAGCACAGTTCACCACAAACCCATGCTGCATGTGGCCGTGTTCACTCTGTACCTTCTCGCTGTTGTATTTTTTATATATTAGATTTTAATAATGTTATTTTCATGAGCATTTAGTCAAAACCCTGCCCCAGCTTCAGCAACCTCCAGCCAACCAACCAGAACGAGGAAAGTCAGAGACCCACCCCCAGCTCTAATATGATTGGTTTACATCTGAGAAAGCCGAACATGATTGGTTTACAACTTCTGCGGTGTGATATGATTGGACGAGCCGGGGTTCTCCTTTTCACTTTGCAGCAGAGCACTTCAGCAGTCCGTAGTTGGTTAATGGTTGCAAAAGGAACTCTATTTCTGGGCGGAATATTTATTTATGTTAATTATAACCTATATTTAATATTAATACAGACACATTATCTGATTTTATACATATATTTAACCTTCTATATGTTTTGCTGGGTTTTTTTTATTTCCCCAATTTTGGCCGGTGTTGTACAAAAACATAAGGCTACTATGTGTGTTATATTTAAAAAAATACACATTGTTTATACGCCCTGGCCAAAGACCTTAACATGGTCAGCAGCTTGGAGATGGAGACATGACTTCACTAAGTAGTGCAGTGCCCTCCGCTGCCTCGCGCAGCCTTGAAATAACCTCATTACCCTCATGTCATTATATGAACAGAGCTGGACCCTAAGATGCTCCTCACGGCCACTGCAGCGGGTCAGCTGGGCGTGTCGTGAGCTCTCTAATAGCCAACAAATCATCACAAACTCATGACACCCTTTTTAGAGGTTAAAAAGCCAAACATTTGCAGACGGTACTTTTGATACAATTAGACTTTGATACAAGAACAGGGCCAGGCGCGCCACCTGGTGGTAGTACACAGTACAGCATGTCAACAAACAGTATGCAGGCCTGTCTATATATGCATGATAAATAAAAGTATGACTTCAAACCCAATTAAACACAAAATAAAGCAAACGTTCCTTGAAAAAGAAATCAATTTATTGGTGTTTGAGACCCTATATTTCCATTCACTACATGTCTAGCTGGGTAAGAAAGAGTTTAGTGTGCATGTTTGAGCATGATAAAAAATACAAACAAAATAATAATTATAATAACAGTTCCAAAAAATACTTTCTTTTAACAACCACAATACAGTATACCATTTTGAGGAACTGAACTTCATGCAAACCTACTTATTACAAAAGGGGCAGGGCTATCGAGACTACCTGTTTAAACACCTGCAGCAGTCTAAGGACTACGACTACAGAAACCATTTGGAAAATGTAGAAATAAAAAAATATATTAACTTAAAATTCAGCAGATGAAACCTGCATGTAGTCCGTGTTCTCAAAGTCTGTACTCGGCTCAGATATAAAAATGACTATGACCGCAGGAAACGTTAAAAGCACTGTTTGGCCCAAATCGATCCAGTGTGTGTGTTTGAGTCCGACTGTATACCAGTTTCTAAGACGCCATGTCAGAAATACAAGACCTAGTAAAAAACCAAAACTGATACAGTCGCTGAATGTCCCATTTCCAACCTGGATCTGACTTGCTTAATAAGACAAATTGAATCCATTAGGAGCAACTAAAATAATAAAAGCACATAAAAACTGTAAATGAGAAACAGACGTGTTTTCCATGACCTTTTCAGTGAATGCATGACCTGCACCAGTATGCATCACTGTCCTAGCTGTACCCTAAAAGGTAGATGCGTGTCCCTCAAACACCGTTTAAGCATTATTGCAGTCCGGCTGTTTGCTTCTCGTCTGCGAATGAGTGGCCTTAGGATCGTTAGGGCTACAGAAGTGTTTATCATAACTGATTCTGCATCCACTATACTCTTGCTAGGCCAGACATGATCTCATAACGACAATGTGTGGGGACAACTATGAGAATTCCTGGGGTAAGTGTGGATAAAATGTGGAGTTATTCCGGGGGGGTTAAACTAATCCCACTTCTCATAAAGGTGGAGATCAACGTATACAAGCTTGTCGTTAGTTCATGCATGTTAACGTAGGCATGGCTGAAAGGTTCTCTCAACACTCCAATCAAGCATGTGTGTTAAGTCATGTGGCAAACACATTACATCCTTTCAAAATGAGCAGTTGGCTAATTAGCGTGTTTTGCTAATACCCCCATGTCAAAAAAGCACCGGAACTTGTTGAAAAGTTTTGGTAGAGGCGTTTCCTGGCATTAAAACAGGTTGCTCCTGGACATCTATTCTCATTTTGAGATCATGTCTGCCTCCGCAGTCCTGCACTGTAGCAGCTGGATGCAGAACTCTTACCAGTAACACTGTTAAATAAACGGCTGAGAGAAAACTGAACTTACAGGGATTTTCCAAACTTCATTTGGTGTCCAAATTTTGCTTGTATAGTTTAGTGCATGATGACACACCCTACAAGTCAATAGCCATTTAGATCTTTTCCATAAATCCATCCCTAAAACTTCTCCTTACCTGCTCAACTTGAATCTAGCTCTTCATTAAGGCTCTACTGGTTTGTCATTGTGGTCTACACTAAAGTCACTGAATGGTATAGGAATTCTGGTATAATGGTATAATGGAATTGTGTGTCTCTGAGATTTGGGGGCACATGTCAGGCAGGCATATGGACGCTCGATTATTTTCATGATCTCTGGTGTTTCTATTTTGGTATATATATTCTCAGTAATAAATTTGAAAAACAACAGTGATTAAAAAAAAGAAACAACAGAAATCGTGAAAGGTGTCTGTCTTGTCTATATGTATTCAACTACATGGTATTTGTTCATTCTTATAGTTCACAACAACCTTAACGATCCCATTGGATGAAGTTTAAGCGGGTTGAAGGTTTGGGAAAGATTTTGGTGACTACTTATTTTTAGTAATTGGTAGCAACACCTTAGCCTTGTAGCTCCAGGGCTAAACTAGCAAAGCAAAATTTGGACACCAAAGATATCTTGCCTGATCAGCTACGTCTGGGATAAGTGGAAAACTGCATACATGTGATTTTACCTTGAGCAGTCCAACTGTCCAAATTTAATTGCACTGGTTTGGAATATTTCAAATGTATAGAATTAATAGAAAACTTTTTTTTCTGTTGTATTAGTCAGCTGTACTTCAGTTAGCACCTCTTGCAATTACTACTGGTTATCCTGCTGTAGACATGTGCCACATATGTTAAAGCATGACATTTTCAAGGCCACACGTGACGATGACCGAAGTCCCCGGAGCTGTAGCATCCCTAACACAATAGGGATGAAGCACACTTAACTGGCTCGTGTCATGTGTGTCAACCGAACTCTATCCTCTCACTGGAACTATCAAAGGAAGTAGTAGTAGTAGTAATAACCCCGCCTTGCTGATCCTCTACTTGCTAATTGAACTCATTATTGCCTGTGCAGTATATCAAACTACTCCAACCCAGCCAGGGTCAGTCCCATCTACTTTAAAAGAACAATACAAATAGATCCCCCTCCGCCCAATTCAGTCAAACCAGTAAAAAAGAAATATGTCCACTGTCTGTGGCTGAATGTTGACCTAGCAGGAGCGGGCTGGAGACGGAGTCTTTGCCAGAGGCTCCGGGATCATTCTGGCACAGTAGGTGGCTGCACTGAGTCCACTCTGTTCTGACTGAGCTGGTTGACCAGAGGTTGCCATCAGAATACAGGAGCCTCACACAGCCAGCCTGCTGTTGCTGCTGTTGGCCTGTAGAGGGCTCCAAGATGCCGTGTGCTGAGGGGGGTCCTGTGAGTATGAGCGGCCCTCACAGCACGACTGGTTTTCCTCCTTAGCAATGCCCACAGCACAAAGTCGCCTGTGCCGCAACAACCGGTCCGTCCTGGAGAAGTTCTGTGGGTGGACGAGGGGCAGGATGAGCGAAAGATACAGGAAAGAAAGCAAAAAGAGCGCTGGTTACATGAAGCGGAAGACTACAGGGAAAATGTATATAGACACACAAAGAGTCCTGTGTGTGCTTTATTAGCGTTGGGGTGGAATTGGGACTGGCCGAATGCGATGATTCCATCTGTGGTAACTGGAAACTGACTGTTTTCTATAATTATTGAATATCAACAGAATAAGCCTGAATATCAACAGAATAAGCCTGAATAAATCAGATCACTGCCAACAGACAACCTATTTGATCTTTCCCAGTTGCATAACTGGGCATTATCTTTATATCTTTATATTATGTTGCCATTCATTTGTTCCAAAATCAAGACATCCCCTGATAATAATAAAAATGGACACATGTTGTTTGGTTTTTATTCAATTGACTTTAGATGGGGATTCTGACTAAGGGCACAGAATAACCTTAGCATCATTTGTTTCCAATGCACAACTTAGACTATGTATAATTAAATAATGAATTTCACCAAAGGTATTACAAAACGTAACACCATTTATTAATATATACCTTTGTATCTTCACTCATTGTCCATTTTATCAGCTCCACATATCATACAGGTGCATGCTGTAGTTCTAGAGTTACAGACTGTAGTCCATTTGTATCTATATACACTTCAGTAGCCCCTTTTACCCTGTTTTTCAATATTATGGACCCTCACAGGACCACCACAGAGCATGCATTATGTGGGTGGTGGATCATTCTCAGCACTGCAGTGACACTGACCTGGTGGTGGTGTGTTAGTGTGTGTTGGGCTGATGTGAGTGGATCAGACACAGCAGTGCTGCTGGAGTGTTTAAACACTGTGTCCGCTCACTGTCCACTCTATTAGACCCTCCCACCTTGCTGGAGCACCATAAACATGTAAAGTCAGATACTCATCTGCTGCCGCACAGTTTGCATTCCTCTAGTCCTACATCAGTGACCACAGGATGCCAACCACATCACCAGCTATTGCGTGTTAGTGGACTGTTCTCAGTGAAGCAGTTACACTATAGTGTATAAACACTCTAGCCCAACACACACTAACACACCACCACCACACCAGTCTCACTGCTGTGCTGAGAATTATCCACCACCTACTTAAACTAAACTAATTTTTCACGAGGTAAAATTTAGGTATATAGGATTTGAGACCGCCACCTCATAATAAAAAAAAATATGATTTTGTCTATGTCGTACTAGTATCTCAAATAACAGAGTTTAAATAGCCCCCTGGCAGATCTCATCTAAATTGGATTGGGTTTAATAATATTAATGTGTTTAATGTGTATACTATTAGGCTGTATTAGCTGTGACAATATAAAGATTAAACTGGAACTAAGGCAATTCTATTCGACTCTGTTTCAGTTATTACAGTCAGCTCTCTCAGTCTGCGTCAGGAGATTTGTTTCTTGGGTGCGAGTTACTGACCTGCTGACAGCGGTCACACTGATAAGGCTTCTCTCCGCTGTGTACACGCTTGTGTCTCTCCAAATGATATCGCTGAATAAACCGCATGTCGCACATATCACACCCGAACGGCTTCTCTCCTACAAAGGAAACATACATTTCTACAGTCGGGTTCTCAGAATAGAGTAACAACAGTGGCTGTAATGTTTATTCCAAAAGAGACAAGTGTACCTCCTGATTATGTTCTCAGGTTTTTGAACATGGGAAAGCAAATGAGACACTTTTCTTTCGTCCCTTATTCTTAAAAATGCAGTTCTAAGGACTTAGAACAGCGTCCAAAGAACAATTAACTTAGAGGAGCTTACCCAAGTACACTGCATGTATCCAGACACCCGATCTAATGAATCAATTCAGCTACTTTAAAGCACATCGATTACTGAGACGTGGTCTACTACACACAAACAACATGTAGAATCTCCACAAAACAGGAAAAGAACAGAATGCTTCAGAAAGGTACGGGGGTGTGTAGCAGTCGAACCGTGTTCTCTGGACTGATGGAGCTCCATTCAATATCCAGTAATCATCCCCCATCAGTACTTGATCTCACTAATGCTCTTGTGGTTGAATACAATCAAATCCTCATAGCAATATTCCAACTTATAGAGGAAAAACCTACTCAGAAAAAAGCAACAAACTCCTAGAAATCAACAGAGAGACCTAACAACTGTGCATTGTCTGGCAGACCACCCAATAAACGATCATCAGACCATAAGGTAAACCACAAGTGATTCTGTCCATCCTTGCTGAGAAAAGGGAACAGACAGAAATGACGATGCTGGTGCTCTAAAACTGACCACTCCAGAGTACAGACTTCAACAATAATGAATGCGTTTAGGATTTTTATGATTCATCCCTGCAGACTTCTTAAACAAACCGAAACCAAATCTCCCAAAAGAATGGAAGCAGTAATGAAGGCAACAAGTGGACTTTGCTTTCACCTTTGTTTTCTGTGTTTTTCCAAAATAAACAAAGGGTGATCTCTGGCTTTGCACAGTATAGTAGGACCGCTGTTAGCAACAACAGCACTGTAGAAATAATAGCTAAGCTATCTAGCTATAATCATTAACTGGAAGATCAAAACGGGCAGCTAATCAGCTCTGTTTGAGTCAAATGGTCAAAAGACCACATTGCAAACAAGATCATGTTTTGTTCCACCTGGTTACTGGGTACACAAGCATAGAAGGTACTTCAGACAGACAGCAGACATTAGGCAGTTGGGAATTACAGCACATGTGCTTGCCCTTATCTGCTGAATTTTAGTGTTGCATAAGAGCAGGAAACTGTTACAGGTGAAACGCTCACCTGTATGTGTAAGAATGTGTCGTTTCAGGTGATAACTACTCCGGAACGCTCCATAGCAGTGCTCACAGATGAAGTTCTTCTGCACTTGGGAGTTGAGAGAGCTGTCATCGCTGGGATCAGGCATCTGCACCTGTATACATATCGGTACATACATATCGGTACACACACACACACACACACACACACACACACACACACACACACACACACACACACACACACACACTTCAAAAAGTTAACTTCCCAGTTCAGAAATATACATACATATACAGACATATTTAGGTAAACATGCACGCAATCGCACAGAGAGATCGGTTACTTGCCTGTGCCTTTTCTCTCACTTTGGAAGGTGTTCCTGTCTTTCTGTTTTTCTTTTTTGGCTGCAGGTTCTGGCTGGACTGCATGTCCTTCTCCTCCAGCAGCCTGGAAGAGTGGAATTCTCCATCCTTATTAATAAGCTGCACCCACAAACAGATAAGATCTTTTAGAATAGAAAACAGCACCTCCATTTTTGATTTCTTTGAGAGCTGGAGACTTGGTTGACCGCTTAATCAAGTTTGTGACAAGACTACTAAACTCCATCTTTGGTGAAACGGAAAATGAAGTACGTCCACAGTTCCGCTTGCAAGGCAGTGCAATTTCTATGTTGAGTGAGGCCACTCCCACTGAAACCATTCTGTACACAATGTATATACTACAGAACTTGGTGGGTAATCCTGAAGAGAAGCCTGTCCATATGGCTTGATTGTATTCCCAATCAGAACGTTTGAGTATGTATCTGCATTTGTGCCGGTCTATACATGGTGGGAGACTGAAACTGGTCTGCACTGGAGATGAAGCTTGTGTGCCAAAGCCTCTGTGATTCCAAGTACACAGTGGCCACAGGGCCGTACTTACCATTGGTGGGCAGCTGACTCCAGAAGGCAGGACCATGTGGCTGTGGTGACTGTGGGCGTCCTGGTTGTGGTTCTGACTGTGGTTTTGGTTCTGGTTGTGGCTGTGGTTGTGCCCGTGGCTGTGGTTGTCTCTCTGACCATGGCCCAGCGGAGTGGCCATCTTTTTATGGTTGGATGCGGAATTGGCCTGCATCAAAGCCATACTTGAGAGCACTGCCTCACAGCCCAGCAACCCAGCCTGCATACACAAACACAAGTGTAAAGGTAACCTGAGTCATCTACATTTCCTAATTTCCTCCTCTTTTGACCACTACTAATACTGATATGCAGGTTTGAACTGTACTGACTATGCTGGCTTCCAGCTAAGAAGTGGGTTAAGTCAGAGGTCAAGGGGGAATTTAAGAGGTTACATAAAGATTATGGCGCGGATGTGAACATGAAGCACATTTCGGCCCCACGGGAATTGCTGTGAAAGCATGTGACAGGAACAAAACACTTAAGCTCTGAGCGCAAAGATATGAAACTGAAACATATGCAAATAAAGGGGGAAAACAAACACTGACCCATTTCATGTGCTCTCGGACTGAGTTGCTGGAAAGTTGAGACATCGCAGGGATGAGAGTGTGTGCGTGTGTTGGGGTAGAGAGAGCGTCGCACTGGGCAGAGAGAATGTACAGATACCACACAAGCCACAATCATCAGGGGCACAAGCCTAAAAACAGAGGGGGGTGATTTAAGGCCAAGAAAATATCCACCCATATTAGTTTATGAAGCCCCCAGAAGCTCATCTTTAGACCACCATCAAACGTTTATACTGGTTCTCCCATAGTCCCTCACAAGTAGGCACCCATAGATTTAGGCCTGATGATCATTTTAGGGTCTTCTGTATCAAAGTTCTCAAAGCAAGTGTGTTCAAGGACCACTATGTGGTTCTAATAAACAGGAGACAATAGATCCCAGGTCAATCTTCTTACTTTGAGATGCCTGATACATTCATGAATTGGTGCCTCAATGGTAGGGGTGGGGAAAAACGACTCTTACATGAAAAATTATACACTGATTTACCTGACTGGATCTTAACACAGGCTCTGCATATCTCTATTCTACCCTAGGTATAGTTATTAAGAATATTAGTTTGGTGCAGCCTGGTCTGAAAAAGCATATGTGAACGGTTTGAAACCAAATTAATCATCACTAACAAGGGTTTTCTAATTTTCTGCTTAAAGAAACTGTCAAGACATGAAGAGAGTCATTCAGAGTGGCATTCAGGTGGTAAAATCTTCATCCCTGAGAACTCTGGAGGAAGTTCTTCCTAGTGGTGTTGATAAGAAGCTCAAGTCTGAAGTGGGTAATGCCGCTAGGACTGTGCTCAGAGAGATTTGTTTCTCAGATCTGATCTTTGCACTGTTATTCGACAGTGATCAGATCAGATTTTTGTGCCCAGACATTATGAACCTATATGCAAAGGCTGTGGTGGTGACGGCGTAGGTGTCAGTAACTGCGTAGCAACGCTGCTGATGTGGCTTTCAAAAGTGGAAGCAGGAGAGATGCAGTGGCATCATTTCACCCATCAGACTAACCCTTATTTTCAAGTCACGCTTCACAATTCTTTGGGGCTCTTCTTAAGGATTTGAGATTATCGTCGTTGTTTGGCACAACAGATTCTTGGAAATCCATTCTGAGCGCTTAGAGCGTCCAGACCGAGATGCATTTGTAATCTCAACTGGAATCACACTTTAAACCACCTTTAAATGTGATTTGATTTACAAAAAGTGTTTGGTATGTGGTTTCTTGATCTCCAGAGAATCAAACACTAATCTGAATAAAATCGGGATATGCCCAGAATTGGATTTGGGCTGGCGGTCTGAACATAGCCCAAAAGCTACATCATGCAAAGCTAATGCAGGAAAAGGTTATTAAAACTGCATGACAGCAGAGAGTTTGTTTTTATAATACATTTGAGCTCCATTTTGGCCCAAGACATATATTTATTAATTCAATGTATCCATAACAGGATACAAAGAAGGGGTTCAACTCACCCCCTTCCCCCCCCCACTTAAAAACGGCTTTACCACTGTTAACACTACACATAAACACATGTAGGTTCATCTACTTGTTATTATGAAAAGCAGTAAAAGGAATAAAATGGCTGTATTTTCATTGTAGATGTTGCCACTTCTGGTTCCTATCACCACCACTATAAAGAAATGCCAATAAAAGAGTCATTTCACACTCTGAACGCCTTTGTTTACATCTCAATCACTAATTTATGCAAAAACAGCTAAAAACTTAAATCCATTATTATGCATGGTTAGGTTTTAGGTTTTGACTGAACAAATCAGCATGTCTTCTATAGAAACCAAAACAGAAATGCATAAACGAGATGCATAAAATAAGTTATAGTCACATCTTTAACTCTAAACGTATATCAAAACTAAAAAACTGAATCATGAGGTGCCTAAAGATTCCCACCCCTACTTCACAGATACCAATCCTATTAAACCTTTAGCGCTGTAATGATAGAAAGCAATGAGGAAAGCCACAGTTTACAGGACCCATCAACACTAGTCAAATACAGCAGCCACAGAGTGCAGAATAATCAGATGAAGCATGATTAAAAAACCCAAATGAAGCTCAATGGAGGGAACTGTATGAAGGGGGAACTGGAAAAAAGCAATGAAATGCAAACAGGTGATTAACATGACAGTCAAAACTGACCTGCACTTATAAGAGCACTTGACTACACATAGATGACTAAAGTTTAATGAAGAAATGTGTAGCTTTTTTAGCAAACTGTGTATCTGGACTGTGTTTCCAGAACTATGATCAAATATGTTACAACTGAAATCCAGGCTTGCTCTATTTACACACTTACTGCACAGGGAGCTGCTTTTCAACGTGAAGGGAGAGTGATGCATCATATTAATGACATACTGCCAATAAAACAGTGATGTTCGAGCTGCCAGGCGTTTGGTTTCTAGTTTCAAAATACTTTTTCAGTACTTTAAATATCTAGAACCCTAATCTTATAATAAGGGCTGAATGATTAATCGCAAATGTAAAGAGTGCAATATTTAAACCGCAAGAACTGCAATCAAAATATTACCCTAATATTAACCTATTTTAATCAAAGGTGAAGTCTTAGGTGGGGAACAATGATTGCTTTAACCTAATAGCAGTGTTTGTAAAAGACTTAAGTGAGTTAGAGCAATCAGAAGCAGACAAAAGACGAGCTGGCAGGCTGGCCAGCAGGAAGTCTCCAGTCACAATACAGATCGTAAATATTAGAATTAGATATTCTTCCCAAATCATATAATTAAGCCTTTACAGTGTAAACAAGGT
This sequence comes from Prochilodus magdalenae, assembly GCA_024036415.1. Classification (NCBI taxonomy): domain Eukaryota; kingdom Metazoa; phylum Chordata; class Actinopteri; order Characiformes; family Prochilodontidae; genus Prochilodus; species Prochilodus magdalenae. Next base: position 1,562 of record JAMWET010003939.1, on the reverse strand, counting down.
CATCGAGAGTGCGCTGGCGTGAAATGTGCCATTCTAGAGAAAACTACAGAGTAAGAACTGTTCACACTGGTAGTGATGGGACCCCAAAAAAACTTTTCAGCTTTAACACTATTTTATCATCAACATTACATACATGTAATTCAGAAGACATATAAAGGGTTATTGACTATTACAGTAATTAAAATGGCTACATTTGTGTTGTACACATTGTGACACCCCTGGTTCCCATCACCACCACTGTCCAGAAATCAGAGGGAGTATGTTTCTCTATGATCAGCCATTTCACACCAAACCACTCTGTATGACTGTTTACATATCAGTGACAGAGTTAGGCAGAAATGTTGAAAGAGGAGTTCCCTACAATGTATATAATTCATAAAAATATCAAGTTTTCTTTGTGCAGCCCAATTAAAACAGCCCAGAAAGCCATTACCCTGGTTAATGGAAGCCTGGATGTTGGTTCATACAGTGAGAAAATACCGTGGTGTTAGATTTAATCACTACTTGTCCAAATACCCAAATGTGATTGTCAATAGTAAATGTTATGCACTTTGCAACATCACTGTAACTCCTTACTGCTACGTTTCTGCTATGCTCGAATAATGAAACACAGCGAACTGTGTGCTCAATGTAAAGGATTCAGCCAAGCAGCTCCATCGTCAGACAAACTACCGTTAAAGTGCCTGTTAGCCTGATGCTTCAGCTTAAAAACTCCATCCCATCCTATTAAAATCAACACAACAGTAGCAGCAGCAGGAGGAGCAAGAGGAGCGGGCGGTGTGCTTCACTTCAGCGCCCGATATTAAACAGCACTCCGCTGCGTCTGTACCGACTGAGCTTCTAATTAAACCAGCCAGTTACTCGGGGTTTTAAAAAGCCTCACTCGGCTCGCTTTACCTTCTCTTTCTGCGCGATTTTTCTCGTCGGACTTCCAATTTTTTTTTCCAGTTTACAAACACAGGAAACGCTACCGGAAGTGCTCTCAGGGGAGAGTGGAGCACGTGACCAGGAGGCGGCGCGTGACCTGGTTCCTATTGTCCAGCAGGGGGCGCTCACCAGTAAACTAATCTCTGTAATTAACTGTCTATGTAAGAGATAACAAGAAGACACAGGCCGCAGTCGAATAATTAATAAAGTGCAGCAAATTGATCATTGATTGATTCGTTGTTGTTCTGTTTTTTTTTTTTTTTTTTTTTTTTTTTTTTTTTTTTTTTTTATTTTTTTGCTGATGGATTAATTTTATTTAAAATTGTATTTTTTTTTATTTTTATTATTTATATGTATTATTTTTTTATTTTATTTAATTATTTTCTAAGGAAAGCGCAGTGGTTAACTGTGGATTCAATAGGTTTTGAGTCTAAAAGGGTTCTGTTATTTTATTTTTCTTTCTATTATGTTTTTTCCTAGCTTTGAGTCTGAAACTGTGATTACAAAGATTTTGACAAAGGCCACTGATTCAATTTTGTATGTGTGGAATTCGAACTTTCAGCCTATGGTCTATTTTTTCGCCGGAAAGGGGGGGGGGGGGGGGGGGGGGAGGAAGAAATCGAAGGAGAAGAGGG